>BTHS01000004.1:88708364-89229124 GCA_036184385.1 Tokudaia muenninki
GAGACACCAAGACACAGACTGTTGTCAACTAATGATCTCCTTCCTCATTGCCTATAGCTAGACTAGCAATACTGGTAGTTTCCACAGTTTGTGATAACCTTTTTTTTTTTTTTTTTTTGAAGAAATGATTTTCCTTCTCAGGTTATTTGCCAACTTTTAGATAACTTTCACATTTTTCTTCCATATTGAGCTCAAATTAAGAGTGAATGCGCATAAGAAACTATCTCTTTGATCTATTCTAATATTTACCTAAGTTTTATATATATAAAACTTAGGTAAATATTAGAATATACATATATACACACACAATACAAACACATATTACACACACACACACATATATATATATTCCAACTAAAGTAGAAAAAAACAAAATACCTAGTTTGAAAAGTTTTCCTGAGGACAAGCTGAAGAGTTTTGGATTAGTTACTTTGGCAGAGATAATCTCAAGCAAGCCTAGTATAGACTCCATTGTGTGGCCATTAATATTTATTCCATTAACATTTATATTGAAAAGGTAGTGAGCTGAGCAAGAAAAAATACAAAATGCAAACCTTGAGGAGAAAAGAAGACCTAAATAATGGAATGGAGCTGAGTCCTGTATTGAAGGAGAGAAATGCATTGAAGAAAAGCCAGAATTAAATGGATTCAAGGAAGTGGTAACCTCATGGCAAGACCCTACACAGCTAGGTTTAAAGAACAGTTTATGTACAGGCATAGTTATACACGTCTTTAGTACTAGCATTCAGGAGACAAAGATAAGCAGATGTCTGAGTTCAAAGCAAGCTAGGTCTACAAAGTGAGTTTGAGGACAGCCAACCATAGACAGTAGAGGTAAGCATCAAAACAGAAAGTGACTAAAAGTGTAAATTAAAAACAGGACTAAGGTCCAACCACAGTAAGTAGAAGAATGTGAACCCTTCAGCCATATTATTCTTGCTTTATATTCAAGGATAGTATAAAGGGATTGTGGAATATTCCTCCATGACTAAGGAAATCTGATGAAGGCAAGTAACTGAAAGGAGTGTCTCTGTAGTGAGGCTTAGAGAGGCCATTGTGTGAAGCTCTGAACATAAAGCCTGGATTGCCTTGGAGAGCCCAAAAATTTGGAGATGGCTGAGCTGTGGGACATCTTACAAGATCTGCTAATAGGGACTGGAACCAGTCCAAGAGAAAGAGTGTTGCAGCCAACAAAGCTGAAAGGATTTAGAGATTTGAAAATGATTCAAATCTGAAGAGGAAATCGGACATGGAGAAGGAGAGTTGTGAGATGGTCCAGACAGTTTTCAGTCTTGCTTTGGATCAGTATTCCTTCACTATGCTCCCCTTTGGAACTGCAATATATATCCTGTGACACTTTATTTTGCCAGTATGTGATCTGCTTTTTGAGTTTAACTTGACAGGGGAATACAGGAAGGAATTTGCATAAATCTCAGAAGACACTTTTCATTTTTTTATTTATTTGTTTATTTATTCATTCATTCATTTTACATCCTGATTGCTGCTCCCACTCTCCTGGTCCCCAGCACACAAAATATCTCCCTCCACTCCCCAAACCCCTTGTCCTATGAGAGGGTGCATTGAGTATCCCTGCAGCTTGGGATACAGTCTCTGGAGGGACGAGCACATCCTCTCCCATAAAAAAGGGGCAAGGCATCCCAATTTGGGAACATATTCCAGAGACAGGCAACAGTTTTAGGAACAGATTCTGCTCCAGTTGTTGGGAGACCCACATTCAGAACGAGTTACAAATCTGCTTCATCTGTGCCAGGGTCCTCGGTGCAGTCAGTGTCAGTGTATGATCTGGTTCATGGCGCAGTCTCTCAGAGCTTCCAAGGGCCCAGTCAAGTTGAATTTGCTGGTCTTTCTGTGGAGTTCCTAGCACTTTCAGGGTCTTCGGTCCTTCTCCAACTCTTCCGTAAGAGTCCCCAGCTCCCTCCAGTATTTGACTGTGTGTCTCCGCATCTGTTTCAGTCAGCAGCTGGTGGAGATTCGCAGAGGACAATTATGCTTGTCCCCTGTCTACGAACATAACAGAGTATCATTAATAAAGTCAGGGATTTGTGCTTGTCCATGGAATGGGTCTCAAGTTGCACTGAATATTGGTTAGTAATTCCCCTGAACTCTGTTTCATCTTTGTCCCTGCATGTCTTTTAGATGGCATGTTTTGGGTGGAAAGTTTTGTGGGTGGGTTTCTGTCCGTACTTCTCTACTGAGGATCCTTCCTGTGTACGGGGAGCCTGTTCAGGATCTTTTTCCATATGCCTTGAATCTCTGTTCTCTCTAAAACTTTAAGCATGAAGCACTGTTGGATTTTGTCAAAGGATTTTCACCATCGAATGAGATGATCATGTAATTTTTTCAGTTTGTTTATATGGTGGATTAATTTAATAGAATTTTGTATATCAATCATGGTGAATGATTTTTTGATGGGTACATGGACTCAGTTTGCAAGAATTTCATTGAAATTATTTTGTGTATGTGTTCAATAAGAGATATTGATCTGAAATTCTCTTTCTCTGTTGAGTCTTTATATTTTAAGTATCAGCATGACTGTAGATTCATAAAATGAATTTGATCATGTTCCTTTCTGTTTCTATTGTGTGGAATAGTTTGAGGGGTATTGCTCACCTCAATTGCTCTTTTTTGAAAAACTGGTAGAATTCTGCACTAAAACAATCTGACCCTGAGATTTTCTTGACTTGGAAAATTTAATGACTGCTATTATATCCTTAAGCATTATAGGACTGTTGACATAGTTTATTTGGTCTTGATTTAGAAGTGATCGAGATAATCTTATTTTTGCACCGTAACTTTTTATACCCTAACTCAATGAAGCCAGCTGTCATACCAGGCAAAATTCATGAGAAAAACTTTCTTCCTGAAAAAAACTAATGTAATTGGTAGAGGTAACAGAATCATATGAAAAATTTAGATATAAGGAGCAATAAAAGTTGGGAAAGTAAAAAAAAAAATCTCCAAACAATATTAATACTCCATTTAAGACAATTTGAAAGAGTCTGCTACATGTTAATCAAAACTGATAGCCACATTATATTTCTAAGAGGAAGCAGCTGGGAGGTAAAACATTTTGTTCCAGTAGTAGCACTGTGGTGGGCTACTACTCCCCTGCTGACAATAGTAAGTGGCAACAACTTCATGCTGCATGCAGCTGATTGTCAGAGTGTAAGAGGTCCCAGACCCATCACCAATGAAGCTGTCTAGGACTCCAGAAGCCAGGATGGATGTCCTGTAAATCAAGAGTTTAGGGGAGGATCCTGGCTTCTGCTGGTACCAGTGCAAGTAATTGGAACTTATACTTGAGCTGGCACTGCAGGTGATGGTGACCTTGTCCCCTCGAGATGCAGTTATAGATATTGGAGACTGTGTGAGCACAATTTCTTCCTTTGACACTATGATCAGAAAAAAGTGATGATGATGAGAGAGAGAGAGGGTAGTAAAAATAGAGACACAAAAATCACTTCATATTCTGAGTATTCAAAAGAAACCCAATATTCAGAAGAAATGAAACAAAACCAGAAAAAGTTTAATTTAGACTCTAACTACACCCAGGTAAAAGAATCTTGGATTCTGAGCTCATAGACCTTCCCCTCTGTTACCTGTGACACAGATTAGCAGTAAGCTGAAAATTTGCACCCAAAAATCCATTGTGTTTTCTACTCTTGGTCTCAGGCTCATGACTGCTGTTCTCATAATTACTTCTTTGTAAAGCAACTGTGAGCTATTTGTGACTCCTCAAGATGAAGTATGCAAATAGCAAGATACAGGCTAGGCCATTCTTGAAATATTAACCCAGGTGGTCCTTTAACTGAGGTAAACCTAGTTAAACCAAGTTAGTGTTTACTTATTTGTGTATATTACATTGATGGGAAGGGATTTCACTGTTTCTCTCTCTCCTCTTTAGGGTACAAATTTCTGACCCACAGTATTGCTCAGGTATTTTTGAGAAGTCTGGCATAATTTGATTCTCGAAGTAAGGCAAGATCTACTGAGCAGTATGTATGGAAATATATGTACTAATATTGTAATAACTATCATTTGTCTAAATTTATCTCATACTAGATTTGAGTGAACCCTGGTTTGGAGGTTCATGAAAACATACTCATCTGAATAACCATCATTCTCAGTATGCACTATGCTGTTACTTTTTTGGGTTGTAATATTACTATCTGAGAATATTTGAACACATTTTAAAATTAAATTATACTGTAATTATTAACTAGTGACAGCTCCTGAATCCAAAAAATATACTTTCTCTTACAGCAAATTTTAACTATGTTCCTATGAACATTGAAGTTAAGCAGAGTCCATGAGGAAGTTGGGGATCTCTCTAGAAATCCGTTAAGAACATCTCCTCATTCCTCCCTTCATTATGGACTTCTTCCATAGTGTATCAAACTCATAATAATAAATATCCTGGACCTACTGAAAGTGAGAGATATATGATTTTTCCATTAATTTCTTTATGTTTATTTGTTTTATAAATGCTTTGTGTGCACATATATAAGTGTACCATGTGGATGTTGGTGCCCAAAGAAGTCAGAAAAGGGCTTTAGTTTCCATGGAACTGAAGTTATGAACGGTTGTAATACATTGTGTGAATATTAGCAGTTGAACCCAGGTTTTCTGCAAGCAGGACAAATGCTCCTATCTGTTAAGCCTACGTTCCATCCCCTGGGACATCCAATTTAACCTTCGTATTGATTTAGTTCCATCCAGTCAGCTTTGGTACTATGACTAAGAGCTGCCAGTGGAAATGAATCATCCTGAACCAGGGAAGTCTGTTGCCAGAAGCCAGAGTCCTGACAGAGGCTTGTTCCACTTTTCTGAAGACAGTAGACTCGCTGGATCACCAGGTTCAGTTGGATAACTCTGGGTGCGGTCAGTTCTAAGAACTCTAAATGAGTGAGCAGGCACTTAGAGATCTTCTTGGGAGTCAGGTGGATCAAGCACATAGAGAATATTGATTTTCAAGTTTTTTTGTGATACAACTCAAGTCTCAAAATATTGACTGGAGAGACATGTGTTAGTGCTGCCCTCTTCTGGTAAGAGAGCCAAAATGAAGACCCATGTTTTGGGTTCTAGAGGAATAGCTACATTCTCAGTAATCAGTGCCAAATAGTAGTGTGCTTTATAAACAACTGGTTTGCTAAAAATTGCAGACTGGAGCTATCCTTTACTCCCAGATGTCAGTGTCATGAGAAAGAATAAAGTCCACACAGTCACACACATGCAAATACTCTCCAATTCATGCAATCAATAATTAAAGAAACATTAACAAGAAAGTTTCAGACAAAGCTACAAAAGAATTTAAAGTGCATTAATTCTCCTGAGCACATTATGTGCATGTTCAAAGATACTATGTACTCCCTTACAAGGATGTTATAACCAGCTAAAATAATGTAGAACTTTTTATGGCAAAACGATATTATGTCATTTAATATAAATCTCCCAAACAACAATTTGTTGAATATCCTATATAGATTATAAAGGATGACACCATTGATGCTGGTGGCTACATGCTATTTGAACATTGTTGCTGATACTCAGTATTAAGAGAAAGTACTAATACTACACAACAAGGTACAATAAAAGGCAAATACTTGCAATTTTAAATCAAGTTTCTATTGAAATACAGTATTTGGGCACCTTATGAGAACAAATTGTCACTCTGCTGAACCAATGAATGGAATAACAAAGTAAGTTGAGAATCACAAAATTTCACAGAAGACATAAAGATGTAGGCTGTTGTGGCACAAATGTTGATGACTTTTTGAGAACATTTTAATTTTAATAGCTTTCATTGGTAACTTCATTATATCATATTCAATGATGGACAAATAGATTGTGAGTCTCTAAAGACACGTGGCGCTGTAGATCATCTGGCTAAATCAGGTGATATTCTGTTTTTCATTGGCATCAAGTTCTAAATAGTTAGAATGAGGAAGCAGACACTTTTTTTTTTATTAGATGTTTTTATTTATGATTCAAATGTTACCGTCTTTCCTGGTTTCCTCTCCAAAAATCCCCTATCCCCTCCCCCATCCCCCTGCTCACTAACCCACCTGATTCTGCTTCCCT
Source organism: Tokudaia muenninki (assembly GCA_036184385.1). NCBI lineage: Eukaryota > Metazoa > Chordata > Mammalia > Rodentia > Muridae > Tokudaia > Tokudaia muenninki. Next base: position 88,714,467 of record BTHS01000004.1, read on the forward strand.
GCCCTGTCATTCCCCTACACTGGGAGCCTTCACAGGACCAAGGACCTCTCCTCTCATTGATATTAGACAAGGCCATCCTCTGTTACATATGCAGCTGGAGCCATGGGTCCTTTCATGTGTACTCTTTGATTGGTGGTTTAGTCCCTGGGAGCTCTGGGGTTACTGGTTGGTTCATATTGTTGTTCCTCCTATGGGGCTACAAACCCCTTTGGCTCCTTGGGTCCTTTCTCTAGCTCCTCCACTGGATACCCAGTGATCAGTCCAATGGTTGGTTGAGAGCATCCCCCTCTGTATTTTTAAGGCACTGGATTAGCCTCTCAAGAGATAGTAATATCAGGCTACTGTCAGCAAACACTTTTTGACATTTTCAATAGTGTCTGGGTTTGCTAACTGTATATGGGATGGATCCCCCAGGTGGAGCAGTCTCTGGAAGGACTTTGCTTCAGTCTCTGCTCCACACTTTGTCTCTGTATCTCCTTCCATGGTTATTTTGTTCCCCCTTTTAAGAAGGACCAAAGTATCCACACTTTGGTCCTCCTTCTTCTTGAGCTTCATAGACACGTTTTTTTTTTTTTTTTTTTTTAACTTCAGGATACTTTATTATCATAAGAAGAATAATGGAAACAGCGGGTCTCTGTTGAATGTCTCTACATTTTATCTGAAAGTGAACTTCTTCTATAGATACTTCACTGAGATTCTCCACCTCCTAGAGTTGCTAATTTTGAATTCCCAGGAGAGAGAGAGATTGTCAAGTATAGAATATAGTCTAAAATCATTGTGACTGTTTTTATACACTTAAATAGGAATCATTTTTATTATCTCATTTGCAAAGTTGTCATCCCTTTGATTTGAAGATGTAATAATTGGGTAGATTTCTATAATAATAATTTTTGAAATTATAATTTAAACACATAATTTTCCAACTTTCTTTTCATCTTTACAGATATTTTGACCTGTGCTCCATGTGTGTCCAAACTTTACTTTGTGGGAAGTAAGCACATTGTCTACTAAACCATCTATACTGCCCTAAATCTTGGATTCATGTATGTTCACTTTGTCACTTCTAGTCCTTTATTTTGTTCCATGTGATGTGTTTGTCTGTGCTTCAACAGTAAAACACAGCCATTTCCATGAGAGAAATGAAAGACAGTTGGAGCTCTTTCACATAACCATGCCATTTCATAAGGTGCTTGAAACCATAAACTTCCATCTGTCTTTCATGAAATTCATCAACAATTCATGATTTTTCTATTCTGGTACCACCATTGTACCTCCTTAAACATCCTATGGAACTTCTCAGCTTTTCCTTCCAGCATAAGCATATAGTGGAACTCAGAGCCTGGTAGCTGTCCCTTAAGATTGTATGCATAGTTGCTCTCTCCTCAAGTGTGAAAATGATCCCAATATTCATCCTGCTCCTCCAGGATCAAGACGTTCCCAATGAGATTCTGCCATTGAGAATTGTATTTCATTAGATTCCTGAACAGATTCTGTGATGGTAAAATATGGCAAAGAACATATGATATCCAGTTATTAAATGGGCACCTCTTAAAGTGATTCTTAATTTCTGAAGAAAGTAACTATGCCAAGAGAGGTCTGAGAGCAGAATCAGTAACCTGAGGTATCTACAAAATACCAGGATTAGGTGTGTGCAATTGGGAGGTTCATTATATTTTGATGGATAGTGGGAAAGTTCCTGATCTTGAATGTGGTTTGATAGATCTAATTTGGCAGAGCCTTGATAAACATAGTCACGCTGAGCTGGATAACAGATTTTTCTCTTTAGTCATGTTGATAATTACTCAAGTTTTATTTTCAACTCCTTTTAATGTTCATCCCAAAGTAACACTGAAAAATACCTAACAGCAAGATATCCTCTGCTTAAAAAGTCCATACCCACCAATGAAAAAAGACAATAAGATTTCATCAGATTGGGGTGATTGTATGAGGACAGTCACTGTCATTAATGGACAAATTAATGCCAAAAGACAGGTAGAGTGTAGAGGAACAAGAAGTTTTCTTTGGGCCACAGAAAGGAACATGATTTTTTGTAAGTTAACTTGTGCTACTCTTGTTTGTGGGACCATCTGTCTTTGCTGAGATGAGCCACTGAGATGAGCATAGGCAATACCAAAGCTAAAATGTGCCCTGTTCTGCTTCTACTAATTTGTCCATGACACAGTTCAGTGCCCTGAAGATTTCTTAATAGCATGTCCCTACTGTGTGTAGGAGTCAGTGCTAGCTAGAACACACAATAGAAAACCCTGCTTAAAAATTAAACGAACAAATAAAAAACAATACAACAAAGAAATAAACAAAAAAGTAATTTCATATATTATGAATATGTTTAGTGCCTTAGGGTATCTTATGGCATCCTTATGAATTTACTTCACAAGGAATGCAACTGATCATCAAAGAAAAGAAAAGAAAAAGGAGAAAGGCAAATAAGAGAAAAGTAAGGGAAATGAAAGATAGAAAGAAAGAAACAGAAAGGAAGGAAGGAAGGAAGGAAGAAAGAAAGAAAGAAAGAAAGAAAGAAAGAAAGAAAGAAAGAAAGAAAGAAAGAAAGAAAGAAAAGGAAGAAAAGAAGGAAGAGTGTATTAACAGTTTTAGCCATTAAAACAGGAAAAATTGAATTCCCCCATTCATCATACACATGGGTTTACCTTGCCTCATGAAACAAAGGCAGGCATTTAGTAGCCATAAGTAATGGTTCTATTGTGGCACTAATTTATTACAGATCTAACAATATAGAATTATCACTGGGGGAAATTTCCCAAATTGTTAGCACTAGATTCTAAAAGCTTTATGTCTAAAGACTTGAACATGTTGCATAGAGACATTCATGCAAGGCCGGGTTGATTGTTTGAAGTTTTCTCCTAATATCAGGTTCTTATTCTAGTGTGGAATACACTCAAGATTTCAAATGTCAGTGTTTCCATGTATGCTAGAGTTATCTTTGTTGAGGTAGTGTTTAGGCAGCTGCCACCAGACCTCACGTATGCTGCTGCTCTGACATTTCTCAAAGAGATATGAAGCACCATCTGTGGACGACTGCATTCAAACTCCTGGCCACATTTTATAGCTAGAGGAAGTAGCTGGGCCGTAAGGAGTTAGAGGGTTTTCGTTCAAGCCTGTATCACTGTGTGGAAGGGGAACTATCCCACTGGTAGCAGTAATAAGTGGCAGCATCTTCAGCCTCCATGGCGCTGATTGTGAGAGAGTAAGAGGTCCCAGACCCACTGCCACTGAAGCGATTTGGGACTCCAGAAGCCAGCTTGGATGTCCTATAAATCCATGGTTTAGGGGAGGATCCTGGCTTCTGTCGGTACCAGTGCAAGTAATTAGAATTTACACTTGAGCTGGCACTGCAGGAGATGGTGACCTTCTCCCCTGGAGATGCAGCCATGGATGCTGGAGACTGCGTGAGCACAATTTCTCCCCTGGACACTATGACTAGAGAAAAGCAACAGATAGAAAGAGGAATTAGTAGAAATAGAGATACAAAATAATTTTATACAACCAAACATTCAGAAGGAAGAAAAGGGAAAAAGTAAATGTTAGACTCAAATTCCACTGCAAAAAGAATTTTGGTTGGATTCTGAGCTCAAACTCCCTGCCCTCTGTTACCTGAGACACTGATTAGCAGGAAACTGAAAATCTGCACCTGGAAATCCATTGTGTATTTGAATTTTGGTCTCTTGCTAATTACTGCTCTTCACATAAGTATATCACTTTAAAACAACTCTGAGATATTTGTGGTTTCTGAAGATGAAGTATGCAAATAGCAAGATTTAGTCTAGGTAGTTGTTGGCTTATAAACACATGGTCTGTTAACTGAGGCAAACCAGGCTAATCCAGGACAATATCTACTTACTTCTAGTTACTACACTGATAAAGAAAGAAATTTCTGTTTTCTCTTTCCTCCTTTTTATGATGAAAAGTCTTGTCCTACAGAATTACCCATGTATTTCCCTATAGACAAGATTTATTTGATCCACTATACAAGGGATATTCAATTGAGTAATTTGAGGTATATTTCTCTCATAATAAAGTAGTATCAAGAATGAATGTTTATAATGATCACACAAAGAATTATCTGCTTCTTGTTTTCCTGAATATTGCTCACTAGAACTACTCATTCAAATCTGTTCAGATGGTCATTCCCACAAAGCTAATAGAAAAAATAGCTTCTAATGTGATCTGGAACCTATGTGTGTTCAGAGACATTTCTGCCATTGTCAAACACCAATGCCATCCCTAAAAGGATAGCAAAAATGACTCTCCTAATGAAATCAAAGGAAACAATGGTTCTGCTGGATTTAAGACAATATGGCCTGGAGATTCATGAAGGTGTACTCATCTAAAACTACTCTGAAAAATCACCCTTATCAGTATGCACCATGCTCTTAAACTGTTCAGTTCATGTTCTATTTATTGTGTGAGAATATCTGAGAGCAATTTTCAAATAAATTACATTTTAGTTATTGAAGACTCACAGCACCTGAGTCTGTGAATTCATGTCTAAGTTTGATCAAATGTTTACATACAGCAAAGACAGAGGGAATGTAGGAGGACTTGCATGAAAGAGTACTGGGAGTGAACAGAGGGCTGATATAAGGTTGTAAAGTGAAATAAATGATTTATTTAAAATCTATTTTTTTTCTTTACCTTAGATAAAGTTTCAGTTATCGTCCTCTAACTTTGAAGTTAGCATAGCCATAATGAAGTTAGCAAAGCATGGCTATGTCTCTTGATCTTTCTTAAGAATGATTTCTCATTCCTTCCTACAAGAAAGACTTCTCCCACTTTTTATCAACAATTATGGAAAAAGAACTGAGAGACTCTGAATAGATCAACGTATTCAGAGATACTGACCTAAGAACTGTTGAATTTACGTTAATTATAAAGTATGCCTTTCTGGGCACACAATTCTAACTAAATGGCTACTCTTTCTTCCAAATAACACTTGGTCTCATCTTTCATTGTATTTAGTAGATAGTAGTTGCTAGTCTTATTCTGGTTACTTCAGAATGAAAAGTCTTCCATTATTTTTTGGGGGAATATGGGTTTTATATTTCACCAGTTAAGGATACTAAATCACACATGGTGTTATATAATACAAATAAATACACTGGTTGATGAATCTCATTATGGCTAAAGAAAAGGATGTCTCGACCACCATCATACTAAATCTGAAATTAGTGTTGGATTCTCAAGAAACATTAAAACACAAAATAATATCTTTGTCTGTAGTCTATTGAGACATATATATATATATATATATATATATATATATATATATAAAGATAATCATTTTTTAGATTTATTTATTTTATTCTGGTTTGGTGAGTAGTTTGCCTGCATGAATTTATATGCATAACATGCATGGTTGATACCCAAGGAAGTCAGAAGACTGCTTCTTATACCCCAGTATTAGAGTAATGAATGACTGTAGACCATCATGTAAATATCACCAAGTGAGTCCAGGTCTTCCACAAAAGCAACAAATGTTCTTAAATGCTAGGAAATCTCCTGAATCCCCAGAAACATAAAATATTAAATTCTTCTTAACTCAGTTTCCTCCAAGAACCCTTGTTATTATGATTACAATTACTGTTATTCAAAGCAGGCAGAAATTGGAGATCTTCTTGGGTGCCAAGTGAATTGAGAGCCTGAGATCTCGAAGACTTCTTGTTTCCTTTCTATTTTAAAGTTTAATTTAATTAATTAAGTTTTTTACTTACTCACTTTGCATCTGACTCGCTGCTCCATCCTGCTTCCCCTCCCACAAACCTTCCACCACTACTCTTTTCCTTCTCCTCTGAGTAGGTGTGAGTCCCCTGGGTGTCCCACCCATCAGGGCACTTCAAGACTCTGTCAGGATAGGCAAGATAGTCCAGCTAGTAGAACATATCTCATGTACATGCAACAGTTTTTGTGATATTCCCAGCTCCAGTTGAGGTTCCATCTCACACCTATCAGAATGGCTAAGATTAAAAACTTGCCCGTGCTGGCAAGCATGTGGAGCAAGTGAAATATTCCTTCATTGCTGGTGGCAGTTCAAACTTGAACAAATATTTTGGAAATCGATTTGTTATTTTCTCAGAAAACTAAGACCAAGCTATACCACACCTGGACATATACCCAAAAGGTGATCCAACATCTCACAAAGATGCTCAGTGATGTACACAGCAGCTTTATTCATAATAGCCAGAAACTCAAAACACCCTAGTTGTCCTTTAACTGAAGAATGAATAAAGAAAATGGACATGTACACAATGGAACACTATTTAGTAATTAAAAAACAAGACATAATGAATTTTGCAGGCAAATGGATGAAACTTGAAAGTATCATCCTGAGTGAGGTAATTCTGTCCTAAAAGGGCATGCACAGTATGCACTCACTTATAAATGGCTATTAACCATAAAATACAGGTACCGTGTTACAGTCTACAGACCCAAAGAAGCAAAACAATAAGGAAGGCCCAAACAAGGAAGATTGAATCTCAATTTGGAGGGAGAATAAAATAGCCATAAGAAGCAGATAGAGGGAAAGAGCTGGCAGGGAGGGGATGGTGAAGGGAATGGGTATTCAGGATCATATGGAGAAGGACAGAAGAGAGGTTAGAGGGCCATGGAAATGTATTGAAATCTACAACTGACAGGGGTGAGAAGGTAGGGGAAGGTTCTGGAATACACAGAGAACTGGAATAAGGGAGGTGACCAAGAAACAATGGGGGTGACCTTAGCTGTGGCCTTCTATGTTGGGAATATGAAACCTGAAGAGACCACCTCCTTTAGCCAGACCGGAAACCTAGGGAGCGATAGAGACACCAACCCATCCACAAAACTTTCAACCCCAATTTTTTCCTGTCTATACACTTGCAGACAGGAGCACATTTTCCTCTGAGAAGCCCCACCCTGCAGTTTACTCAGATAGATAAAGACACCCACAGCCAAACACTGGATGGAACTTGGGGAATCTTATGCAGGAATAGAAAGAAGGATTGTGAAACCACGAAGGGGATAGGAACTCCAAAGGAAGACCAACAGTATCAACTAGCTTGGACCCTGGGGCTTCGAAGAGTCTGAATCACCAACCAGTTCTTTTCCCACACCCAGTACAAGAGTATATTGCCCTCTCTGAGGCCCCATTCCCTTTTCCTCCCTTCCCCCTTGTGTTTGCTTTCTCCTCCCTCCCAAATGGGACTGAGGTATCCTCATTTGTGCCTTTCAGCTTGTGGACTTTCTGAGTTCTGTGGACTGTATCTTGAATATTCGCTACATTTTTGGCTAATAGTCACTTATTAGTAAGTACATACCATGCATGTCCTTTTGGGTCTAAGCTACCTCACTCAGGATGATATTTTCCAGTTCCATCCATTTCCTTGAAAAACTAAGGGTGTCTGCGTTCTTAATAGCCGAGTATTCCATTGTGTAAATGAACAACATATTCTGTATCCATTCTTCTGTCGTGGGACATCTGGGTTGTTCCCAGCTTCTGGCTATAACAAATAACTTCTTGTTTTCTAATCTTAATGTATTTACCACTCTAAGGTTGGTGATATTGTCTGAATAGGAGGAATGGATTCAGAAGATGTGGTATATTTTCACAATGGAATATTACTCTGCAGTTAAAAACAATGAATTCACGAAATTCCTAGGCAAATGATCAGAACTTGAAAATATCATCCTTAGTGAGGTAACCCAATCACAAAAGAACACACATGGTATGCAAGCACTGATAAGGGGATATTAAGCCAGAATTTCAGAATACCCTAGACACAATTCACATATCAACAGATTTCCAAGAAGATGGAAGGAGAGACCCCTGGTCCTGGAGAGACTGGATGTAGGGGAATGCCAGGACAGAAAAGCGAGAGGGGGTTGAATGGGGAAAAGAGGGAGGGAAGGGGGCTTATGGGACTTTCAGGGAGGGAGGAAACGGGAAAGGGGAAATGATTTGGAATGTAAATAAAAAAAATTAGAAAATAAAAAAAAATGTGATAGTGCTGCCATCTACTGTTAAGATAGCCAAAATGAAGGTAGAGTTGCACAATGTCTATTTTGGAGTCTAGAAGAAAAACTACATTTGCAGTGATGCATACCAAGTAGTAGTGTTTTTAGAAAAAATATGCTTTGACAAGTGGTGTGATTCTTTACTTCCAGAGGTTATAGACATAATAAAGAATAATGTTCACACATTCAGGCACATTCACACATATACCACATTTCATGTTATTATGAAATATAAAACATAGATATTTGTTATTCTTTGTTTTACAGTAAGATTACAAATAGCTAAAACAACATAAAACATACTTATAATAAGGATTGTACCAAGTCATTTAATTTAAAGCCATAATATAACAAAGTGTAGAATATCCAATGAAGTTTTAAAAGGATGGCTCACTGTGATGTGATGTTGTGATCGTGTGGCTGCTTTTGAGTTGTAGATTGTGGCTATTGCTTAGGATCAAGGAAGAATAGTGATACCTCATACCATGGTATATTAATTTGTAAATACTTGAAATTTGAAGTCAGGTTTCCATTGAAAATGAAATATTGTGGCAGCCTTCTAAGTGGAAAATATTACCCACCTGAACCAGCAAATGTACTATTAGTAAGTTAAGAAACATGGTATTGAATATCTCTATCATTTCAACATCAATGTACTGAAAGACCCCAGCCCCTAGCAGGAGAAGTAAAAGACCCCTAGCAAGTAGAGTAGAGCCAAAAACGTAGTTCAGCCAGTTTAGCAATTCTATTCTTCTATTCCAGGAACTGGCTGACCATAAAGAATTTGTGGCCACAATGTTAGGATGACTTTGATCCAGGAACTAGCTGACCACAAAAATTAACATAGAACCTTGTTAACAATCATGAGTAACTGGGAGTTTCTCCTTGTGATTTTCCTTGGTATTTTCGGTATTTTTCCTATGACATTCCCTCCTCCCTTGGGTTGTGGGTTTTTCCTTTAAACACCCCTTCTCCCTGCTACTCGGGATCGAACTCCTCTACCCCTGCATGGGATATGAATCTCGGCCCCAGTGCACTGGTAATAAACCTCATGTGATTACAGCAAGAACTGTCTTTCGTGAGTTCTTGGGGGATCGCATTATCCTGAGACTTGAGTAAGGGTCTCCCCACTCCAGGGGTCTTTCAGTACCATGCACTGTATAGGCCTACCTGAGATTCTCCACCCAGAATAACTGTTATTTTTTAATTCATAGAGGAAAGACCAATTGCCAAATGGGGGAGTATGGTACACAATTAATGCAGTCTTTTCATATTAAAATATTTATCTCTTTTATTATTTTTGGTAAGTGTTGTCATTTCTTTGTTCTTGAATTACATGTAAGAATTAGGCTGAGTTATAATCATGGGTTTTTTTTGTTTTTTTTATAACCATGTTTTTATCTTTAAAAAATTATAATGTAGCCACATACTGCTTGCCACTTCCATTTCTTCCATTTATACAAATCCGTCTATACTCCTTGCTCTTTCTCAGATTCATGACCTCTTATTCCTTCTACTCATAAACAAATAAATACAGGTTGTTAATATCATATGTGTTATATATGTTATCTGGAACTTCTCATTGCAAGAGATAAATACCATTCCAAAAAACAAACCCACAAATAATCAAAATGCAGAGATTAGAAGGAGATAATGTGGCGACCAGTCCCAAAATATCCAACTACAATATTCTTTCTGCACCTGTTGCCCAGGGACCATTGCAGAGTGGGTAGAAACATTTTAAGAGACAGAGAAACTGGAGATTTGCTCTAAGTTTGTTTGACAGTTTTTATATGCTCAGCCCAGGGAGTAGCAGTATTGGGAAGAATGGCCCTGTTGGAGTAGGTATGTCACTGTGGGTGTGGCATTAAGACTCTAATCCTAGCTGCCTGGAAACCAATATTCTGCTACCAGTCTTCAGATGAGGATGTAGTCCTCCTGCACCATGTTTGCCTGGATGCTGCCATCTTTCCACCTTGTTGATAATGGACTAAACCTCTGAACCTGCGAGTCAACCCCAAGTAAATATTGTCTTTATAAGGTTACCTCAGTCACGGTGTCTGGTCACAGCTGTAAAACCCTAACGAAGACAAATTGTGTCTCCTAGAAACTTCAGAGAAGCTGAATCTAGATGGTCTAATGGCTGCAACCTAGACAAGACCTGAACAAAGATGACTCCAGCATACATACAAATATTGACAAGAGAATTCCTGAGTGATTCCACCCTAGTAAAGAACTATGGGTAAATGGAAATTTTGAGAGGAGGAGAAATAGTACTCTTAACTGGAATAAACCTCCTCGGTTGGTTTTCCAACATCAAGTGGTCAGCAAAAAATTATTGTGAAAGTGGACATGTGAAAGAAAAGGGACAGAGAGTCTTCTGCTACAGACAATGTAAGGAAGCTACAAACTAGCTATATATGTGTGATCCAGCTGTAGGGTTGCTTATGCTCCAACAGTGAGCAGGTGATATTAATTTTGTTCAAACCTGAGGACATAAGGATGAATTAGAGGAGCAGTCTCACCAATATACCCAAGAAAATCCACTGGAAAAAATGGCAAATGATGACTCTCTTCGGTCATTAGGTAAGTTTTACACAAATTCTCATTTGATAAAACAAATGATTCCTTCACAGAGCTCAATGATTGATCTTCCTCTTTAATTTGGGTAAGTGACACAGATCAAGAAGTAAATATGTAAGAAAGATTCATACACATTTCTTAAGATAGCATAAATAGTCAAGATAAAAAGTCATGAGACCATTAACAAAATTAAGACAGAATAAATGGCCCAAAACTGAGTCAATTTTTATATTTGTGAGAATAGAAGCCACAATCTCACATGGATCGCTGGACCTCAATTACTAGGCTCCTGATACTGACCCTCATCTTGGTTCCACTAAGTATAATAGCAACCACTTTTCTACTTTACTACTCCCTGAACTTCAATAGCACAAAGACTAGTCGAATAGATTTATATGAAATGATAGAATAGAAAGAATTTCTGAGAAATATACTTTCTCATGAGTTAATGCTAATGGGAACTTGATGTTGATTACTGACAATCTTGGATTATCATTAGATCACACATGAACATAACACATAAGATTGTAATTAATATGAAGAAATATTTTAATAAGTAAACACATAGTAAAGCTTCATTTCTTGATCTAAGTAACAGGGTCCCAGACACAATAGTCCCCCAGACCTTAGCACAACTAAAGCTGTAAACTTTCAATGCTAAGTGGGAAGTCTGAATCAAATCTCTCTCCTTAGAGTTCAATGATCTACACAGCAAAGAGGAGACAGAAAATATAAGAGGCAGAAAAGATAGAAAGCACCAGGAAAACAAGGCCCTCTTAATCAACATGAACAAAGCTCATATGAGCTCACAGAGAATGAAGGAACATTCACAGGGCCTTCATAAATCTCTACCATATCCTCTGCATATATATTATGGTTTTCACTTTCATGTATTCATGGGATTCCTAAAGTATGCAAACAAATGTGTCTGATTCTTGTGTTCTGTTGGATTGTCCTGTGCAATTTCAATGTGTGCCATGATGATGGTACACAGCAGTATCATACACTGAAAATCAGCCTCCCCAGCCAAGAAGTGAGGGTTTTCTGAACTGTATACTTCATACAGACTTCGTAATTTTCTGATTTCCATAAATTGAACCCTCAGGAATATGATACAGAATAGAGGAACGCTGAGGGGTGATAGAGGGCAAAGTACCTTAGTATCCTTTCTATTTGGAGAGAGTTGATCCACGGTGAATTCTGGAAAGACTTGGGGTTTCATATTGTATTATCTCATGTTCTAGAAATGGAGGAGAAATTTTTTCTTATTTTGTTTTATGTCCATGACTGTTTTACATGCATATATGACTATGTATCCTATTCATAGCCCAAGGAAACTACAGGAGGTCTTGGATATTAGATATACTGCAACTAAGGTTACAGAGGTTTGTGAGTTGCCAGGTAAGTTATGGTAGCTGAATTCAGGACCTCTGGAAAAGCATCCAGTGCTCTTAATATCTGACCATATCTCCAGCCCTGGAGGAAAATAATTTGTTAAAGTCACCAGAATCACTACTTGTTCCATTTACTGAGGAACTGTGGACAATATTAGGGAATGGCAGAAAAGAGGTTCTGACCAGAAATATATTATTCTAAAAAGAAATACATTGCAGCCTATTAAGAACCTGTAGATTTTACCAAGGTTGATCAACAAATGACATACTTTTAAAAAGAAATATCACTATAGGGATGTTCAAATGGTTCAATTGGATAAGTGCAAAGTTGGTAAATGATATTCTCCAACGGAGTGGAAAACTTAGATTCAATTCCTGCGACTTATTTGATAGAATGAGTGAACTTACATCCCCCTGATAGAAGTGCTGTAAGTAAAGAAACATTTGAGAGTAAGAGTTCCAGTCACAAACAGTGGTTCTCTACATGATTCTAATCTAATGGAGAAAATGAAATAACACCAGTGCCTATATCCATAGCAATGCTGAAAATATATTAAAGTATATTCTCTAATAAGTTTTGTCATTGGCAGAAATAGTCTGCAGCAAAATTTTCAATATTCTTGTCTCATATGGGAGACCCAGAAACAGCCTTTCCAGGCTCTGATTATTTGCATTAGTCCCCTACTATGACTCAGAAATTTTTATTAGTCTGGTTGCATCCTATCCAAGAGTTAATTAATATCAGGTCCCAGTGCAGACACAGAGGCTCCCTCTCAGGTTCTGGTGTTCTGGTTCTTTTGGATCCCAAGTATGTGAGGATGAATAGTAAGGTACGTAATGAAGGACATATTTTTCGACTACCATTCTATTCTTTACCCATTTGAAATCAAGTTTTCTTGAAACCTCAGAGAAGTCATTTTTATCTTGATTTACCATGTATATTGTTTGTATGCTTTCATTCACAGGCATGAATTGAGACATCCGGTTGACCCAATCCCCATCTTACTCATTTGTATATCTAGGAGACAGAATCACCATTACTTTCATGGAAAGTGAGGATAATACTACATAATTAGATTGATACTATAGAATTAGCCTGATAACCAGCGAATGCTCCTGAACTCTTGTTACCATACATCCATTGTGAAATCAGGGGTTTCTTCAAGGTTCAGAAGTGGTGAATCTTTTTTTAACTTCATACGCTTTTCCATTTTTCATCTGCCATACTAGATGGACACATTTAGTAGCAAAAAACCCAGGATAGCTAAAACAATTCTCAACAGTAAAAGAACTTCTGAAGGAATCAGTATCCCGGACCTCAAGCTGTACAGAGCAATAGTGTTAAAAACCTCATGGTATTGGTACAGTGACAGGCACGTAGATCAATGGAACAGAATTGAATACACAGAAATGAACCCACACACTTATGGTCACTTGATCTTTGACAAAGGAACTGCAACCATTCAGTGGGAAAATATAGCCTTTTCAACAAATGGTGAGGGCTCAACTGGAAGTCAGCATGTAGATGAATGCAAATCAATCCATTCTTACCTCCTTGTACTAAGCTCAAGTCCAAGTGGATCAAGGACCTCCATATAAAACCAGACACACTGAAACTAATAGAAAAGAAACTAGGGAAGAACCTTGAGCACATGGGCACAGGAGAACATTTCCTGAACAGAACACCAATAACTTATGCTCTAAGATCAAGAATTGACATATGTAGCCTTATAAAATTACAAAGTTTCTGTAAGGCAAAGGACACTGTCAATCAGATACAATGGCAACCAACAAATTGGGAAAAGATTTTTACCAAATCTATATCTGACAGAGGGCTAATATTCAATATATATGAAGAAATCAAGATTTTAGACTCCAAAGAGCTAAATAACCCTATTAAAAATGGTGTACACAGCTAAACAAAGAATTTTCACCTGAGGAATATTGAATGGCTGAGAAGCACCTAAAGAAATGTTCAACATCCTGAAGTCATTATGGAAATGCAAATCAAAACAACCATCAGATTTCACCTCACACCAGTCAGAATAGCTAAGACGAAAAACTCAGGAGACAGCAGGCTTTGGCAAGGATGTGGAGAAAGAGGAACACTCCTCCACTGCTGGTGGGACCACAAGATGGTACAACCACTCTGGAAATCAGTCTGGCAGTTCCTCAGAAAACTGGGTATCATATTACCAGAGGACCCTGTTATGCCACTGCTGGGTATATACACAGAAGATTCACCAGCATGTAATAAGGACACATGCTCCACTATGTTCATAGCCACCCTATTTATAATAGCCAGAAGATTGAAAGAACCCAGATGTCCCTCAGCAGCAGAATGGATACAGAAAATGTGGTATATTTACACTATGGAATACTACTCAGCTATTAAAAACAATGAATTCATGAAATTCTTAGGCAAATGGGTGGAACCAGAAAATATCATCCTAAGTGAGGTAACTCAATCACAAAAGAACACACATGGTATGTACTCACTGATAAGTGGATATTATCCCAGAAGCTCGGAATACCCAAGACACAATTCACATATCAAATGATGCCCAGGAAGAAGGAAGGAGAGGCCCCTGTCATGGAAAGGCTCAATGCAGCAGTGTAGGGGAATGCCAGGACAGGGAAGCAAGAGAGGGTTGATTGTGGAACAGGGAGAGGGAAGACGGCTTATGGGACTTTCGTGGAGGGGGTAACTGGGAAAGTTGAAATCATTTGAAATGTAAATAAAGAATATATTTAATAAAATAAATACAAAAAACCCCCAAAACCCTGACCAAAATGAATGAATTAAAAATCAATAGTAATATAATGGAGGTAGTGTTCTCTCAAATAAAAGACAAAAGTTATATATTAAAGGGGTTGAGATTATGCCTAAGGCTCCATGTTCTGTGAATTTTCATGATATTCTTGGATTATGGAATAATGGAAGCACTTTTTCAAGAATATGTGATTGTGATGTACAGGCTACAGAGAGATGTAATAAATGCTATATTCTCTACTTTTCTAATAATGAAGTTAAAACTGCCTTGGAATAACTGTGTTGGGTGAATTCCTTGTAGGTGATTATAAACAGTTGTTCCAAATTGTAGTGAAAACAATAATCATAAAAAAGCAAGAAAACACATATTTCAAACCTTGTTTTTATATTTACTTATTTAGATGTCTGTATGCCATATACATACATATGAATATGAATGTATGCCAGTACCCAGAGAGTCTAGAAATAGTGTAGGATCTCCTAAAACTGCTGTTATTGCAATTCATTGTGAACCACCAAATGTGAATGCTAAGGGCCAAACTTAGTTCCTCTGAATGAAAAGCTAGCTCTCTTTATTGTCTAATCATATATCAATTCAATTCCAATGAATCTATCTGGATAAGCAATAGGTTTTTCCTTGCTATTTGCATAGCATTTGATGCAGTATAGACCTAAAATTTGGAGAAATGCCTCAGATTCTTCCTATAAGTCTTCTATTCTTTACTGTTGTGAGTTCACAGCAGAAGTCATGCAAATTTTGACTTAGAATACTACCTAGTACTGGAACAATAAAAGTGCTAACAAGTTCAAATAATCTGAGATGCAAACCAGACTCATGGAAAGTTACATAATTGTGTTTCCTAAATTCTGTTTATTTTCAGATATTCTTCTAGTTTTGGAGCATGTTATCATACTGTGTGCAAAATTCATTTGCTTTGTGTTCTGTCATGCATACAAATACATATGGATTTGCAATGAGGTAAAACCCCTATAGGTAGGATATGAGACACTAATCTAACAACAGCACAAATGAAGCTAAGAGAGATTTACTAATATGTCTTGGTACATGTTCTCAATAAGAACACTGGTTGCATACATGTGATGTATCTTTTCTTTTCACAGTTTTGTTTGTAACCAGTATAGGGAGCCAAGGTAACAGAACACTATATTAAGGCATTGCTCATTTTCATATCTGTAATATCAGAAAGGTGCATATAGTGGTGTGTGTGTGTGTGTGTGTGTGTGTGTGTGTGTGTGTGTGTGTGTATGCATGGATTATGTATAGTTATATGTATATGTGCGTGAGCCCATGGTTTATGTGTGTG
Source organism: Tokudaia muenninki (assembly GCA_036184385.1). Classification (NCBI taxonomy): domain Eukaryota; kingdom Metazoa; phylum Chordata; class Mammalia; order Rodentia; family Muridae; genus Tokudaia; species Tokudaia muenninki. The sequence continues at coordinate 88,730,564 of BTHS01000004.1, forward strand.
TTTCTCGGTGTGTGTTTATGAATTATATATTTAAAGGAAAGACATTTTAAGGGAAGAATTGGTTGTCTCTGGATAAAGAATTTCTCAGCTCATTGATAGAATGATGGAATTTTCTGCTATCCTTCTTGTATTTTCTATGAGAAGGAGCCTCAAGAAGTCCTTTATCACCTTTTCAGTCTCATGTGAGTTGAAGAGGAACAAAGAACAGAGTTGAAATGAAAATCCTCTGTTGTTTGGAGAGGTCTATTCTACTCAAAGCAATCTGTTGGCCCTCTGGGGAGGCAACCGTATCAACTGTAAAAGTATGGAAACCCTAGGGGCCACTATGCAAACACATTTATTTAGAACTGAAAGTATATGGTATTAAGAAGACACCTTCTGTTTTCATTCTTCTTCACTATAATATAAGATGTGACGAATTGCACTTTCTCTAGTACACATGTCAAAATAGTTCATAATAGGAAATTAATGAAACTGGCTGGTCATATGACTAAATGACTGCTCACCCTGGATACTCACAAGTTAGTTGTAATAATGAATTCCAGGATCACTTTAGTGAACAAATCTTAGAGACACAAGGTCACACTAATGAGAAACATGTATAAGAATATGTGAAGAATAGAAGTCACAAACAGAAACCCTGAGACTTTATCCTTTCTTTGAATAAAGGTAGAAGAGGAAAAGGAATAATTTTGTATGCCACAGTCTCACTTGAACACAAATGTAGCCTTACTTAAGTATTGTAGGTTGCATAGTGAAGAGTGGAGGAGTTCCTATATAATATAAAGCTTTTTGAAATGACATTTACCAAATAGTTTCTGCATCAAAGATCAATGAGAGCCAGTTACAAAGTGATACATGTTGTCAATGTTCCACCTCCTAAAACATACCTTTGATCATGCTTTTTACTTGGAGCTAAATATTCTAATGAGGTTTGTTTCTTGACTATGCTTTTCCTTAATCTTATATCCTCTTTTAATTTTTATAATATGTAATTCATATTCGACAACAACAAATAAATTTCTGGTGCACAGTATTCACAAGTAAATGAGTTTTAATACTAACATTTTATTACTCTGAACTCATCATTGTGCTTTTTTTTCCAGATATCTATGTGCTGACCTTTATCCAGAAGTATACTTCCAAATTTTCTTGTACACCAGAAAGAACTAGGTAAAGATAAAACCTCTAGATGTGCAGCTCTTTTTGGCTTTTGTTTTGTTTTGTTTTGATTTTTACAATTAATTTGATTGTCTCTTAAGGAAGTCTACATAGATGTAATTCTTGATTACACATATGGATTCAGAAAGAGTAACTTGGTTTCTAACTCATCCACATTGCAGAACAAGGTGAAAACACTGGTACATACTTATAAGAATCCTTCCACATATTCCTTTTATTCTAGTGTTGAATAAAATATAGATGACAGTACAAAGTGACAAATCCATTGCCATCTTTATGACAAAGAATTGTAAGAACAATGCACAGAAATCTTAGTCACACAGGCTGGTGATATGAATAAGTCACACTTGCTTACTATGTTCAAGTCCTAAGGTTTATTTTTCAAAACATGAATATTCAATTATTCATATCACATATTAACAGAAGTTACTAGAGACCTAAAATTATGTCCAAATAAATGGGAAAAGACTTCCAAAAGAATAGATGTTTTCAATTGGGTAAAAAGGAATGCTGTAATTTATTTCAGTTTTCAGCTTTTCTATAGATATGTGTCTAGAAATTTGGGCACTTGCTTGGTAGACATCACTCTGCAGGTGATAAAAAGTGTACTACAACAATCCAAAATCTTGAGTGTTTTCATTTAGATTTTATGTAATATTGAAAGATCCTTGGGTGTTTTCTGCATAATTATTTATTAAATATATTATGCAGGCAGCTTTTGAATATTCATTTCACTAGGTTTCATAAGTTAAGTTTTATTTAGAAAGAAACAAAACTGAGTTCATTCTAAAAATTGGTCGATTTTATTTCAAACAATGCATTATAAGTTTAGCCTAATATTCCCCTTTTAGCAGAATCTATATCCTAATATTAGTTTTTGGAATTGAATTTTTTTTTTGGTGCCTTACTCTTACTCATATGAGACTCTAGTACATGAGTAGGGTCTGGATTGGAAAAAAAATAAAAATAAGCCCCAAGTGTGTCCATTTTTAAGGTCCAACCTTGCAGAGAAGATGAGAGAATCAAAAGGAAATAAGCTAAAATCAAGAGTCTCTTCCTCGATATCATCGACGATTCTCAACAAGATGTCAGAACTTATAGAAACTCTCAGGTGAAGCTTTGGGCAATTGCACTTCACAAAAACGGTGGTCATTTACTCCAGGTCCATCTGCAGGAGATACTATAAGTCCTCACCATGTCCCATTTGCATTTCCCTGAACAACCACTTACCAGTGACACCTACATATAAAACTTACACTAATCATCAAAAAGGATCACAAAATGTATCATAAATTTAAATGTACAATGGAATCTGATTGATTTCTAGAGTTTTTTGTGTATGTGTTCATGGAAGATCACATAAGAAGAATTCAACAGTTACAAGCATCAGTTCTCTAAGGGATAATGGTGAGTAAGCTTGAGGAAGACAATCATGCAGAACCAGTGATAAAATGACAGATACAGACAAGTCATGAAAATGGAACAGATGAGTGTGTTTATCTGCAAGGGAGATATACAGGGTGTTAGAAATAATAGATGGACATCAACCAATACAGCTACTTGACTATTAAAACCCACTAGATATATTTAGTATCTAAGTATTCAGTAATAGAGAAAGTGGTTATTCGTTGAAGTGAAACAAGACCTGCATTTTTTAATACAATTAAAATATCAGCAGAAACTCATAGTTTACTTAGGTAAAACATGAAGTCTATGAATGAATAGGTATATAGGTAGTTAATATATAGGTATTGAGTTATTGTTCTACTGCTTATAAGAAATTACTTATTATCTTATAATACAGCATCAAACATATTTGAATGACAATTCCCTCCATGGACTAATAATGTTTCTTTCAAAAGACATGGCATATTAGGCAAATTTTTCAATTTCCAAAATGGGGGAACCTCCTTACAAGTTTTCCAGGATGGCCTAATGGGCTCAAAGCAAAGTACGATATTTTTATTGTTCTTAGCTGCCCACCAAATGTTGATGGTAAGATTACATTGCTGGAGACAAAGGACATATAAATCACCTTTGAGACTTCAAAATGTCAATAATACAGTAGTCACTTAAATTTATGGCTTCCTAAAAATAAGGGCATGTTTGTACAATCCTTAGGTGTCTGTGGAGAATTTTCCCATGAGCCATCACACTGTAAATACATTGGTAGGTTTTGAATGATTTTCAAAGACTTGTCTCTAATAACTGGAGATTTTGTTCAGGAAACACGTGTGAGCAACTTGGTTCTATGTGGGTCAAGTGTAAAAAATGAATACACCCTGATACTGCCCATTGGGTGGAAGAAACTGTAAGAAGAAACTTTGTATTGGATGTTCTGGTCTCTGATTCTCTGCATTTCTTATTTAGAATTATTGAATTATGAGGTAATGTTAAGATAATGACTGTCATGTTACTCCATCATTATATGAGACTTTTGAGAGCATCTATAGATGAATCAGTCAGTGATTGAGATAGTGGAAGACTCAACATCTTCCCTTTTAACCTCCACTACTCATCCATTATTTTTGGTCATGAAGGAATATCTGCCATATGCTCCCTCCACATTTCTGATAGTTTTGAGAGCCTCTTTGATTGTGATAACAACTCAAAATGGGGTTTGTCATCTATAAGATGTCATCTATGAGACTTGTGATTTATTAAATATTTTATGGATCCTAGGTAAAGCATTATCTCCCCAAGTGACACAATCCTTTTTCCTCTATGCTTTAGGTTATTTTTCCTCCATCAATTAGCATTGTTTCTTTCCTTTTAAATAACAGTCTTGAAGGCTAGAATTCTCCGTGAATTGTCACAAGGGCTTATGCATATTCTACAGGTTGACAGGGAAAGAACCCAAATTTATAGTTTATTGTTTTCTTTTTTTTAGATTTTTATTAGATATTTTCTTTATTTACTATTCAAATATTATTCCCTTTCCTGGTTTTCCCCATGAAACCCCCTATCCTGTCCCCACCCACCCCCTGCTCACCAACCTACACAGTCCTGCTTTAATGTTTGGGCATTCCCCTATAGTGGAGCATCAAGCCTTCTCAGGACCAAAAGCCTTTCCTCCCTTTCATGTCCAACAAGGCCATCCTCTGCTACATTGCAGCTGGAGCCATGGGTCCCTCCATGTGTAATTTTTAGTTGGTGGTTTAGTCCATGGGAGTTCTGGGTGTACTAGATGGTTCATATTGTTATTCCTCCTATGGGGGCTGCAAACCCCTTCAGCTCCTTGTATCCTTTCTCTAGCTCCTCCATTGGGCACCCTGTGCTCAGTGCAATGGTTGGCTGAGAGCATCCCCCTCTGTATTTGTCAAGCACTGGAAGAACCTCTCAGGAGACAGCTATATCAGGCTCTTGTCATCAAGTGCTTGTTGGCATCCACAATAGTGTCTGGGTTTGCTGACAGTATATGGGATGGATCCCGAGGTGGGACAGTCTCTGAATGGTCTTTACTTCAGCTTCTGCTCCACACTTTGTATCTCCTTCTGTGAGTATTTTGTTCCCCCTTCTAAGAAGACCAGAATATCCATACTTTGGTCTTCCTTCTTGAGCTTCATTTGGTGTGTTAATTGTATCTTGGGTATTCTGAACTTCTGGGTGAATAACCACTTATCAGTGAGTGCATACCATGTGTGTTCTTTTGTGATTGGGTAACCTCACTCAGAATTATATTTTCTATTTCCGTCCATTTGCCTAAGAATTTAATAAATTCATTGTTTTTCATAGCTGAGTATTATTCCATTGTGTAAATGTACCACATTTTCTGTATCCACTACTCTGTTGAGGGACATCTGGGTTCTTTGCAACTTCTGGCTATTATATATATGATTATATATAACATATATAATCATAAATAAGTAAATATGAATGTACATGTCCTTATTACATGTTGGAGCATCTTCTGTGTATGTACCCAGTATTGTTTTCTAACTCTAATACATCAATGAGAAAAAATTCTTACCCTGATGTGTACCAACAAACAAGTTGTGTGTTCATAGGCAGCACTATTTTGACAATGAAACTTGTAACCATGCCTCTGGAAGACTCATGGGTTTCAGTATTTCATTCATGTGATGCTTATTATTAATTGTCCCCTTCAACATATCTACTGTAACACAACTAAATAAGTCTCTTGGCATACCAGTGAGATATTCAGTTAGGTAGATTTCAAGGCATGCTTGGGAGATAATATCTTGGTTATTTTAACTGAAGTGGAACAATTCACCCTCCAGCTAGAAGGAATAATCTGAAGGTTGTCAAGGCATAGGAAAAGGTTTCAAAAAGTTTTTTTACTAGCTTTGAAACTTGGTGTTAAGGTAATTTTGTACCCTGTTTTTATTCTCTTTTTTCCTTGAGTTTCTTCTGTTTTCCCTTATCTTACTACAGAGCTTATTATCTACCCTCTCTCATCTTGTGTTGAGTTAATCATGTACCTCGTTCTTGCCTTGATGCTGAATTCACCTACCATGTTGGTGTAACTGTATGCACCAATGCTGGATTATTCTTTGCTATCAACAGAATTCAGATTATTTTTCTTCTTCTTTTCTCCTCCTCCTCCTCCTCCTCCTCCTCCTCCTCCTCCTCCTCCTCCTTCTTCTTCTGTTCTCCTTCTGCTGCTGCTTCAGCTTTTTCTTCTTCACTTTCTTCCTCTTTCTCCTCTTTTTCTCTTTCTCCTCCTCTTCTTCCTTTTCCTCTTCCTCTTCTTCATCTTCTTTTTGTCTTCTTCTATTTTCCTTTCTCCTCTTCCACACCTAACACTGTTTTCTCCTTCTCCTCCTCTTCACCCTCTTTCAGTCTATGATATGCATAAATATTGGGTGAATGTTTCACAATGTTTACATTAACAAATTTTAAGAACCTTATTACATCTTCTCACAGATATTAGGAGTTCAAACTAAGATCACTTGGTTTGAATGCTCTAAGTAATTTATATATTGAGACACTTCTACAGCCCCAAGAACATTCTTTTAATTTTCTTCCTTCTGTAGAGGTCCAGCATATTTTCACCTACACATATATTAGCAACTGAAATTGACAGCAAATGAAAATTGTCATATAAATAGACACAGAGAGACTGGAGATTGATCAGTATGATGAAGTCACTTACAACAAAACAAAATTATTAAGGCAATACTAATGATTCACAGGAGAATCATTCACTGAGAACATGCCTCCACAGCCAAGAAGAGAGGGCTTATTGATCTGTCTACATGATATACACTTCATATCTTTCTGTTCTCCAGAGTCATGATTAAGGACAAACTCACTAGAATCTTTCAGAATATGATTGAATATAGAGTAGTGATTCTCAATAAAATAATTTTATGTTTGAGGATCACCACAATAAGAGAAAGTGTATTAAAGAATCTCAATATTAGGAAGGTTGAGAACCTCTAGTATAGGGGAAAGATGAAGGAAAACATAGGGAGCTCATCTTAGTCCTCTTTTTGCTGGAAACAATTGATCCTGGGAGTCCAGGAATTACTCAGAGGTTCATATTACATTAATACATGTTCTATAATTGAGAGAAGAAGCATATTTTTATTATTATATTCTATCTTTGTGTGTTTTGCTTGCATGTATGTCTATACACCACATTTATATAGTACCTAAGGAGGCCAGAAGATGGTGGCAGATACATTGCAGCCTATTGATTAGTTAAGTATGACACCTGTAGTTTTTCCATGAGGGATCTATATGTGGCATAAACTTAAGAAATATTACAGGGATATAGTAATAGGACAGGTAGTATTGATACTTGCCACTAAGCTTGAACACATAGTTTCAGTCCTTGTGACTTCCATGTCTTAATGATTGAACAGACTCCCTTGCACTGTCCTCTAACCACACACACACACACACACACACACCACACAAACACACAGCATAAAATTTTGTTAAAAGGTTTTTTCTTGTGCGTGTCCATATTTTGTCTATGTGTATTTGTGTGTACCAAGTCTGTCCTTGGTATATACGAAGACAAGAAAATGGTGCTGCATCCTTTTGAACTGGTGTTACAAAGGGCGTTGGCAACCATGTTGGTGCTGGTAATCCAACTTGGGATCCAAGCAAGAGCAACAAATCCTATTAATTGCTGTGCCATATCTCCACTCCCTGAAATAAAATATTTTTTAAATAATCTTGTATATTGACACCAAAAATTTAGTATAATAAGCAAAACAGTGCAAAAGGGTCATCAAAAATATTTCAAATCTATTTCTGTTTCTGATAAGCATGTTATAATGATTGTTTCAAGTGGAACAATTCCTTATAAAAGTATAAAAATGAAGAAAACATTTGAGAGCTACATTCTAATATTTTTATGCCTTATTTAAACAGCTATACTCTGATCTTGATACAATGGAGAAAATAAATTAATTCCTGTGTTTCTAGATTGCAATGATAAAAATGTTTTAAAATATCTTTTGTAAGAAAATATGTCATTGCCAGTAGTAAAATATGCAATATTCTGTTCTGGTTTGGGACACCTGGACACACCCAGCTGAGTTACTGTTATAAACCCATCCCAGGCTGAGTTGGTTTGCATGCAACGATGAAACTCATTCAGATCTTCTTATTTGTCTGGTCACATCCAGTGGAGGAGTCAGTCAATGTCAGGTCACAGCAGAGACATGAAGGTTCCCTTTCTGCTTCTGCTCTTCCTGATGTTTTGGATTCTAGGTAAGGATGGAAGACATTGGAATTCATTTGTCCCTTTCTTTTTTTCTACTTATTTTCTAAGTTTTTTATTTACATTCCAAATCATTTCCCCTTTCCCATTTGTCCCTCTCTAATCATTACTAATTTTAACTTCGGGGAAGCAATTCTATCATTATTATATATATATTTGTTGTATGCTTACCATTACAGGCATGATTTGTGACATCCAGATGACACAATCTCCATCCTCCTTATCTGTATCTCTATGAGAAATAACTACCATTACTTGTAAGGCAAATGAGAGCACTAGTAATTGGTTAGCCTGGTATCAGCAGAAACCAGGAAGTGCTACTAGACTATTAATATATTATGCTACCAAGTTGTAATCTGGGGCTCCTTCAAGATTCAGTGGCAGTGGATCTGGGAGAGATTAAACTCTCACCATTACCAGTCTGCAGATTGAAGATATTGCTACTTATTACTGTCAACAGTATTGGAGTATACCTCCCACAGTGATACAAGCCATGACTTAAACTACCAAAACCCAGCTGACCTTCTCATAGCTTATATCTGCTAATACATTTTTTTCTCAAATATCGTCAGGCTATGAAATTAACTGTGCAGTTAGGTTACAGCTACCCATATAGGCTCTTTCATTTCTTAGTTTCATTATTCCTATTTAGTCTCAACAACACTGCTTTTCAAGAAATTGTCTGGATTTTTTTTCAGAGTTGTATCTTGAATGTCATATAGCAAAAGAGAAAGCTCTACAGACATTCTTAGGAGCTATTTTTTATGCAGAATTGGAGACAGAATTTCAGTCTGTGAGTGGTTTGTCAGGTATCTCTTTTGAAGCTGAAATATCCCCCAAGTCTCAACTGTTGAGTAATTGATTCTCAGTTTAACAATAATAGTTGCAGACCTTGAACACTTTCCTATAGTTACTAGGCTGAAGAAGCCGCAGGCAGATCTTTGTGAGTGCATTGATTAGAGCCACTTAAACTTCTTTTGTCTACTTTCATCATACTGTGTTCCCTGAGTAGCCACCATATGCCTTTCTTCACATTATGAGCTGGGATAACTGAAAACATGAGCTAAATTAATATATCATTTCCCACCTTGTCTATGAGGTATTTGTCACAGGCATGCAGTAATCATGAATGCAAGTTGCTTAGTATTTAAACAAAGTTGATTATAGAAATAGGAGGAAGTTTTGGTGCTTAAAAGAGTGCATCTGCCCTATTCAGAGGCTACTGCACCTTCTCTACCAGAACATTTCTAAATATACAATATAGAATGCAGTCAAGAAGATAAGACAATTCCAGAGGAGGCTACTCTAAGTAACTGAAAGAAAAGATTTTAAATGACAAGATTTTAAAATTACTGTTGGAAAGAGACTGAAGGTTCTGCTATATATATCACAAGGGGAATATGGAATATTCATCTAGGTATAAAATTCAGTATTAGGCCACTTAACCAAGTTCAGAATTGATGGAAAGTATAAAGGAAAAATATGTTGATGCCCAAGTTCTATTAGCATGTTTTCTTGTAGTGATGTAGGAAAAGTCATTACTGGAAAACATAACAAAGCTTGAAGGATGTGTCCACCAGGTCCTCAAAATATTCTCAGATAATTCCAAGAGACAGATCAAGTCTGTTATTTAATTTATGAGAGTATAAATCCTTTAAAATGATAATGATTCATGTATTTCAAAAGTATATTGAAAGAAAGCCATAACATTCTAAAGCAGCTCAGACAATCATTTTTATGACCTTCTGTGGTTTCTCCGTAAGTGATTATGTGTTTGATAGAAGCTCTCTACTGTGATTGTATTATGAGTTGGGTGAATCCTTGAAGAGAAAATCATACTAAAATATGGATAGAACATTGATATCACTTTAAGAATATATTACTCTGTTTTCTGTGATCCCACTTACAAGAAGCACAGAATCAACTTTTTCTCAACATAAATTTTGTACCCATATCTGTGTATAAATTTCTCTTTCTATTGTATAGTAATGGCTGGAGATCTGTACATTAGTAAGAGAGGGAGATTTAGTTAGCTTACAAAGTTAGAAGCTGAGTATATACAATTCTGTTGTTTTATATTTCAGCCTATTTTTTCCAAACTTTAAAATTTTCAATATTGTGTATGATACCATGCTGTGCTCTTAGGAAAAGAGATCATGTCTCATCCAGAGAGAAAACGAGCGACACGCAAAAGATATTCTTTTGGGCCAAATTAAGTAACATGAAGGGCAAAGTTTTACCTGTGGATGATCCATGTACATCATCTCAGAGAATATTAAAATAAGGAGCCATGCATCTTGGGTTTTGTTCTTTGTATGATGAGGTTGTATGCACTTAAACATTGAAACACAGCTCTTTCCATGAGAGAAATGGAAGAGTGCCCTACCCACCTCAAGAAGTACTAGAAATCCCAGACTATCATGTTCCAGGGTACTCATCTTTAATTCCTGACACTTCCATTCTGAGACAATCTTTCGGACACCATAAGAATACCATGTACCTGCCTCAGTTTTTCTTTACAAGATAAACATACAGCAGAGTTCAGAGCCTGGTGACTTTGTCAGGATAAACATAGGGAAAATAGCCATCTTATCAAAAGCCATCCATAGTTTCAATGCAATCCCCATCAAATTTCCAATACAATCCTTCAAAGTCATGAAAAGAGAAATTCTGAACTGCATATGGAAAAACAAAACAGGATATCCAAAACATTTCTCAACAACAAAATAACTTCTAGGGAATTCACCATCCCTGACCTCAAGCTGTTCTACAAAGTAATAGTGATTTAAAAAATGGCATGGTATTGTTACAGAGACAGACAGGTCAATTAATGGAATAGAATTGAAGACCTAGAAGTAAACCCACACACCGTGACCTTTGACAAAGAAGAATAAAACATATACTGGAAAAAAGAAATCATCTTCAAAAAATGGTGTTGGTCTAACAGGTGGACTGTATGCAGAATAATGAAAATAGATCCATATTAATCACCTTGCCTAAAGTTCAAATCCAAGCAGATCAATAACCTCAACACAAAACCAGATACACTGAATCTACTAGAAGAGAAGTGGAAAAGAGGCTCAAACTCATTGGCATAGGGGAAATTTTTCTAAGGAGAATACCAATATCTTAGGCTCTAAGATCAACAATTGATAAATTGGATCTCATGAAACTGAAAAGCTTTTATAAAGCTAAATATATGGTCAATAGGACAACTCAGCAACCCTACAAATTGGGAAGTGGGTGGGAAGCTCTAGAGTGTATCAGAGACCAAGGAGGTAAGATACTCTCAGGACTCATTGGTGGTGACTTTAGCCAAAATGCCCAACACTGGGGAAAGGGAACTCGAAGAATCCATCACCAGTAGATAGATGAAGCCTTAAGTGGAGGGACAGAGTTAATAACCCACAATCAAAATTTCTGATTCAGATTTATTCCTATCTAAAAGAACTGCAGAGACCAAAAATGGAGAAGAGACTGAAGGAAAGGAGGTCCTGAAACTGGCCCAACTTGGAATCCATTTTCTTGCAGAGCACCAAGGCCTGACACTATTAAGCTATTATACACTTACAGACAGGAGTCCTCAGAGAAATCCTACCAGCAGCTGACTGAAACAGACGCAGACACTTACACCCAACCATTGGACTGAAGTTGATTACCTCTTTGGTTTAATTAAAAGGACTGAAGAAGCTGAATGGGAGAGCAACCCCATAGGAAGACCAGCAGTCTCAACTAACCCAGACCCCAGGAAGTTCAGAGAGACCGAGCCACCAACCAGGAGTATTCAGACATGAGTCTGAGGTCCCTGGCACATATGTAGCAGCAGTCTACTTGGTCTGGCCTCAGTGGGAGAGAATCATTTAATCCTTGAAAGCCTTGAGGCACCAGGGAAGGGGGAAGACTAGTGTTAGAGAGAGTACCCTCTTGGAGGCAAGGGGAAGGAAGAATGGGATGATGAAATGTTGGAGGGGGAAGTGATGGGAGAAACAACTGGAATGCAAGTAAATAAATTAATTTAAATTAAAATAAATAAACCTGTACATTAAATAAAAATAAATGAAATAAAATAAAATAAAAAAGAATAGTAAGAACCATACTTTTTTAAAGCTAGTTTTTTAAAATTTAATTATGTTTATGCATGCATGCTGTTTTTATATTCTTGTGCTCAGAGAGACCATACATTGTTGTATGATCTCCTAAACCAGAATTATTACAATTGGTTATCAACAAACAAATTTGGGTGTTTTGTTACAAACTTTGGTCCTCTTCATGTGCAGCTAGCATTATTAATTATCAAAATGTATGTCTCAAAACTCCCAAGGCATACTTCCAAGTATGCAAGGCAGATTCAGTTACAGTTGAAGGTATAGGTGAAGATGAAGACACCTGCTGATTCCACTCCTCTTCATCAACAAAATTATGATATGTGGTAAAATGCACTTTCCCTGGAATATATGACACCATGGTTCATAACAGGCAATGAACTGAACCATAAAAGGTGGTAAGATGTGTTGTAGAAAATATTTAATTGAGGATTTCTACCATGCCTTATATCATTTAGTTCACAAAAAAAGACACAAAATTTTTATATTTATATTTATGATAAATCTTTAAAGCACTAGAGCTATGCAGATATCTACTTCCTCTAAGATATTAATATCTGCTTTCCTATCACTAACCCTGAGTTATAATTTGCCATGTTCTGCCTGGGCCACTCATACTTAAATTGGCCAGCCTTCATAGCCATGTTTTCATAATTCACTTTCACCATGGTGTCTTCTCCTCATTCTGCCTTCTACTCTCCTTTTGCATGGTCTCCTGCTTCAAAACCCCAGCCTGAGAACTGAAACCCCACCTATCTCTCTTCTACCCAGCTACAGACTGTAAGCGTATTCATTGACCAACAAGGATAACAGGGATAGGAGGGTAGCTAGGTCACATAGCCACATGTATATGAGGATCTCCTAGTCAGAGAGGCAGCCAGGGCCAGTGTTTAGCATGACAACACATAGCAGCAGACCAAAATTCAGAAGTTTTAAATTAAGGACCAAGATTTGAACAACAAAGGATGGTAAATGAAAGCATTTCCTCCTAAACTTAAACATTCTGGAATAGAATTCAGCATTACACTATATAGCAACAGAAAATAACTCAATGGTATGATTAATCTCTAGATCACTCAATCTACACAGAATTAATTGGGTACAGATGAAAGACAGGGTCACTTTAGAGGAAACATTTTAGTGTCAGAGAACACAAAAATGAGAACCATGTATAAGGAGGACTAAGGGAAAAAACAAACAAACAAACAAAAAAAAAAAAAAAAAACAGAAATGCTGTGACTTTAATTTCCCTTTGAATAAATGAAGCAGAGAACTGGATCATGGGATTTTGCTTATCACAATATCATCTGAACATGAATATAGCCCCAATTTGAGTTTGTGATTTGAGAGTGCAAACTGAAAGAGATCTTATATAATGCAAGGCTTCCAAAACATCCTTTAGAAAATATTGTTGTCCCAAATAGGTTTTGGGTTAGAATCTACTCAGAGCATATCCTTTGAACAACAAAGATATCCTGGCTTATCTCTGTATTCTTAGTATCAAAAAGAAGATGCTGGGCCATTTATGAGGTGAAGACAAGTTTAGAAATTATAGTATATTCTATGCCAGTCTAAGATACAAACTGATATAGTTTGTCAATGTTCCACCTCTTAAAATATCCCTATTTGCTTTTCCTTTGAGATATTATCTTAATACAGTTTGTTTTAATTTTCCTCAATTTTCCTCTCTTTTTTAATTTTCATTTGTGATGTATACTTCATATCAGAAATGGGGTTTCTGGGCGGACAGAATACACAAGTAAATGAAGGCTCATACTGGGCTTCATTTAGAAGCCCACTAAAAATGTTTCTGACCGAGAGTACACTCCACCATCTTTGCTCCAGTGTCCAGGTAGTTGGGACAGCCAAGCTCGGAGACTGACAGGCATAATATCGCTTCAGTCTCAGGCAGCTTGTGTGTAACCTGCTCGAAGAGCTGGACAGATCTGCAGTAACCAGCGCGCCAGCTCTGCTGTGGGACTTCTGCCTTGCAGAGGTACCCCCTCCCCCCCACTGCACTGGGCGGGAGCCTACCAGCTGAGGAGACAGGTATCCAGGGTCCCCCCAATATAACATCGCTTGGGACATGGCCTGTTGGGGCGTCCATCTGCTCCCAAGAACTGGATAGCTCTGTGGTCGTCTGGGCGCCAGCTCTGCTGTGGGCCATCCCCCTGCAGGGTGACCTGCGCTGCCGAGAGAGTGCAGAGTGCACTCCACCATCTTTGCTCCAGTGTCCAGGTAGTTGAGACCGCCAGGCTTAGAGACAGACAGGCATAATATCGCTTGGGCCTCAGGCAGCTTGTGTGCAACCTGCTCCAAGAGCTGGACAGGTCTGCAGTAACCGACGTGCCAGCCCTGCTGTGGGACTTCTGCACTGCAGAGGGACGCCCCCTCACCCCTCCCGAGAGATCACACAACCCTGTACAGGGCAGGAGCCTACCAGCCTCCCTTTGGTAACATCTGCTCCAGGAATTCACTATGCTGAGCCTTTGGATATGCAGGGACTCCCCAATATAACATCACTTGGGGCAAGGCACATCAGGGCTCCAAAGTCACTCAGGAGCAGGGCAGGTCCCAGAAATCGGTGCCAGGGGAATCTCAGTAATCCAGGGGGGCCAGAAATAGCTTTGCAGTCTCAAAGGAGGTCCAAGCAACAGCCAGTGACAGCAGGACCAACTAACACCAGAGGTAACCAGATGGCAAAAGGCAAATGTAGGAAAGTTACTAACAGAAATCAAGGCACTATGGCACCATACAAACCAAACTCTCCAACAGCAGCAAGTCCTGGATACCGCATCACACCTGAAAGACAAGATCTGGATTTAAAATCACTTCTCATGATGCTATTAGAGGATTTCAAGAAGGACGTAAATAAATCTCATAAAGAAATACAGGAGAACATGAATCAACCAGTAGAAGACCTTACTTCTAAAAAAAAAAATCACTTAAAGAAATGCAGTAGAATATGGGTGAACTGGTGGAGGCCCATAAGGAAGCAACACTAAAATCGTTTAAAGAAATACAGAAGAACATGGGTCAACAGGCAGAAATCCTGAAAGAGGAAATGCAAAAATATCTTAAAGAAATACAGGAAAACACAAACAAAAAAGTGAAGGATCTGAGCAAATCCATCCAGGATCTAAAAACGGAAGTAGAAACAACTAAGAAATCACAAAGGGAGACAACTTTGGAGATATAAAACCTTGGGGAGAAATCAGGAGTCATAGATGCAAACATCAATAATAGAATACACCTGGGAGAAAACTCACCCGCACAGTGCAGGAGCATACTAGTCTCCCCTTGGCAAACTCTGCTCCGAGGAATGACCGCACTGAGCATGCAGGTACCCAGGGACCCCCCAGTATAAAATTGTTTGGAACAGAGCCTGTTGGGTTTCCATCTGCGCCCAAGAGCAGGACAGCACTGCAGGGCGCCAGCTCTGCTGTGGGCAATCTCCCCTGCAGAGTGATCTGCACCAAGAGAGTGCAGAGTGCACTCCACCATCTTTGCTCCAGCATCAGGGCAAGTGTGACCTCCAGGCACAGGGACAGTCAGGCATAATATCACTTGGGTCTCAGGCAGCTTGTGTGAACCCTGCTCCCAAGAGTTGGGCAGGTCTGCAGTAATTGACACGCCAGCTCTGCTGTGGGACGTCTGCCCTGCAGAGGGACACCACCCCCTGCTCTGGGAGAGATCACACACTCCCCTCACAGGACAGGAGCCTACCAGCCTCCCTTTGGCGACCTCTGCTCCGGGAATTCACTAAGCTGAGCCTTTGGATGTGCAGGGATTCCCCAATATAACATCACTTGAGGCAAGGCACATCAGGGCTCCAAAGTCACTCGGGAGGAGGGCAGGCCCCAGAAGGGGTGCCAGGGGAATCCCAATAATCCAGTGGGGTCAGAAATAGCTTTGCAGGCTCACAGGATGTCCAACCAACAGCCAGTGACAGCAGAGCCAACTAACACCAGAGGTAAAAAGATGGCAAAAGGCAAACATAGGAACATTACTAACAGAAATCAAAGCAATATGGCACAATCTGAACCCAACTCTCCAACAGCAGCAAGTCCTGGATACCCCACCACACGCGAAAGACAAAATCTGGATTTAAAATCACTTCTCATGATGCTATTAGAGGATTTCAAGAAGGACACAAATAAATCTCATAAAAAATTACAGGAGAACATGAATTGATGGTTAGAAGCCCTTACAAAGGAAACACAAAAATCGCTTAAAAAAATGCAGGAGAACATGGATCATCAGATGGAGTCCCACAAGAAGGCAGCACAAAAATCTCTTAAAGAAATGAATCAACAGGTAGATGCACTTTCAAAGGAATCACAAAAATTGCAGAAAGAAATGCAGAAGAATATGGGTCAACAGATGGATGCCCATAGGGAGGCAACACAAAAATTGCTTAAAGAAATGAATCAACGGATAGAGGCTCTTACAAAGGAAACACGAGAATTGCTTAAAAAATGCAGGAGACTATGGATCAACAGATGGAAGTCCATGAGGAGGAAACACAAAAATCGCTTAGAGAAATACAGGAGAACTTGGGTCAACAGGCAGAAATCCTGAAAGAGGTAATGCAAAAATACCGTAAAGAAATAAAGGAAAATAAAAACAAACAAGTGAAGGATCTCAGCAAATCCACCCAGGATCTAAAAAAGGAAGTTGAAACAACTAAGAAATCACAAAGGGAGACAGCTTTGAAGATAGAAAACCTTGGGAAATAATCAGAAGTCATAGATGCAAACATCAACAATAGAATACAAGAGATGGAAGAAAGAATCTCAGGTGCTGAAATACCATAGAAAACATTGACTCAGCAGTTAAAGAAAATGCAAAATGCAAAAAATGTGTAACCCAAAACATCCAGGAAATCCAGGACACAATGAGAAGACCAAACTTAAGGAATATAGGTATAGATGAGAGTGAATATTTGCAACTTAAAGGGCCAGTAAATATCTTCAACAAAATTATGGAGGATAACTTCCCTAACCTAAAGAGAGAGATGCCAATGAACGTACAAGAAGCCTACAGAACTCCAAACAGACTGGACCAGAACAGAAATACCTCCCATCACATAATAATTAAAACGTCAAATGTATTAAACAAAGAAAGAATATTAAAAGCTGTAAGAGAAAAGGGCCAAGTAATATACAAAGGAAGACCTATCTGAATTATATCACACTTCTCACAAGAGACTATGAAATCCAGAAGATCCTGGGCAGATCTCACGCAGACACTAAGAGAGCACAAATGCCAGCCTAGACTACTCTACCCAGCAAAACTCTCAATCACCATAGATGGAGAGACCAAGATATTCCATGATAAAACCAAATTTTCACAATATCTTTCCAAAAACCTAGCCCTGCAAAGGATAATAGGTGGAAACCGCCAATACAAGGAGAGAAACAACACCCTGGAAAAAATGAGATAGTAACCATCTTGCATCAAACCCGAAAGTAGATAACCACTCAAAATAAAGATAGCGTCAAGATTGGCAGGTGGCAATAATCACTGTGCCTTAATCTCTCTTAATATCAATGGTCTTATTTCCCCAATAAAAAGACATAGACTAACAGACTGGATACGTAAATGGGACCCAGAATTTTGCTGCATGCAGGAAACGCACCTCAGTGTTAAAGACAAAAACTACCTCAGAGTAAAAGGCTGGAAAACAATTTTACAAGCAAATGGTCCCAAGAAACCAGCAGGAGTAGCCATCCTAATATCAGATAAAATTGACTTCCAACCTAAAGTCATCAAAAAAGACAGAGAAGGACACTACATACTGATCAAGGGAAAAATGCAACAAGAAGAACTCTCAATTCTGAATATCTATGCTCCAAATGCAAGGGCACCCTCATTCATAAAAGAAACTTTACTAAAGCTCAAATCACACATCGCACCACACAAAATAATAGTGGGTGACTTCAAAACCCTGCTCTCTGAAATGGATTGTTCAGGAAAACAGAAACTAAACAGGGACACAGTGAATCTATTTGAAGCCTTGGGCCAAATGGAACTAACAGATATATATATAGAACATTTCATCCTAGAGCTAAAGAATACACCTTCTTCTCAGCACCTCATGGTACCTTCTCCAAAATCAACCATATAATTGGTCACAAATCAGACCTCAACAGATATAAGAAGATCAAACTAATCCCATGCCTCCTATCAAATCACTATGGAATAAGGGTGAACTTCAATGGCAACAAAAACAACAGAAAACCCATATACACATGGAGGCTGAACAATGCTCTACTCAATGATAACTTGGTCAAGGTGGAAATAAAGAAAGAAATCAAAGACTTCTTGAAACTTAATGAAAATGAATGCACAAAATAGCCTAATTTATGCAACACAATGAAAGCAGTGCTAAGAGGAAAATTCATAGAAAGGAGTGCCGCCAAAAAGAAATGGGAGACAGCATACACTAGCAGATTAATGGCACACCTGAAAGCCCTGGAACAAAAAGAAGCAAATACACCAAAGAGGAGTAGACGGCAGGAAATCATCAAACTCAGGGACAAAATTAATCAAGTAGAAACAAATAAAACCATACAAAAAATCAACAAAATGAGGAGTTGGTTCTTTGAGAAAATCAACAAGATAGATAAGCCCTTAGACAGACTAACCAGAGGGCACAGAAACAGTATCCAAATTAATAAAATCAGAAACGAAAAGGGAGAGATAACAACAGAAACTGAGGAAATTCAAAAAATCATCAGATCCTACTACAAAAACCTGTACTCAACACAACTAGAAAATCTCGAGGAAATGGACAATTTTCTTGACAGATATCAAATACCAAAATTAAATCAGGATCAAATAGACCATCTAAACCGTCCTATAACCCCTGAAGAAATAGAAGTTGTCATTGGAAGTCTTCCAACCAAAAAAAGCACGGTTCCAGATTGTTTTAGTGCAGAATTCTATCAGACCTTCAAAGAAGACCTAACACCAATACTCTTCAAACTGTTCCACAAAATAGAAACAGAAGGAACACTACCCAACTCGTTCTATGAAGTCACAATTACACTAATACCAAAAACACACAAAGATCCGACAAAGAAAGAGAATCTCAGGCCAATCTCTCTTATGAATATCGATGCAAAAATACTCAATAAAATTCTTGCCAACCGAATCCAAGAACACATACAAACGATCATTCACTATGATCAAGTAGGCTTCATCCCAGGGATGCAGGGTTGGTTCAATATCAGGAAGTCCATCAATGTAATCCACTACATAAACAATCTCAAAGAAAAAAAAAAACACATGGTCATTTCATTAGATGCTGAGAAAGCATTTGACAAAATTCAGCATCCTTTCATGTTAAAGGTCTTGGAAAGATCAGGAATTTGAGGCCCATATCTAAACATAGTAAAAGCAATTTACAGCAAACCGGTAGCCAACATTAATCTAAATGGAGAGAAACTTGAAGTAATCCCACTAAAATCAGGGACTAGACAAGGCTGCCCTCTCTCTCCATATCTTTTCTATATAGTACTTGAAGTTCTAGCTAGAGCAATTAGACAACAAAAGGAGGTCAAAGGGATACAAATTGGAAAGGAAGAAGTCAAACTATCACTATTTGCAGACCATATGATAGTATACTTAAGCAACCCAAAGAACTCCACCAGAGAACTCCTACAGCTGATAAACAACTTCAGCAAAGTGGCTGGATATAAAATCAATTCAAGGAAGTCAGTAGCCTTCCTATACTCTAAGGATAAGCAGGCTGATAAAGAAGAGAAATGATACACTTCACGATAGCCACAAACCATATAAAGTAACTTGGTGTGATTCTAACCAAACAAGTGAAAGATCTGAATGACAAGAACTTCAAGTCTCTGAAGAAGGAAATTGAAGAAGACCTCAGAAGATGGAAAAATCTGCCATGCTCATGGATTGGCAGAATTAATATAGTAAAAATGACCATCTAGCCAAAAGCAATATACAGATTCAATGCAATCCCCATCAAAATCTCAACTCAATTCTTCATAGAGTTAGAAAGAGCAATTCAAAAATTCATCAGGAATAACAGAAACCCCAGGATAGCTAAAACTATTCTCGAGTAAAAAAAAACTTCTGGCAGAATCAATATCCTGACCTCAAGCTGTATTACAGAGCAATAGTGTTAAAAACTTCATGGTATTGGTAAAGTGACAGGTATGTAGATCAATGGAACAGAATTGAAGACCCAGAAATTAATCCACACTCCTATGGTCACTTGATCTTTGACAAAAGAGCTAATGCCATCTAGTGGAAAAAAAAGTAGCCTTTGCAACAAATGGTGCTGGTTCAACTGGAGGTCAACATGCAGAAGAATGCAAATTGACCCATTCTTTTCTCCTTGCACTAAGCTCAATTCCAAGTGGATTAAGGACCTCCACATAAAACTAGACACACTGAAACTAATAGAAAGGAAACTAGGGAAGAACCTTGAACATATGGGCACAGGGGAGAATTTCCTGAATAGAACTACAATAGTTTATGCTCTAATATCAAGAACTGACAAATGGAACCTCATTAATTTACAAAGTTTTTGCAAGGCAAAAGACACTGTCAAAAAGACAAAGCGGCAACCAACTATCTGGGAAATGATCTTTACCAACCCTACATCTGAGAGAGGGCTGATATCCAATATATGCAAAGAACACAAGAAGTTAAACTCCAGAGAGGCAAGTAACCCTATTAAAAATGGAGTACAGAGCTAAACAAAGAGTTCTCACCTGAAGAATATCTAATGGCTGAGAAGCACCTAAAGAGATGTTCATCTTCATTAGTCATTAGGGAAATGCAAATAAAAACAACCCTGAGATTCCATCTTACACCAGTCAGAATGGCTAAGATCAAAAACACAGGAGACAGCAGTTGTTGGCGAGAATGTGGAGAAAGAGGAACACTCCTCCACTGCTGGTGGGATTGCAAGCTGGTAAAATCACTCTGGAAAGCAGTCTGGCAGTTCCTCAGAAAACTGGGCATGACACTCCTGGAGGATCCGGCTATACCACTCCTGGGCATATACCCAGAGGCTTTACCTGCATCCAATAAGGACACATGCTCCATTATGTTCATAGCAGCCTTATTTATAATAGCCAGAAGCTGGAAAGAACCCAGATGTCCCTCAACGGAGGAATGGATTCAGAAGATGTGTTATATTTACACAATGGAATACTACTCTGCAATTAAAAACAATGAATTCACGAAATTCCTAGGCAAATGGTCAGAACTTGAAAATATCATCCTTAGTGAGGTAACCCAATCACAAAAGAACACACATGGTATGCAAGCAATGTTAAGGGGATATTAACCCAGAATCTCAGAATACCCTAGACACAATTCACATATCAAAAGATTTCCAAGAAGATGGAAGGAGAGACCCCAGGTCCTGGAAAGACTGGATGTAGGGGAATGCCAGGACAGAGAAGGGAGAGGAGGTTGAATGGGGAAAAGTGGGAGAGAAGGGGGCTTATGGGACTTTCAGGGAGGGAGGAATCGTGAAAGGGGAAATCATTTGGAATGTAAATAAAAAACTTAGAAAACAAAATTAAAAAAAAAAGAAAAAATGATATAATTGACAGGAGTATATGTCAATAAACTGACTGATATGAAAAACTAATGATGAGGGTGAATCTGAATTATGTGGTCACAGTGTTTCCATAGAGATAAAAAGTTTTCATCTAGAGCTAATTCTATCCACTTATATGAATATATTTTATGTACTGACACCATATATGCATGCTTCGATTAAGCAGTAAAATCTTGCCAATATACATAATGAATCAAAATGCTAATTTATTTCATTATTTCATAAAAGTGTAGCCCAGAACATTCATACACGTGGTCATTATATGGGCTAGATTTTCTTCCTACATAGAAGAAGTGAATTCTTTGCTATCTAGGTACCAAGTCAACAATGCAGCTGGTAGCCTGCAGTCTCTGTATATGCTCTACATGCTGCACACTGGAGGCACTCAACAGAAAAGTCTATATCCTGTCTTATTACCTGGAATATTTGACATCATTTGCAACACATGTGCTTTTTAGATGGATTGACACAGTGCCTAGGTTCTTTCACGTGTCTCTAATTTCACCTACTTCATGAAGTTGCATCCTCAGAGTATTCTACAGTTATTCTTGGATACAATTCAGTATAAATGGATAGAATTTGGTGAGTCTCTCACCACTCTAAATCAGTCCTTTTTCACAATCCTCTGAAAGTACATTTTCTAGCACACTTCATTGTCTTACTGCAAATATTAGTATGGTCCATCTTTGACTTCTGATTAAACATCCATGCCATCAATATTTTCTTATTCATAGAAATATAAAAAACAAAGGGAGAGGTCGGGACTCCCAGGCTCGGAGACAGACGGGCATAATATCGCTTGGGTCTCGGATGGCTTGCTTGTGTGTACGCTGCTCCCAGCAGCTACTGTGACCAGCGAGCCAGCTCTGCTGCGAGACTTCAGCCTGGCAGAAGGACCCCCGCACTGGGCGGGAGCCTACCAGCTTCCCTTCTACGACTTCTGTTCCCGTCTGCGCTGAAGAGACAGGTACCCAGGTTCCCCCCAATATAACATCGCTTGGGACACGACCTGTTGGGGCATCCATCTGGTCCCAAGAACAGGACAGCACTGTGGCCGTCTGGGCGCCAGTTTTGCTTTAAGCCATCTCCTCTGCAGGGTGGCCAGCGCCACCCAGAGTGTGCAGGGTGCACTCCGCCATCTTTGCTCCAGTGCCCGAGAGGTCAGGACTCCCAGGCTCGGAGACAGACAGGCATAATATCGCTTGGGTCTCCAGCGGCTTGTGTGTACGCTGCTCGCAGGAGCTGGGCAGGGCTCCAGTAACCTGCACTCCAGCTCTGCTGTGGGACTTCTGCCTTGCAGACTGACGCCCCCTTCCCCCAGCCCTGGGAGAGATAACACACCCCTGCACTGGGCAGGAGCCGACCAGCCTCCCTTTGGAGACCTCTGCTCCGGGAATCCATTAAGCTGAGCCTTTGGATGTGCAGGGACTCCCCATTATAACATCACATGGGGCAAGGCACATCAGGGCTCCAAAGTCACTCAGGAGCAGGGCAGGCCCCAGAAATTGGTACCAGGGGAATCCTGGTTAGCCAGGTTGGCCAGAAGGAGCTTTGCAGGCTCACAGGAGGTCCAAACAACAGCTAGTGAAAGCAGGACCAACTAACATCAGAGGTAACCAGATGGCAAAAGGCAAACGGAGGAACGTTTCCAACAGAAATCAAAGTAATATGGCACCATCCGAACCCAACTCTCCAACAGCAGCAAGTCCTGGATACCCCACCACACCCGAAAGACAAGATCTGGATTTAAAACCACTTCTCATGATGCTATTAGAGGATCACAAGAAGGATACAAATAAATCAAATAAAGAATTACAGGAGACCATGAATCAACGGTTAGAAGCCCTTACAAAGGAAACACAAAAATCGCTTAGAGAAATGCAGGAGAACATGGATCAAAAGATGGAGACCCACAAGGAGACAACACAAAAATCGCTTAAAGAAATGAATCAACGGGTAGATGCACTTTCAAAGGAATCACAAAAACTGCATAAAGAAATGCAGAAGAATATGGGTCAACAGACGGATGCCCATAGGGAGGCAACACAAAAAGTGCTTAAAGAAATGAATCAACGGATAGATGCCCTTACAAAGGAAACACGAGATCTGCTTAAAGAAATGCAGGAGACGATGGATCAACAGATGGAATCCCATGAGAAGGAAACACAAAAATCGCTCAGAGAAATGCAGGAGAACTTGGGTCAAAAGGCAGAAATCCTGAAAGAGGTAACTCAAAAATACCTTAAAGAAATACAGGAAAATACAAACAAACAAGCGAAGGATCTCAGCAAATCCATCCAAGATCTAAGAAAGGAAGTAGAAACAACTAAGAAATCACAAAGGGAGGCAACTTTGGAGATAGAAAACCTTGGGAAGAAATCAGGAGTCATAGATGCAAATATCAACAATAGAATACAAGAGATGGAAGAAAGAATCTCATGTGCTGAAGATACCATAGAAAGCATTGACTCAACAGTCAAGGAAATGCAAAATGCAAAAAACGTGTAACCCAAAACATCCAGGAAATCCAGGACAAAATGAGAAGACCAAACCTAAGGATTATAGGTATAGATGAGAGTGAAGACTTGCAAATTAAAGGGCCAGTAAAAATCTTCAACAAAATTATGGAGGAAAACTTCCCTAACCTAAAGAGAGAGATGCCGATGAACATACAAGAAGCCTACAGAACTCCAAACAGACTGGACCAGAACAGAAATACCTCCCGTCACATAATAATCAAAACACCAAATGTACTCAACAAAGAAAGAATATTAAAAGCAGTAAGAGAAAAGGGCCAAGTAACATACAAAGGAAGACCTATCCGAATCACTTCAGACTTCTCACCAGAGACTATGAAAGCCAGAAGATCCTGGGCAAATCTCATGCAGACACTAAGAGAGCACAAATGCCAGCCTAGACTACTATACCCAGCAAAACTCTCAATCACCGTAGATGGAGAGACCAAGATATTCCATGATAAAACCAAATTTTCACAATATCTTTCCTCACATCCAGCCCTGCAAAGGATAAAAGGCGGAAACCGCCAATACAGAGAGAGAAACAACACCCTGGAAAAAATGAGATAGTAACCTTCTTGCTTCAAACCCAAAAGTAGATAACCACTCAAACGTAAAGATAGCATCAAGAATGGCAGGTGGCAATAATCACTATGCCTTAATCTCTCTTAATATCAATGGTCTCAATTCCCCAATAAAAAGACATAGACTAGCAGACTGGATACGTAAACAGGACCCTGCATTTTGCTGCATGCAGGAAATGCACCTCAGTATCAAAGACAAACAGTACCTCAGAGTAAAAAGCTGGAAAACAATTTTACAAGCAAATGGCCCCAAGAAACGAGCCGGAGTTGCCATCCTAATATCAGATAAAATTGATTTTCAACATAAAGTCATCAAAAAAGACACAGAAGGACACTACATACTGATTAAAGAAAAATCCACCAAGAACTCTCAATTCTGAATATCTATGCTCCAATTGCAAGGGCACCCTCATTTGTAAAAGAAATTTTACTAAACCTCAAAGCACACATCGAACCTCACACAATAATAGTGGGTGACTTCAACACTCCGCTCTCTGAAATGGATCATTCAGGAAAGCAGAAACTAAACAGGGACACAGTGAATCTAATTGAAGCCTTGGACCGAATGGAACTAACAGATATATATAGAACATTTCATCCTAGAGCTAAAGAATACACTTTCTTCTCAGCACCTCATGGTATCTTCTCCAAAATCGACCTTATAATTGGTCACAAATCAGACCTCAACAGATATAAGAAGATAGAACTAATCCCATGCCTACTATCAGATCACTATGGAATAAGGGTGGTCTTCAATGGCAACAAAAACAAAAGAAAACCCACATACACATGGAGGCTAAATAATGCTCTACTCAATAACTCGGTCAAGGTGGAAATAAAGAAAGAAATCAAAGACTTTTTGAAATTTAATGAAAATGAAGGCACAACATACCCTAATTTATGGGACACAATGAGAGCAGTGCTAAGAGGAAAATTCATAGCCCTGAGTGCCGCCAAAAGGAAACGGGAGACAGCATACACTAACAGCATAATGGCACACCTGAAAGCCCTGGAACAAAAAGAATTAAATACACCAAGGAAGAGTAGAAGGCAGGAAATCATCAAACTCAGGGCTGAAATCAATCAAGTAGAAACAAATAAAACCATACAAAGAATCAACAAAACGAGGAGTTGGTTCTTTGAGAAAATCAACAAGATAGATAAGCCCTTAGACAGACTAACCAGAGGGCACAGAGACAGTATCCAAATTAATAAAATCAGAAACGAAAAGGGAGAGATAACAACAGAAACCGAGGAAATTCAAAAAATCATCAGATCCTACTACAAAAACCTGTATTCAACACAACTAGAAAATCTCGAGGAAATGGACAATTTCCTTGACAGTTATCAAATACCAAAATTAAATCAGGATCAAATAGACCATCTAAACGGCTCTATAACTCCTGAAGAAATAGAAGTTGTCATTGAAGTCTTCCAACCAAAAAAAGCACAGGTCCAGATGGTTTCAGTGCAGAATTCTATCAGACCTTCAAAGAAGACCTAACACCAATACTCTTCAATCTGTTCCACAAAACAGAAACAGAAGGAACACTACCAAACTCCTTCTATGAAGCCACAATTACACTAATACCAAAAGCACACAGAGATCCGACAAAGAAAGAGAATTTCAGGCCAATCTCTCTTATGAATATCGATGCAAAAATACTCAATAAAATTCTTGCCAACCGAATCCAAGAACACATCAAAACGATCATTCACTATGATCAAGTAGGCTTCATCCCAGGGATGTAGGGATGATTCAATATAAGGAAATCCATCAATGTAATCCACTATATAAACAATCTCAAAGAAAAAAACCACATGGTCATCTCATTAGATGCTGAGAAAGCATTTGACAAAATTCAGCATCCTTTCATGTTAAAGGTCTTGGAAAGATCAGGAATTCGAGGCCCATATCTAAATATAGTAAAAGCAATTTACAGCAAACCGGTAGCCAGCATCAATCTAAATGGAGAGAAACTTGAAGCAATCCCACTAAAATCAGGGACTAGACAAGGCTGCCCTCTCTCTCCATATCTTTTCAATATAGTAGTTGAAGTTCTAGCTAGAGCAATTAGACAACAAAAGGAGGTCAAAGGGATACAAATTGGAAAGGAAGAAGTCAAACTATCACTATTCGCAGACGATATGATAGTATATTTAAGCGACCCAAAGAACTCCACCAGAGAACTCCTACAGCTGATAAACGACTTCAGCAAAGTAGCTGGATATAAAATCAACTCAAGCAAGTCATTAGCCTTCCAATACTCAAAGGACAAGCAGGCTGAGAAAGAAGTAAGAGAAATGATACCCTTCACGATAGCCACAAACCATATAAAGTATCTGGGTGTGACTCTAACCAAACAAGTGAAAGATCTGTAGGATAAGAAGTTCAAGTCTCTGAAGAAAGAAATTGAGAAGACTTCAGAAGATAGAAAAGTCTGCAATGCTCATGGATTGGCAGAATTAATATAGTAAAAATGACCATCTTGCCAAAAGCAATATACAGATTCAATGCCATTCCCATCAAAATCCCAACTCAATACTTCATAGAGTTAGAAAGAGCAATTCAAAAATTCATCTGGATTAACAGAAAACCCAGAATAGCTAAAACTATTCTCAAGAGTAAAAGAACATCTGGGGGAATCAGTATCCCGGACCTCAAGCTGTACTACAGAGCAATAGTGTTAAAAACCGCATGGTATTGGTACAGTAACAGGCATGTAGATCAATGGAACAGAATTGAAGACCCAGAAATGAATCCACACTCCTATGGTCACCTGATCTTTGACAAAGGAGCTAAAACCATACAGTGGAAAAAAGATAGCCTTTTCAACAAATGGTGCTGGCTCAACTGGAGGTCAACATGCAGAAAAATGCAAATTAACCCATTCTTATCTCCTTGCACTAAGCTCAATTCCAAGTGGATCAAAGACCTCCACATGAAACCAGACACACTGAAACTAATAGAAAGGAAACTAGGGAAGAACCTTGAACATATGGGCACAGGGGAGAATTTCCTGAACAGAACTCCAATAGCTTATGCTCTAAGATCAAGAATAGACAAATGGGACCTCATTAAATTACAAAGTTTCTGCAAGGCAAAAGACACTGTCAAAAAGACAAAGCGACAACCAACTGGGAAATGATCTTTACCAACCCTACATCCGACAGAGGTCTAATATCCAATATATACAAAGAACTCAAGAAGGTAAACTCCAGAGAGGCAAGTAACCCTATTAAAAAATGGGGTACAGAGCTAAACAAAGAGTTCTCACCTGAAGAATATGTAATGGCTGAGAAGCACCTAAAGAGATGTTCATCATCCTTAGTCATTAGGGAAATGCAAATCAAAACAAACCTGAGATTCCATCTCACACCAGTCAGAATGGCTAAGATCAAAAACATAGGAGACAGCAGTTGTTGGCGAGGATGTGGAGAAAGAGGAACACTCCTCCACTGCTGATGGGATTGCAAGCTGGTAAAACCACTCTGGAAAGCAGTCTGGCGGTTCCTCAGACAACTGGACATGACGCTCCTGGAGGATCCGGCTCTACTACTCCTGGGCAAATGCCCAGAGGCTTTACCTGCATGCAATAAGGACACATGCTCCACTATGTTCATAGCAGCCTTATTTATAATAGCCAGAAGCTGGAAAGAACCCAGATGTCCCTCAACGGAGGAATGGATTCAGAAGATGTGTTATATTTACACAATGGAATACTACTCTGCAATTAAAAACAATGAATTCACGAAATTCCTAGGTAAATGGTCAGAACTTGAAAATATCATCCTTAGTGAGGTAACCCAATCACAAAAGAACACACATGGTATGCAGTCACTGATAAGGGGGTATTAACCCAGAATCTCGGAATACCCTAGACACAATTCGCATATCAATAGATTTCTAAGAAGATGGAAGGAGAGACCCCTGGTCCTGGAAAGACTGGATGCAGGGGAATGCCAGGACAGAGAAGAGAGAGGGGGGTGAATGGGGAAAAGAGGGAGGGAAAAGGGCTTATGGGACTTTCGGGGAGGGAGGAAACAGGAAAGGGGAAATGATTTTGAATGTATATAAATAAAAACTTAGAAAATAAAATTTAAAAAAAAAACAAAGGGATTACTCAGAAGAAAAATACATCACATTTAAGAAGGCTTGCCTAATTTTAATATCATTGGTCTGGTGCCTGGATTGTGGTCTATCTCTTGTTGACTGAAGAATACAGGTAATCCAAAGAATAAAGTGCAACTTATTCAGTGTGGAGAAATTATAAGCGCTCAACTGCTTCCAGCAACAGTAACAGAAGAATGTGGAGATCTGAAGTTCAAATAAATATTGGTTGACAGTCAATTTCTTTAACACCCTAAATATAGGAGTGATGTAATATAATATCTCATTTATAAAATGCCTCAATTGTCTTCCAAAGGAAAAAAAATAAAACCCAGAAAATTTCTTTGGCATAGATTCATACTATTAGAAATATTCAAGATAGAACAGAATTATAGATAAGGGAGTTCTCAAAAACCAATGAATATCACACCTTGATGATCTTTTCAATTTCTTTTGTGATCCTTTGAGATCAAGCTGGAGATACTGTATGTCAGCTGCATTATATCAAGTAATTTTTCTTGGACTTACTGATTCTATGTCTTCCTATGCCCTTTAATTTTTTTCAAATTTGATAAGTCTTAAGGATGCTAACAAGCACCCTCTATTCAGGTTATAAGGATATGCAAGCTTCAGTTCTAATTGCTTTAAGTTGGGTTCCATTTATAGAAATTTTGCACCCATTCCTCTGTTGATGGACATCTGGGTCTTTCCAGTTTCTGGCTATTAGAAATAAGGCAGCTATGAACATAGTGGAGCATGTGTCCTAATTACATGTAGGAGCATCTTCTGGGTATATGCCCAGGAGTGGTATAGCTGAGTCCTCAGGTAGTACTATGTCTAATTTTCTAAGGAATCGCCAAACTGATTTCCAGTGTGGTTTTACCACCTTGCAATCCCACCAAAAATGGAGAAGTGTTCCTCTTTCCCCACATCATCTCCAGCATCTGCTGTCCCCTGAGTTTTTCATCTTAGCCATTGTGACCAGTGTGAGGTGGAGTCTTATTGTTGTTTTGATTTGTGTTTCCCTGATAACTAAGGATGCTCAACATTTCTTTATGTGTTTTAGAGCCATTTGAGTTTCCTCAGTTGAGAACTCTCTGTTTAGGTTTGTACCCCCTTTTTAATAGGGTTATTTGACTCTCTGGAATCTAACTTCTTGAGTTCTTTGTATACATTGGATATTAGCCCTCTATCAGATGTAGGACTGGTAAATCTGGAAAGAACCCAGATATCTTTCAACAGAGGAATGGATGCAGAAACTATGGTATATATACAAAATGGAGTACTATTCAGTTATTAAAAACAATGAATTCATGAAATTCTTAGTCAAATGGATGGAACTGGAAAGTGTCATCCTGAATAACATAACCCAATCACAAAAGAATGCACATGGTATGCATTCACTGATAAGAGGATGTTAGCACAAAAGCTCAAAATAAACAAGCTACAATTCACAGACCACAGGAAGCTCAAGAAGAAGAACTGAAGTGTGGGTGCTTGGGTTCTTCTGATAAAGGGAACATGATAATCAAAGGAGCAATAAAGGAGACAAAGTGTGGAGCAGTGACTGAAGTAAAGGTCACCCAGTGACTGCACTGCCTGGTGATTCATCTTTTAAATAGTCACCAAACCCGGACACTATTATCTACAAGAAGTGCATACCAAAAGGAGCATGTCATGGTTGTCTCCAGGGGGGCGGGGGTGCTGCCAGAGCCTTACACATATAGAGGCAGAGGCTAGCAGTCAACCATTGGACTGGGCGTAGGGTCCCCAATGGAGGAGTTGGAGGGCAGTTCAGAGGAACTGAAGGGGTTTACAGCCCCATGAGAAGAACAATGATGTCGGCCACCCAAAAGCCCCAGGACTCCCAGGGACTAAACCATTAACCAAGGGATACACATTGTTCCAGCCAAAAATGTGGCAGAGGAATGCCTTGTTGGTCATCAGTGAGAGGAGTGGTCCTTGGTCTTGTGAAGGCTAAAGAGATGCCCCAACAAAGGGAAATCGAGTACGGGTAAGGGGGCAGTGGGTCCGGTGGAGGAGAATATACTTGGAGGCAGGGGGTAGGAGGAGGGGTTGGGGGGTTTTCGGGGAGGGGGAAACCAGGAAAGGTTTTAGCATTTGAAATGTAAATAGAAAAAAATTGAAAATTAAAAAAAAAGTTTTGTCTTCAGACCCATTTAAAAAAATCTCTGCAATTTTTGAGCATTAATGTTCTCAGTTAAATAAAAATTTCTAAAAGCTTTAAGAAGTAAAAATTTAATCACTCTACTCTGTGAACAATATAGTCACCTCTTCCACATCTCACTAATTATATAATTCTCAATGAAGAGAAATGGGTCAAATGTGAGTAAGAAAGAGTTTTCTCATGGAAACAGAGGACAGCTTTACTGGGAGCTATGACCACAGAAGGTGTGGATTTGGATTATACAGGAGGTAGGCAGGATCTCACAGGATTTGAGGGAAGGAAAACTGTAGCTGCTTTTATTCTAACACTAATTGGTCACCCCAAAATTGTTTGCAAGACATGGTCTGCACATCCATACTAGGAACCTGACTAAAGTTAATTCTGATTGGCAAATAAATATGCCAGCAGTCAATAGCTGAGGAGGTCATAGGCCACAGGCAGAGTTTAGGGTTCCTGGTATTGGGACAACAAGGAGGAAAGAAAGAGACAATAGTCTTTCAAATAGGAAAAATATAAAACACAGAAAATTTCTTTGCCATAGATTCATACTATTAGAAATATTCAAGATGGAAAAGAAATATAGAAAAGGGAGTTCTCAAAAGACATTGAATGTCACACTTTGATGGGCTTTTCAATTTCTATCATGATCCTTTGAGATCAAGCTGGAGATATTGTATGTCAACTGCATTATATCAAGTATTTATTCATAGACTTATTGAATCTATGTCTTCCTATGTTCTTTAATGTTTACAACTTTGACAAGTCTTGAAGATGTTAACAAGCACCCTCTATCCAGGTTATAAGGATATGTAAGCTTCAGTTCAGATTGCTTTAAGTTGATTGCCATTTATATAAATTTTGTCTTCAGACCCATTTAAAAATCTCTGCAATTTTTGAGCATTGATGTTCTCAGATACATAAACATTTCTAAAAGCTTCAAGAAGTAAAAATTTTAATCACTCTACTCTGTGAACTATATAGTCCCCTATATAGTTCACACTAGGTCTCACTAATTATATGATTCTCAATGAAGAGAGATGGGTCAAGTGGGAGTAAGAAAGTGTTTTCCCATGGAAACAGAAGACAACTTTACTGGGAGCTATGAACACAGAAGGTGTGGATTTGGATTATACAGGAGGTAGGCAGGATCTCACAGGATTTGAGGGAAGGAAAACTGTAGCTGCTTTTATTCTAACACTAATTGGTCACCCCAAAATTGTTTGCAAGAGACAGTCTGCACATACATACTAGGAACCTGACTCAAGTTAATTCTGATTTGCAAATAAATAGGCCAGCAGCCAAATGCTGAGGAGGACATAGGCCATAGTCAGAGTTTAGGGTTCCTGGTCTTGTGACAGCAAGGAGGAAAGAGAGAAACACAGAGGTCAGCATGGAAGGGAAATATTGTGCAGGAGGGAGAAGCTGAGCCACCATGTAAAGGAGATAAGCGCCAAGAGGATTGATCAATTGGATCAACATCAGCCAAATGGAGCACAGAAATTAGTAAGATGTAAGGCAGGCTTATCATTGGGAGATAGGTTCTAATAAAATTGAGTTTAGGCAGTTACTCAGCCATTGTGCTACTTAAAGCACATTATAATACAAAGGTTGTATGTTCCTGGGAACATAAATCATCTAAATCAGGAAGGAAGCCTGTGACAGGAATTATTAAAAAGTAAAACAACAGAAAAATATAGTCAGGGACATTGTACAAAAAGTATATTTTAAATGAAAAATAAAATCAATGAGAAATGTGCACATAAGTCAAAAATTAGTCCAGAAAACTTATTCAAAGTGAATGCAATACACTGTCATGTTTTACAGCATGCCACACTTCTGAAGGTATTCAAGGACCCTTATTGTTCAGTGATTTTTTTTAACTGTTCAAGAAGGTGTGATAGGTACTAGGGGTTTAATATGGGTGTCTCCCTATTTTCACCGACAGTCTAACTGTTTATATTTATTCCCATAATTCATCTTTGTTCAAGCTTATTCATGCCTAATTATATAGTGCCAGGATATGGTAAAAAGGGAACTGTCTGTTAGAGTTCACTTAGAGGATATAATTTATAATTATACATGCATTCAAAACCAATGTAGTCCCTTTCTGTCTAATGACCTTCCTTTCAGAATGGATTCCAGAAGTTTTTGATTAGAAATAATATGCTATGGAGGTGATCCTAAGGAGATAAACTTATTTTTGTTCCTGACGACAAGAACATTAGCATCTCTGTTCATGTGAACGTTCTAGGTGGCTAATGTATCCCTAGAGGTCAGTGAGTGTGTGTGTATGCATGGGGGTACACCTGTGTGTTTGTTTTGTATATATAACCCAAGGCAAATGGAGTCCCTGATTGCTTACTTATTCTCTATTCTTACCTGCTACATAATTATAACTATCTTGAGGTTTGATGAATACAAGATGCTGCAAAGAGTCGAGATTAGACTATGATTCTTCCATAGACCTTACAGATGGTTTGTCTCTGTACTGCTTTCTCTGGCTGTGTTCTCTCCTCTACCTGAGAATTCTGGAAGAGCAAGTCTTTACATAAATCCTTAACAATTCTAAATGATTCCTCTGAGCCTGATTAATTGGCTAAATGGACATATAGAAAGTGATTTATTATAATGTTGGGCCAAGAAAGAAAAATGGGTGAAAGGAAGGATGATTTTAACAACTGATTACTGTGAGTATGAAGCTTTGGCATAAATGTCACATTCCCTAGAAGATGTAAATATAACATAGATGAAAATGATGCCTTTGAAGAGGTAAACATGAAAATTTACAGCATCTTCTCTTTGCTTCCTCATGCCCCCACCCCCCCATGCCTTTGTTGCCTCTCTGTGGAGCCTGTTCCCTTAACTTGGCTGTCTTGTCTGTTCTCAGTGGAAAAGGATATGCTTACTCATGCAGTGACTTGACATCTGTTTTTAACAAAGAAATATGGTTTCCCATGGGACTAGTTCTGCAGTTGACTATGATTCTCTTGTCAGTATAGACAATTATAATTGCTTGAAACTGAATTAGAACACTGTTAATTTAGAATTATTACATATGAGAAATCTAATAGAAATACAGAAATTATTCAACATATATGGATATTTGCATACTATGATTTTCAAAGGCGAAGGTTGTGTGTTAAAGATCTATTTTTATCATAGATCTCTCAGGCTCATGAGTAGTGGGAAGAAAAGAACTGAGCTTTCTGGCACCTTTCTTAAGAAGGAAAGTCTGGGAATCATTCTACCTATTTCTGATTTTCCCTGAGGTGAAAAACAGCAGAACAGCTGAGACTGAGACCCTCTGTTGTTATGAGAGCCCTAAACCACACCAATTAGCCTGTATCTTCTCTGGGAAAGCTAATATTAGCAACAGACCTAAAAAACTTTAAAATAGGTTTGAAAACATTCAAATGAAGTTTCTATAGATCATATATGTGGACTGTAAGTGCCAAGGGTGAAAAACAGCAATACAGTGTTCTGGAACTCTCAAGTGTTCTGCTTTCATGAACTATCAGCAACTGTGGTTGAGATTAAGCCCATCAGCACTGAAGCATAAAGTGGGAGGAGCTCATGAGCCTGTACCATGATCTGATGAGTACTTGATAGTTGATGACTTCTTAGGGAGCGAGGGGTAAATATTCTCTAGAGTGTTGTCTCTGATATATTTAACACACTTTCCCCAGTGGGTATTCCTACATCTATGAATATATGAGCAACCTACATTGAACTCAGTTTGGAGGGTATATTGATCCTGATTGATGTGACCACAAGGCCTTCCATCAAGTATGTCTTCCTATGTATTTGGTACTGAAAATTATAAATGGGGATTGGCTAGGTGGTTAACAATAAAGATATGCAGTTATTTACACCCAAACAATAAAAAGATGCTGTTGACTCCTGTGGTTGAATTAGGAAAAAGCTTGAAGAAGCTGAGGAGGGTGACCCTGTAGGAGGACCAGAAGTCTCAATTAACTTGGACCCCCAAGATCTCTCAGACACTGGACCATGAACCAGGCATCATACACCAGCTGATATGAGGGTCCCAACACATATACAGTAGAAGACTTAAGGTCTGGGTTCAGTCACAGAAGATACACCTAATCGTCAAGA
Organism: Tokudaia muenninki; assembly: GCA_036184385.1. Taxonomy (NCBI): domain Eukaryota; kingdom Metazoa; phylum Chordata; class Mammalia; order Rodentia; family Muridae; genus Tokudaia; species Tokudaia muenninki. Next base: position 88,765,671 of record BTHS01000004.1, read on the forward strand.
GACTGGAGGCCCCTTGGTGTTTAGAGGTCTGGTGCAGTAATAAGGGGTGGAAGGGAGCATCCTCAAGAAGACAGGGGGTGGGGAGGAGGTATGAGATGGGAAACAATCAGAGGGTGGACCAGGAGGATAAAATCTAGAGTGTAAAACAAGAGATAAAATAAAATTAAAAAGAAACAAAAACAAAATCTAAAAGAATAAAAGTGTCCATGGAATTGAGGATTGAAGGGTAGTCCTCCAGAATCTATTCAGAGGCCTGAGAATAGGGACAGAGAGTGAGGAAGAGTCAAAACAGCTAATCAGATATATAACTAGGAATAAGACTGAGGGATTCAGTATTTTGGAGAGGAGGAAGAATGAAGATTTGCAGTTAGCCTACCTGCTTCACTGACCTGTGTTTTTAGCACTCTTTATTGAAATGCTTCCATGAACAGACTGCTGGCAATGGGGACTGGGATATCAGTTTGAATGAGATAGGGTGGTTATAGGAAAAGATATCTGTGGACCTCTGCAGAGGGAGGCAGAGAAGAAGAGAATGCCTCAACTGGTAGTCTACAACAGCAATGGGAATAAAACAGGGGATTGGATTTATGCGAATGGAGGGAGAGACAAGAAGATGTGTAGTTAAGCTACCTGCTTCCTTGTCCTCCTTTTTTCTTGATGGTCACATTCCTTAGTTTGTGATTAATAGTGTAAATATTTCTCAGAGAACCCTTCATGACTAAATGGTACTGTACCATACTGTGTAAATTATGAGTTGTGTGCATGAAATTATAAAACCAAAAATACAAATAACACTTCTTATAACATAGCTCTATAACATTGAACAACAATTGTTAGGAAGAGAGTTTAGAGAAAGGGCTAAGTAGTCAAAAGCACTGGCTACTATTCCAGACACACTGAGTTTGGTTCTCAGCACACATATAAGTGGGTTCTTAATGAAATGAAACTGTAGCTTCAGGAGATGGGATCCAACACTGTTTTGGAGCCATAGTGGACAACTTCACACACATGGCATTTTTATAAACAAACATACATGTATACACATAAGTAAAACAGAATTTAAAAATAATTATTATGTAGTACTAATAGCAATTAAATATTTTTAATGTGTTCATCATTCACTGTCATCAAAGAAATGCAAATTAAAATGATTACTATCAAAAAGTATTGCATATGTTGATGTAGGTTTGGGAAAAGAAGAGCTCTTATTCACTGTACATAGGAGAGCAACCCAGTACAGTAAATTTGGAAATAAATGTAAACTTTTCTCAAAACATTAAAAGTGTCAATCCTACATGACTACTCAGTCACAACATTCTTGTGCATGTACTAAAAGATCTATACTTCACCAGTAAGATATGTGTACTTCTATGTTTATTGTTCACCTTTGCATGAGATTTAATAAATGGAACTAGCATAGATGCTCATAAACACTAGTAAATAAAGAAAATATAGCACATATATACCACATGGATTTATTCCATTGTATAGATAACTTAAAATCATGTAATTTCCTGAAAAATTTATAGATGTAGAAACTGTTTTATAAAATGGTTACCCAAAAGCAAACAAAAATAAAATTTGCTCTTATAAATAGATAATATACTATATGTATGTAGACAGGCATACACACACCCACAATACACACACACACACACACACACACACACATGAATATACATTCACACTATAATACATATTTTTTAAAAGATATTTGTTTTTAAAACATTAATTGTAAGATGCTGTAACTTTTATTTTCAGGAATGTATTCAGATTTAGTTATAATATTTTATTGGTTCTTTGATAATTTCATTCAGTTTTCCCCTATTCAACCTTCTTTACCAACACCTTTCAGATAAACACATCTTCAGCCTTCCATCAATAAATACACACACACACACACACACACAAAACACACACACACACACACACATACACACACAGAAATAATCCATTCATTTTTCAAATTATTAACTAACATTAACTGTGTCTTTATGTATAATATTTGATTCTTACTATGAGACATTTGGTCTTCAGTTGAAACTCTACATTGTTCCTGGACCTGGATGAATTTCATTTAAGATTATTCCTTCTTCCAGCCATATATTGTCCCTGGGGACTGCAGCATTCTTGCTTTTTCCACTCACTATGCAGAAATTTATGTCCATTTTCCTTACAGACTACTTTACCAAATGAATTGGTATAAATGAAGAGTCTTTCACGTAGTTCACCAGGTCTTTTCATACCCAGGTCAGGCTACCAATACTTCTGATTTGTTTCACAGAGAGGGTGACTGTCAATCAAACCAGTCTGTTAAGTCTGTAATTATGGTGCTAAGGTAGAGTAAAGAGATTTCAGATACAGGAGTGCTCCCCATGTTCACCTACCCCAAATATTTTTATAAACTGAAGGCTTATACTGTGTCTTCTGTATCAGATGGACACACTACACGGAGCAGCTGGGGCAACAAAATCTCACATTTCAGCTTCATTGTGTAGATTGCACTCTGATCTGGAACCATGTGGAAGGCAAGCTGTTTCCTTGTGAAAAGAAGCAAGTTGAATACCTTCAAATTGGAGATTCCTGATGGAAAGGTGAAGTCTGTCTGTCTCTGATCCACTGCCAGTAAAACTAAGGAGATGGGGGAAGGCAAGAGATGGTCAGAAAAGCATCCTTGATACAGACCTTTCAAGACTGTTTTGTTTGCTTGTTTTTGTTTTGTTTTCTGCTTCCCATATCACATTATATCAGTGCTCTGGCAGGCTATGCATAGTCACTATTTCCCCTGGAGTTACAATGGGACAACTGGAGACTGGGTCATCACAAAGTCACCCACTGAGACTAAAAGCACTCATCAAATATTAGTAGAGAAAAGGCAGAATACATTATCTTTTTAATTTTCAGATCAAAACACCAAAAATTCCTATGAATCAGTATTTCCATATATTGAATGAAAATTGGGTACCATCATTTGCTTTTATGCTTTGTCCAATAACCTTACCAGAAATCCAGATGAGTGCTCCAGTGATCAGTGAGAAGGACAGCATCTTCCTATTTTATTTCCCCTTGTGTATGCTGAGCATGCCACAGCACAGTGAAGGACATTCTAAGAGGCAAAAACACCAGATAAAAGAAATATCTGTGCAAATGATGCTGAGTATTGTTAATAAGTACTGAGACTGTCAGAATAAACCACTTTGCCCTTCTCTGCCTATATTATGACACCCTTTACTGGACACTTGATGCAGTGTTTGTAGTTGATGGACATCTCTGCCTGCTTCTTCACATATAGGATTTAGCAGTGAGTACAATATAATTCTGGTTTTTGCATAGCTAGAGTTATCTGGAAAGAACAGCAGCTCTGATTCTCCCTCTTGGTTCCTAGTTGTGCTTTTTCTATCAGCATTTCTCACTGTACAGCCTAGATTGATTGATATTTTATCATCTGAACATTTTATAAGCCATCACACTATATAGCACTGTAGTTTTACTATATTAATCCTGCCAATCCACAGGCATGGAAGATTTTTCCATCTTCTAAGGTCTACTTCAATTTCTTTCTTCAGAGACTTGAAGTTCTTGTCACAAAGATCTTTCACTTGTTTGGTTAGAGGCACAGCAAGTACTTTATATTGTTTGTGGCTATTGTGAAGGGTGACATTTCCCTAATTTCTTTCTCAGCTTGTTTATCCTTTGAGTATAGGAAGGCTACTGTTTTGCTTGAGTTAATTTTATATCCAGCCACTTTGCTGAAATTGTTTATCAGTTGTAGGTATTTTCTGGTGGAGTTTTTTGGGTCGCTTAAGTATACTATCACATCATCTGCAAATAGTAATAATTTTACTTCTTCCTTTCCAATTTGTATCCCTTTGGCCTCCTTTTTGCTGTCTAATTGTTCCAGCTAGAACTTCAATTACTATATTGAATAGATATGGAGAAAGAGGGCAGCCTTTTCTAGTCCCTGATTTTAGTGGAAATGCTTCAAATTTCTCTCCATTTAGTTTTATGTTAGCTACTGGCTTGCTGTATATTGCATTTACTATGTTTAGGAATGGGCCTTGATATCCTGTTCTTTCTAAGACTTTTAACATGAAAGGATGCTGAATTTTGTCAAATGATTTTCAGTATCTAATGAAATAACCTTGTGGTTTTTTTCTTGTAGTTTGTTTATGTAGTGGATTACTTTGATGGATTTCCATATATTGAACCATCCCTTCCCTGCATCTGTGGGATCAAGCCTACTTGATCATGGTGAATGAACATTTTGATGTGTTCTTGGATTCGGTTGGCAAGAATTTTATTGAATATGTTTGCATCAATATGCATAAGGGAAATTGGTCTGAAGTTCTCTTTCTTTTTTGGATCTTTGTTTTGTTTTGGTAACAGTGAAATTGAGGTTTCAGAGAATGAGTTGGGTAGTGTTCCTTCTGTTTCAATTTTCTGGAACAGTTTGAAGGGTCTTGGTGTTAGGCATTTTTTGAAGTTCTGATAGAATTCTGCACTAAAACCATCTGGTCCTGTGCCTTTTTGGTTAGGAGACTGTCAATGACCATCTCTATTTCTTTAGGTGTTACAGCACAGTTTATATGGTCTATCAGATTCTGATTTAACTTTGGTACTTGGTATATGTCTAGAAAATTGTCCATTTCCTCCAGATTTTCCAGTTGAGTTGATTATAGCTTTTGTACTAGGATCTGATGATTTTTTGAATTTCCTCAGTTTTCGATGTCATATCCCCCTTTTCATTTCTGATATTGTTAATTTGGATACTGTCTATGTGCCCTCTGTTTAATCTGGCTAAATTTTTATCTATCTTGTTGATTTTCTCAAAGAACCAACTCCTAGTTTTGTTGATTCTCAGTATAGTTCTTTTTGTTTCTACTTGGTTGATTTCAGCCCTGAGTATGATGATTTCCTGCCTTTTCCTCCTCTTGGGTGTATTAGCTCCTTTCTGTTCTAAAGCTTTCAAATGGGCTGTTAAGCTGCTAGTGTATGCTCTCTCTAGCTTCTTTTTGGAGGCACTCAGAGTTATGAGTTTTCCTCTAGCTCTGCTTTCATTGTGTCCCATAAATTTGGGTATGTTCTGCCTTCATTTTCATTAAATTTTAAAATGTCTTTGATTTCTTTCCTTATTTCTTCCTTGTCCAAGGTATCACTGAGTAGAGCATTGTTCAGCTTCCATGTGTATGTGGGCTTTCCATTGTTTTTGTTGCTATAGAAGACCACCATTGTAAATTCTTTTGATTTAGGATGAAAAGTTATATATATATATATATATATACATATATATATATATATATATATGTTAAATCCATTTAGTCCAAAATTTCTGTTACTTTCACTGTGTTTCTGTTTAGTTTGTGTTTCCTTGATCTGTCCATTGAGGAGAGTATGGTGTTGAAAGCACCCACAATTATTGTGTGAGGTGCAATATGTACTTTAAGCTTTAGTAAAGTTTCTATTATGAATGAGGGTGCCCTTTTATTTGGAGCATAGATGTTCAGAATTAAGAAAACTTCTTGGTAGATTTTTCCTTTGATGTGCATAAAGTATCCTTCCCTGTCTTTTTTGATGACTTTTGGTAGAAAGTCTGTTTTACTAGATATTGGATTGGCTACTCCAGCTTGTTTCCTGGGACCATTTGCTTGGGAAACTCTTTTCCAGCCTTTTACTGTGAGGGAGTATTTGTCTTTGACACTGAGATGCTATTTCTAGTGTGCAGTTTCCCTCCTTTTGTTGGTGTGTTCCATTCATTATCTTTTAAAGGGCCGGGTTTGTGGAAAGATAGTGAGTAATTTTTTTGTTTTTTTGTTTTTTTTTTGTCATGGGATACCTTGGTTACTCCATCTATGGTAATTGAGAGATTTGCTGGATATAGCAGTCTGGGTTGGCATTTGTGTTCCCGTAGGATTTGTATGACATCTGCCCAGGCTCTTTCGGCTTTCATAGCCTCTGGCTAGATGTCTGGTGTATTTCTGAAAGGGTCTACCTTTATGTGTTTCTTGCCCTTTTTCCCTTACTACTTTTAATATTCTTTCTTTGTTTAGTACATTTGGTGTTTTAATTATTATGTGACAGGAGGAATTTCTTTTCTGATCAAATCTATTTCGAGTTCTATAGGCTTCTTGTATGTTCATGGGAATTTCTTTTTTCAGGTTAGGGAGTTTTCTTTTATAATTTTGTTGAAGACATTTACTGACCATTTAAGTTGGAATTCTTCACTCTCTACTATACCTATAATCCTTAGATATGATCTTTTCATTTCGTCCTAGATTTCCTGGATGTTTTGGGTCAGGAACTTTTTGAATCTTGAATTTTTTTTGAATGTTGTGTCAATGTTTTCTATGGTATCTTCTGCATCTGAGTTTCTCTCTTCTATCTCTTGTATTCTGTTGTTGATGCTTGGATCCATGACTCCTGACTTCTTTCCTAGGTTTTCTATGTCCATAGGTGTTTCCCTTTATGATTTCTTTATTATTTCTACCTCCATATTTTGATCCTGGATGGTTTTGTTCAATTCTTTCCCCTGTTTTGTTGTGTTTTCCTGTAGTTTTTTTAAGGGCTTCTCCCTGTTTACTTGTGTTCTCCTGTATTTCTTTAAGGGAGTTATTTATATCTTTCTTGAAGACTTCTATCAGCATTATGAGCTGTGATTTTAAATCCAAATCTTGCTTTTCTGGTGTGTTGGGGTATCTAGGACTTGCTGTTGTGGGAGAATTGGGTTTAGATTGTGCCATATGCCATGATTTCTGTTAGTAACGTTCCTATATTTGCCTTTTGCCATCTGATTATCTCTGGTGTTAGTTGGTCCTGCTGTCACTGGCTGGTGCTTGTCCCTCCTCTGTTCCTGCAAGCCAATCTCAACACCCCTGTGTGACTCACTTTCCCATAGCACAGAGTGCTCTGTGGCTGCCCAGCTCCTTGATGCAGGGCGGCCATGGTCATCCAAGTCCCAAGTGATCTTATACTCGGTTGTTCTCTGAGTTCCTGTCTTTAACAGCCTACTCAGCCACAGGAGTGTAGATGGTGGTCTCACCTCTAACCACAGGACTTCTTGCTGAGCAGATGTCCCCTAGCAATATAGGTGCATAGATGACTGTGGCGGTGCTGCTCGGCTCCTGGGTGAAGGTGGGGCCCAGGCGGGCTGTGTCCCAAGTGATCTTACACTCAGGGGTTCCCTGTGTACCTGGCTGCATCTCTCTCCTGATTTGGTTTCTTGATGATCAGATGATGAAAGTGATGGCCCCTCTTTCGTTATATGATAAACATTGTCTCACAGTAGAGTATAAAACATTCTCTTTATATTCTGCTTTGCTGTTAATAAAAATGTGTATAAATGCATATACATAGTTGACAAGTATCTTATAAATAAACTTATTAAATTTACTGTTCTGCTGTAATATACTAAACAAAATATACAGGTTCTGTTTTCTGCTTGTCAACAGAAAAATCCAAGTGTTGCAGCTGAAACTCTGTCTCTATGTACTGTTAGTTTTTTTTTCTGTTATGCAGATGACTGGCTATTGGTTAGAATTGTCATTATGAAAAAAAAATATCATGACTTATCATTCTTCCATTTCTATGTTTTTCATCTCTGTTTATTAGATTTTAGATAATCTTTTTCTCATTCATTTAATAAAGCATTAATTTAACGACTGCATATTTGACATATTAATTATCACTAATGAACAGAAACTGACATGACAACTGCAATCTTTAAGGAGAAAGAAATTATTTTGAAAATGAATGAGAAGAGGAAGAGAGGATTAAAAGAGAGGTAGGTGTATGAACAGGGAGACAGAGAGATTGGTTCAAAGATATGGAAGCAGAGAGATCATCAAAAAAGGCTCCAGGACCTCTGGTACAATAAATGAAGACAGGTGCTTTCTTAGCTTTCATTTACACAACGAGAACCACAACAAAGACCAAATACTGTCCAACTAGAGTATATGAGAAAATCCATAGTATGAAATGAGACATTTTGTTGACACTAAGGTACACACACACAAAAAAAATCAAACAGTCTTGGAATATATATATGAAGTATCTTGTGCCTAGTACTTTTGGTCATTGTTTGCGAACAACTTAGAAGGAAATGAATATTTTGTAGCTATGAGTATGTATATGTGAGGCCTATAGCGGTTCATAATCATGACCCAGAACTCTTTGTTGCTGGCATATCTTCCCATACAGGCACATAGGAAGCAATTCTCACCATTGCACTTCTTCACAGAAGGCACCTAGTACATATTGTGCTCTCATTCAACAAAGGGTCATATACACATGTAATCTCGTGCCCAACTGAAGACACTGAGGAACCCGTATCCTCCACAGTCTGAGGAAACTGTGAAAGGACATACTTACACAGTGCTGTGCACTAAGGTCTTTTGCCACTAGCCTACCTTGCATAGAACTATAGGTTTATTGGAGAACTATAGGCTTATTAGACCCATCTCCCTATTGGTAGATAAGATGCAAATACCAAAGTTTAGGCCACTAGGACACTTGCAGGTTTTGTTAGTGTTGGTAACGATTAGAGAAGAATTATACAGACTGCAAAAGTATACACATCATGAGCCAAGTTCAACCTATAGAAGCAAGTCTTTCACTATAAAAATCCAACAATAAAATTTATAGAACCAACTATTCTGTCAGATTCAGAAATATCAATATAAAGACATAAGAAATAATATAAAATCAATAAAATTATGTCTCCAAATAAGTATACCTTCTATCTGGTTACTCATCCTTTTCAAAATGAAATAATACAATTTTTTCAGAAGGTATTCAAAATAATGCCATAAGGCTATTTAGGATAATAAAAGATAATGCAGATAGATATCTAAGCATTCAAAAACTTAAATCTAAACTTCATATATACAAATACAAAATTAAAATGAACAAATATGATGAAGAACAATAGACTAATTTTAAAATTTAAATGGTTAAAATTTCAAGAATAAACTAGATTAATTAGATTAACTTCTCCTGACACAGAGTCAATACCATGGCTCTTCCGATATAAGGATCAGAAATTGATGGAACTTGAAGCCTAGTCAAACCACTCATCCAGCCCAATGAGTCCCATCAGAGATCTTATGGCAAGCAATTGTTCAAGTACCCCAGCCCCTTCCTATCAGACAGACAGAGAGTGCTCTACTCCTCAGCAGGAAGGGCAGCACTTTGGTAGGTGCACTGCCTCAAACAAGGATGTTTTGTTTGGGTCTGTATCATTGTGGGTGGGTCATGTGTAGTTTTCATGTAGTAATAAACTCCAGAATCCTAAGCCTCCACTCTACTGATTTTGAGTGAAAAAATCTCTGCCTGACCCACTGCCACTTAACCTGTCAGAGTTTCCTGTGTCCAATTTGGACACTTGATTTATTAGATGCTGTAGAGGCTGACCTGGCCACTATTAAAATCAATTCAAATAAATTTTTCCATTACTATTTAAGAGACCCTGATTTGCAATAAATAGAGGATGATTGTCCAATAGTAAATGTAAAAGTTATGTATGTGTCTGTCTTCTAGCCACATGATCCTAAAAATAAGACTCAGAGTTAAATTATATTTACAAATACCTTGGACATATATAGTTAGACACTTCTCTGACTAGAATCTTAAGTCACGATAACCCATTTATTTTAGTTTACATTTTGTCATATGGCTGGTTTCCTGTGTTCAGGTACCAGGAATCCCTTTCACATCTTCCCTGGACTGATGCTTTTTGCACCTCTCTCCCTAATTCTTTCTCCTCCTCTATATCCCACCTCCCATATCCTGCTTAAATCAAAGGTCATAGGTTTTCTATGACACATGATCCATACATACAATACAAAAGATATTCTCTATACAGAAAGCAAAGACTATATCATCACAAAAACAACACCGGTTCCTGAAATTAATACATAAAAGTACAAATTCATGTGCAAACTTCCCAAGCAATCTTTGTGAAGTACATTTCATGTCAGATCCTGGTAGTTTTTGGGGTTTTGAAGGAAAGACCATCCAGAGACTGCCCCACCTAGGGATCCATCCCATCGATAGACAACAAACCTAGACTCTATTGTTGATGCTAAGAAGTACTTGCTGACATCAGCCTGGTATAGCTATCCATTGAGAGGTTTTACCAAAGCCTAACCAATACACATGTGAAGGTACGCAGTCAATCATCTGAGTAAGCTTGGGGACTCCAAAGGAGGAGTTAGCTGAAGGGGTTAGCAATCACACAGGAAGAACATTATTAACCATCCACATGCCCCAAAGCTCCCAGGGATTAAACCAACCAAAGAGTACACATAGAAGGACCCATGGCTCCATCTGCATATGTAACAGATGAATACCTTATCTGGCATCAAAGGTAGGGAAGACTCTTGGTCCTGTGGAGGATCGATGACCCAGCTTAGGAAAACGCTACAGTTGTAAGGCTTGAGTAGTCAGGTGGGTGGGCGGGTAGGATAGGACCCTCAAAGGAAAACAAAATCATGTTCATCTCATTAGTTTTTGAAAGTTCCTTTGAAAAATATACAAAAACCCCCAGGATACCCAAAACAATTACATGAAAAGAACTGGGGGAATCACTATGCCAGATTTCAAGCTGGCATAGTGATAAAAAAACAGGATAGTATTTTGACAGAGACAGATGAATCAATGGAATAGAGCCAAAGATCCAGAAATGTACCCACATACCTACAGAAACATGATCTTTGACAAAGAAGCCAAAACCCTACAGTGGAAAAGAAAGCATCAAAAATTGGGTCTGGGCTAACTGGAAGACTGCATATACAAGAATGCAAATTGATCCATATTTATCACCCTGTACAAACTTCAAATCCAAGTGGATCAAGGACCTCAGTATAAAACCAGATACACTGAATCTAATAAAACTGAAAGTGGGAAATAACTTCAAAGGCATTCGCACGGGGAAAATAGAACATCTATGTCTCAGGCTCTAACTCAACAATTGAAGAATGTGACCTCTTGAAATTGAAAAGCTTGGTAAGGCAATGGAAAATGTCAATAGGACAAAACAGCAGCCTACAGATTGGAAGAGGTGCTTTACTAACCCCACAAAGCATAGATGGCTAATGTTCAAAATATAAAGTAGTCAAGAAGTTAGACTCCAAAAAAAAAAAATAATAATTTAAATCTGGGGTACAGAGCTAAACAGAGAATTCTCAACAGAGTAATCTCAAATGCCAGAAATGGATGTAAAAATATGTTCAAAGTCCTTAGTCATCAGGAAAATGTAAATCAAAAGGAACCTGAGATTCCACCTTATATTAATTAGAATAATTAAGATCAAAAACTCAAGTGACAGTACATGCTGACAAGGATGTGGAGAAAGAAGAATTGCTGGTGGGATTGCAGACTGATACAACCACTCTGGAAATTAATCTGTTAGGCCTTTTTCCATGAGGAACCCTGATAAATTGCACAAATGCATGGAGGATATAATATGCTCAGCAAATCTAGTGAAATATATGTGGGCTGTTTCTTCCTGTGCATCATCAGTAACATTAGGAATTATAAACAATCATATATAAACATAAATTGGAACACAAATTTATTAAGAAGTAGGAAAATATTGTGCTGGGATGTAGCTTAATTGATGTTTTTTTAATTTAATAATATTTCCTGTATTCAACTTTATTTAAATTTCTTTTCCTCTTAGAGCACATGTGTGTCTTCAAACATACCATACTTACTTAGAGGTCTTGGCCTGGGTTCTATGTTCTGCAATAGTCTGAGTAGCCATCTGTTCTATCATGGAAGTCCCACTTTCAAGGAGAAGGATTGCTTGCTCAAAGCAGTGTTGATACCCTACATTATGTTAGCTCTAATGAGCTACCATTAGTTCTCCTATGTAAGCTTCATATTCCAAAAAGACAGGCTGGTTGTTCTGTTTATCTTGACACCCTATCTCATATAAAGAAGCAAATCCCTAGACCATGCAATATTAAACTAGATCATTGTTTTTAAAGCTATCCATTTGTATACTAAAATGGCATATCAAATTTAAAACTCTGTTGGCATTAATCTCTTGTCTTTTTTTTCTTTTTTTTTAAATTTTCTATATTTTTTATTTACATTCCCAATGATTTCCCCTTTCCCGGTTCCACCTCCCCGAAGTCCCATAAGCCCTCTTCCCTCCCCCTGTTCCCCATTCAACCCCCTCCCACTTCTCTGTCCTGGTATTGACCTACACTGCTACATCCAGTCTTTCCAGGACCAGGGGTCTCTCCTTCCTTCTTCTGGGAAATCAATTAATATGTGAGTTGTGTCTTGGGTATTCCAAGCTTCTGGGTTAATATCCCCTTATCAGTGACTGCATACCATGTGTGTTCTTTTGTGATTGGGTTACCTCACTAAGGATGATATTTTCCAGTTCTGACCATTTGCCTAAGAATTTCACGAATTCATTGTTTTTAATTGCATAGTAGTATTCCATTGTGTAAATATACCACATCTTTTGTATCCATTCCTCCATTGAGGGACATCTGGGTTCTTTCCAGCTTCTGGCTATTATAAAAAAGGCTGCTATGAACATAGTGGAGTATGTGTCCTTATTGCATGCTGGGGAGGCCTCTGGGTATATACCCAGGAGTGGTATAACCTGGGAGTGTCATGCCCAGTTTTCTAAGGAACTGCCAGACTGCTTTCCAGAGTGGTTGTACCAGCTTGCAATCCCACCAGCAGTAGAGGAGTGTTCCTCTTTCTCCACATCCTCGACAACACCTGCTGTCTCCTGTGTTTTTGATCTTAGCCATTCTGAATGGTGTGAGGTGGAATCTCAGGATTGTTGAGAGCAGATGGCATTGTAACAGGAGTAGAAACTATAGGCATCTGAGCAACTTCTTCATGTAACTTTCTTGTTCCTTCAGGACCTGCTCGGGCCTGATCACGTATATACCATTTCCTTTTGATAATAGACTGCTGCTGTGCATGTCCTACTTTATGACTTGGACGGTCTGATAACACCCAGGTCATGATGGGCAGTTCAGGTCGCATAGTAACTTGGTGTCCTATTGTCAAACATTCAGTTTCCACTAAGGCCCAATAGCAAGACAAGATCTGTTTTTCAAAGGGAGAGTAGTTGTCTGCAGATGATGGTAGAGCTTTGCTCCAAAATCCCAACGGTCTCTTCTGTGATTCACCTATAGGGGTCTGCCAGAGGCTCCAAACAGCATCTCTATCTGCCACCTCAAGTACCATTGAGTCAGCTGGATCATATGGTCCAAGTGGTAGTGCAGCCTGCACAGCAGCCTGGACCTGTTGAAGAGTCTTCTCTTGTTCCAGGCCCCACACAAGCTAGCACTTTCCGAGTCACTTGATAAATAGGCCTGAGTAACACACCTAAGTGAGGAATGTGCTGTCTCCAGAATCCAAATAGGCCCACTAAACGTTGTGTTTCTTTCTTGGTGGTGGGAGGGTCCAGGTGTAATAACTTATCTTTCACCTTAGAAGGAATATCTGTGCATGCCCCACACCACTGTACTCCTAAGAGTTTCACTGAGGTAGATGGTCCTTGAATTTTGGTTGGATTTATTTCCCATCCTCTGATACGCATATGTGTTATCAATGAATCCAAAGTGGTTGCTACTTCCTGCTCACTTGGTCCAATCAGAATAATGTCATCAATATAGTGCACCAATGTGATATTTTGTGGAAGAGACAAATGATCAAGATCCCTTCTAACTAAGTTATGACACAGGGCAGGAGAGTTAATATATCCTTGAGGCAAAACTGTGAAGGTATACTGCTGGCCTTGCCAACTGAAAGCAAATTGGTTTTGGTGGTCTTTATAGACAGGTACTGAGAAGAAGGCATTTGCTAGATCAATAGCTGCATACCAGGTTCCAGGAGATGTGATAATTTGCTCAAGTAATGAAACTACATCTGGTACAGCAGCTGTAATTGGAGTTACCACCTGATTTAGTTTCCGATAGTCAACTGTCATTCTCCATGACCCATCTGTCTTCTGCACTGGCCAGATAGGAGAGTTAAAGGGAGACGTGGTAGGAACTACCACCCCTGCATCTTTCAAGTCCTTGATAGTGGCAGTAATTTCTGCAATTCCTCCAGGAATACGATACTGTTTTTGATTCACTATTTTGCTTGGCAGAGGCAACTCTAAAGGCTTCCGTTTTGCCTTTCCAGCCATAATAGCCCTCACTCCACAGGTCAGGGAACCAATGTGATAATTCTTCCAATTTCTGAGTATATCTATCCCAATTATACATTCTGGACCTTGGGAAATGACCACAGGATGTGTTCAGGGATCTACTGGACCTACTGTGATTCGAACATCAGTCAAACTCCATTAATCACCTGTCCTCCATAAGCTCCTACTCTAACTGGAGGGCCACAATGTTTCTTGGGATCTCCTGGGATCAATGTAAATTCAGAACCCATATCCAATAGACCCCAGAAAGTCTGATTATTTCCCTCCTCCCAGTGTACAGTTACCCTTGTAAAAGTCCATAGGTCCCTCTGGGGAAGAACTGGGGAAAGACTAACAGCAAAACTTTTAGGTGTCTTATCAATATTCTTCCTCAGAGGAAACTGGCCACCCTGTCATTCAAGGGGTTCTGTCTCTGCAAACTGACTCAAGTCTGGAAATTGATTCACTGGCTGAGATTGCCTCTTGCCATGATCCAGTGTAGCCTTTCTTTCATTTGTTTGAGAATTTTTCTGCTTATACAGATCAAACAGTTATGCAGTAGGTTTCCTATCTATTTCATGCCTGGAAACACTATGATTGACTAGCCAGTACCAAAGGTTCAAACGAGTCATGCCATTATAAGTTCCACCTCTCTTGTACTGACCATTATGGGGTATGTCAATATAAACACTGTTTTGTCTACCCTGTCCATTATAATAACTGTTATCACCTTGTCTCTGGCGATTCAATGCTTAGGTTTTACACAACGTATCCACTCTAGCATTGCAATTTCCCTAAGCCTTAGAACCCCTTCATCAACACTAAGCCAAGGGATATCAGGCATCTCCAACTCCTTTTCAATAGGCCATCTTTTGATAAACACTTCAGCCAACCACTCAAACAAACTCCTGACACCTTTTGTAACTGTGTGAGCTTCCATATTAAACCTAGAATCTCCACTCAGAGGGCCCATGCCAATAAACTCAGCCTGCTCTACTTTTATGTTCCTTCCACTTTATCCCACACCCTTAAAATCCATTCCCACGCATATTCCCCAGACTTCTGCATGAATAAATTAGCAAACTCATTAAGCTCCTTAGTAGTATAGTGTATTTCCTCATGGACTACACTTTCTACCTCCCCTCCAGGGGCCTGTTTTGCCTTGAGTCTGGTTATAGGTCTAGAAGAAACTATTGGTGGACTTGAGAAACATCAGTATTGTCTTGTCTGGCATTTTCTTTAGCAAAAGTTACTGCTGGTTTATCAGGCTCTGAGGGATTAATTTCATTATATGGAGAAGGCATTATTTCAAGGGGTGGGGCTGAGGGTTCTACTTCCTCAGGTGGGGCAAATCCTTGAAAAATCTGAAGATTCAAAATTCTCAATTTCAACAGGGTCTTCCCACACATCCCCATCCCAAGTTATAGGATCCCATTCTTTGCCAATTAATGCCCTTACTTTAACTGTTGAGACCAGAATTTTTGCTGTAATTCAGCTAACCTTATAATTAAAGCTTCAGTTTGATTTTCTGCAACTTGAGCTCTATGGCTGCTAGAGAGAAGATTCTCTTCAAGGGCACACTTAGCAACTTTTAGATTGTTTACTTGCATCTGGAGCTGTTCGATTTTATCACACAACTTCTTCCTTTCCTTCATTGTTTTTTCCTGAGACACTAAGAGCAACCAGCCAGCAAAATCATTTTTCAATTTTTTCCCCAATTTGTAGAAAGTATTGTATACCACTGAATTATCTAATTCATCAAGATACTCAAAGACATTAGCTTCTTTAAGCTTGAAATATAGTTTCAACCACGGGTCTTCAATATTTTCCGAACTCCCAGGAGGAAGAGAATCTGGAGATGTTTCAGTAGTTGAAGGTACTGATGAATTACCAAACCAACTCCAGATTTTTAAAATATTCATCCTTATACTTCTGCTCCTCTAAAACCACTCCTGGTACCAACTTCTGTATTAGTCAGGGTTCTCTAGAGTCACAGAATATATGGGTAGTCTCTATATAGTTAGGGAATTTGTTGATGACTTACAGCTTGTAGTCAAACTCCCCAACAATAGTCAGCAGTACTTATGGATGTAAGTCCAAGGATCTAGCAGTTGCTCAGTCCCACGAGGCAGCTGAGGATGGAAGTCCAAGGATTTAGCAGTTGCTCAGTCCCACAAGGCAGGCCAGGAAAAGCCAGAGTGAATCTTCCTTCTTCCAATATTCTTATATAGGTCTCCAGCAGAGGGTGTGACCCAGATTAAAGGCGTGTACCACCAAGCCTTCCAATTCTTGATTAGTTCATTTCAGATTTAGTCAAGTTGACAACCAGGAATAGCCACTACAGCATCTTTAAGGAAAAATGTGTCAGTTTGGATTTTAGACAATTGGTTGCAAAGGGCATTATCTTATCAGAAGAAGGTCCTGTCCTGACTTCATTGTGTAGGATTTATAGAAATCTGTCTGTCATTGTCCCTGTGTGCTTGGACTAAACATGTGTATCACCTAAGATTTGCTCAAATATTTCACCTCAACTCCAAATAATTGTTACATTTTAATTCATTTCTTTCATTTTTCACCTCTTTTATTTTTTGTCTATTAAATAGTAACTGTAAACTCCTTATCAAGAAATTGCAATTTTATCCAAATTAGATTGGACAATTTATTCACGAGTTGTTTAAAATATGTGGAGGGAACTTTGCAACAGACCCAAGAATCTTTGAGCCTGAGCTCTCAAGTCTTTGTGGAATACAAGAGTAAGTTATATGCTTTGTGTTCAGAGGATGCATTATCTGAAATTCCAACAAACATAATAGTACGGGACAATTAATCATTTTTCTATTCAACCAGGATGATATTTTCTCTAGTTGCAGTCCACTGGAAGAAGACTGTCTGGTCACAGCAGGGCAATTATGTGCTAGGTATTCTAGTACCGAAATAGAGTGAAGAGGATTCACAGGCAAGAGGCCTTTAAGTCTTCTTCATTCCACATATTTCTTCAAATCTCACACCTGGCTGCATTTGTGAGACATTTTGAAGAAGGTTGAGGCACCATCAGAAACAGCTAAAGCAGCCCTGCCTCACACTTCTGCTTTCCTGGTGATTTTTGCTCTGCTCTGCATCATTGTGGTAGGCCAGCTGTTACTCTGTTCAGAGTAATAAGTTGAGATATCTTCAGGTTCCACACTGTTGATGCTGAGAGTGAAATGAGTCCCTGATCCACTGCCACTGAACCTGGAGGGTTGGAGACTCATTTGATTTTTGCTGATACCAGTGTAAGTTTTTGCCAACACCCTGGCTGGTCTTGCAGGAAAGAGTGACTCTATCTCCTGGAGTCACAGACAGGGTTGCTGGAGATTGAGTCAGCACAATCTCACCTCTGGAGGCGGTAAATAGAACATAAATAATAGTAGAACACAATATTGGATATGAAAGTCACTTAGAAACTTATTTTTCTAAGACTTTATTGTATCAATTTCTTTAAACAGAAAGTCAAATTTCATGTAATGCTGACTTCCAAATAAAGCAGGAACATTTTGTATTTAAATAATATCTCTACATTTGCAATGTCCAGTCATACCTGAAATCCAGAAAAGCAGAAGTACAAAGAATGGAACTATGAACTCCATCTTTGAGCTTCACAGAGTTTGTGTGGATCATAACACAGCCCCGCGAAAGGCCTTCTTATAATACTCTAAGAGGCAGAAATACTAAAAGGAAGAAGGACTTATGCAAATCATACTGACTTCATATAGTAATAATAAAAACATAGTTAGTGTCGGGAGGTGGTGGCGCACGCCTTTAATCCCAGCACTTGGGAGGCAGAGGCAGGAGGATTTCGAGGCCAGTCTGGTCTACACAGTGAGTTCCAGGACAGCCAGGGCTACACAGAGAAACCCTGTCTCAAAAAACAAAACAAAACAAAACAAAAAGAGAAAAACAAAACAAAACAAAAACATAGTTAGAAGAGCAGGATCCTAATACCTAATACCTTGTGGTTACCTTTGAGATGTTGAGAATTAAACAAGACACAGCTTCTACATATATGGTTACATAATTAGCACAGTATACAGAAGTATCTTGGATTCATTCAGTATTTGAAATGAAGAGCATCTCAAATTCATGGTCTTATTCTAGGATTATGTTGTTTTCCTTGATGTTTCTTACAATATCTTCTTTAACTATCTAAACATTCTATGAAGCATCACAATATATAACTGTAAAGTCATGTCTTACTAATGAGATTTCATGAACAAGAAGTAAAAAATTCTGGATGTTCTAGGTAGACATATTTTTTCCAGAAGAGAGTATGGAATCCTTTAAAAAGTTTATGATCTGCCACAGTAGAGAAGAATTTCAACAGTTGAAATATCAAAATACATTTTTATCACTTTCCAGATAAAAACAAAATATTTTGTCTTGGATGCCTTACCAATAGGAGTGATGAAGTGTGCCCCAGGTGTATTTTTAGGATGTTCAACAAATTCCTTTCCTAGTAATTGATTTTTGGAGGCTACTTAAAAGTCCTCAGTTCTGAGACAGTCTAAATCAAGGGAGAAATTTTCATCAGTCCAATTTAAAGAAGCAACTGTTCCTGTCACTTGAACCATATAACCAAGCAGAAACATATTTTTTTTTATATAAAAACTGTCTCTGAGCTTTTGAAAGGCCTCAATAGCTGAAACATAGACTATCAAGTCTCTTGAGCAATAAGGATAGGATTAAAGAATAGCCCCAGTTCAGTGATGATTGGAATTCAATAACTATAAAATCAGTGTGCAATTTTCTCAAACAGCTACAGATAGCACTACTACATTACCCAGCTATGCCATTCCTATGGATATGCACAAAGGACACCTATAGCCTATAACAGACATAAAAGCACATCCATGTATTTTGTAACTCTATTCAAAATAGCTAGCAAATTGAATCAATTTTGATATGTACTAGATAAATGGATAATGGAAATGTAGTACATGGGTTCAGTGGAATTTTAGGTGGAAAAAATCATAAATTATGAAAAATTTTGGAAAATATATGGACTTGGAAATATTATGGTGACTATATTGCTTTAGTTGCTCACATAAATTTGTGACTTTTCTCCATTATATGTGAATTATAACTTCAAATTTTCAACTTCTCTGTATGCATTGTATTATACATTGATCTAAGAAGCTAAAATGGACTCCCACATTGGGAGGTCTTTGGAGGGAGTACAATAGAACACATATAATTGGGAAATAAAATAGGCAGATACTTTAGGAAGAAGTGTTTGTGCATGGTTGGGATGAGAGGTTGAGAAAGAGGATGATTAAATATATTAAGATTATTCTACTAATCCCCAAAGGAAAAACAATCAAACTAGTAAATCATATATGATCAGTAAATTGAAGATTAGTTATTGGAGATAATGGAGTATCTGGTGACCGACATTATGCTGTCATTTAGTACAAGGAACAGATGTGTTCAATTACCATATATTAATTATTAGTAAATGAAACTATACAGTGAAGCATCATGCACAGAATATTAAGATGTATACTGCATCTGCAATTATTAAAACACAAACAAACATGTATAGATTAATGTATTATGGACAATATTTCCTTTTTTCTGTCTACTGTCCTTTATTCTTTCTTTTCTTTCTTTCTTTCTTTCTTTCTTTCTTTCTTTCTTTCTTTCTTTCTTTCTTTCTTTTTTCCTTCTTTCTTTCTTGTCTTTTTTCGCTATTTGATATTTTTTTACTTCTTTCTTTTCTGTTTTCTTTTACTGAAAATTCTTTTTTTTCACATAATATATATTCTGATTATGGTGTCCCTTCATTCTATTCCTCCCAGCTCCTGCCCATAATCGCTTCCATCAGGATCCATGTGCTTTCTCTCTTTAATTAGAAAATAAACATGATTCTATGCAATAATATTTAATAATAATAATGCATATAGTATAATAATATTAATGTAAAATAAAATAAATACAATGAGATAAAACAAAGACCAATACATAAGTTTATCCCCTGTATTTACAGCAGGACAGCTGGAGATTGGTTCATCACAATATCACCCACTGAGACTAAAAGCACTCGTGAAATATTAGTAAGGAAAAGAGAAAATACATTATCTTTTTAATTTTCATATGTAAACACTAAAAATTCTTCATTAATAAACGTTTCTCTATATTGAATGAAAAGTGGGCATTTATATTCCATCATCTGCTTTTTAGCTTTGTCCAATAACTTTACCTGAAATCCAGATGAGTACTCCAGTGAACGATGATAAAGACAGCATCTTCCCATTTTATTTCACCTTGTGGATTCTGAGCCTGCCACAAAACATGGAAGGACAATCTAAGAGGCAGGGACAACTAATAAAAGAAATATCTGTTCAAATGATGCTGGCTTCATATAGTTGTAAGTCCTTAGAGTGATAGAACTTTGTTCTTCTTTGCCTATATTATTGCTCCCTCTCCTGGACACTTGATGCAGTGTTTATAGTTGACAGACATCTCTGCATGCCTCTTCACATATAGAATTTAGCAGTGAGTACAACATAATTCGGGCTTTTGCATAGCTAGAGTCATCAGGAAAGCCCCGTGCTCCCAAATACCGCTCCCTTTCTGTCCCTTCCTCCCCTTCTGCAGTCCCATTCTTTCTGCTGGGGTAGACTCTTGGCTGGTCTGCTGCAGTGAAAACAACAAATCCTGATCCATCCTAGAGAACAAAGAAACTCTTCAACAAAGAATCATACACATGTAATTTCATACACATTGAAGACAGTGAGAAAGCCATGTCTTCCGTAGACTGAGAAAACAGTGAAAGGACCTGCTCACACAGTTCTGTGCACTATGATGTTTTGCTACCAACCTACCTTACACGGAACTATGGGTAAACATGCCTGTTAGAAGCAGTTCTCAGTAGATAGATAAGACCTCAAATACCAAAGTTTAGGTCACTGGAACTCTTGCAAGTTTTGTTAATGTTGCTAACAATTAGAGACCAATTATACAGATTGTAAAACTATACACAACCTGAGCCAAGTCCACTGATGAGGGGAGATTATATATTATTCACTTTCATTTATGTGTAAGATGAGGTTTCAAATGCCCAAGCCACTGCCAGTTATCTCTCTGCCTCTCTGTGTCTCCTACTTGCAGGTGAAAATTCAAGTTATTAATTATGGTATTAAGTCCATCCCTGCCTGCTTGCTATCATGCTTCCCACTATGTTAATCCTGGACTAATCCTCTGGAACTGAGATTAAATTCTTTCTTTTAAACTTTCCTCAATTAAATTCTTTCTTTAACAAATTGCCTTGGCCATGATGCCTTATCACAACAATAGAAAGGTAATCCATTAAATAAACGATAACTAAGGTATGATTCATAGACACAGAGAAGAAAGTCAAAGAGGAAGAAATGGATGGGGTAACCTAGATATCCCAGGGAGGGAAAATTAGAATAGATTTTATGTGTGATCCTTACATTATCTCTATATCCAGAGCCTCTTCCTAGCTCTAACAACCAGGTGACTAATGGCAAAAATGACATCCCTTTTATCTGTATGACCATTAACATGCCAGACCCCAGACCCTTCCTTTACCTCTTAAGAGAGTACATGTAACATACCACTAAATCTCATCTTCTTGTAAGAAATGACATGTACCCTGGGTTGAGTTTTGATATAATAATACTTTTTTTGTGTACCAGGGATTATAGTACACCAGGAAACATTTTCCCCCCAAACTATATTATGTTTAAATTTCTTGGGAGTACACTGAGTGATATCAGACTCCCCAAGTCTGATCCAGATTGAAGACATCAATTTAAACTCAGTCATATTCATGAGGTCTTTGAGGCCTGGTTACCTGCCTCAACATCCGATTTTCCTTATTCATAGGCAAGAAGAATGGTGTAAAAATTCTTGATTTGGAGTTCCCAAAAGCTAGAAATCAAGTGAGTGCTACATCTTGAATTCAGATCCCCTGTATGTTCTTAATCATTAAACTATTTCCACAGACTTCTTCCTCAATATATTAATCCTATAGATAATTTTTCATACCCAAATAACTCCACCTCAGTGTAATGTATGTGTGTTTGAGTGTATGTGTGTGTGAGTGTTTACAAATGTGTTGAATGAATCTCAGCTGTTGCCGTAAACCTGTTCACATGTAAAAAGGATTTGTTGTTGTTGTTGTTGCTTTTGATATTTTTTTACTCATGTAAATAATTCCCTTGGTTTGATACTAGGTGTGGGGAAAAGGACAGGAATTTGGAACAGAGAAAAGTTTCTCTGACCCTTTTACAGAAACATCCCATTGAACTTTAAGCCTTGGCAAAGTGAAACACTCTAAGCAGCTGAGCAGCTGGAAACACTAGCCAGCATTCTCACTTCTGCTTCCCTGGGTGGTTTATGTCATGGCTTGAATCACTGTGGGAGGGGTTATTTAAAGCACTTTGACAGTAATAAGTTGAAACATCTTCAGGCTGAAAACTGTTAATCTTGAGAGAATAGTGTGTGCCAGATCCACTGCCACTGAACCTCGATGGGACACCATCTGCCAAGCTGGTTGCACCATAGATAAGGAGCTGAGGAACTTTCCCTGGTGTTTGCTGATACCATGCTAAATACTTGTAAACGTTCTCACTTGCTTGACATGTTATGGTGACACTTTCTCCCAGAGATGCAGCCAGGGAGGCTGGAGACTGAGTCATCTGGATGTCACATCTGGCTTCTATGATTGGAAAATTGAGATAAAATCCCCACATGATTAATTCTCTCACAAGAGGAATTTCAGTGAGACCAAGCAGCACTGAGTACAGGAAATGAATACATTTCCAGTACTCTCTTCCTTACCTGTAAGCCACAGCAACAGCAACCCCAGGAGCTGAGCAGGCACACTCATGTCTGTGTGTGATTAGTGTGAGTCTCTGAGGCTGTGAGACTGACTCCAGCACAGGGTGAGACCTTATTATAAGGAAGTCTTCATGTTAGTGGGCTGTGCATGCAAATCAGCAAAGGGTAGGCACAGCTGCAGGAAACATCAGATTACTAACTCATTACAGACCTGTGGTTCTCTATGTCTCCAATTGAGACACAGTATAGGTTTATTTGTAGGGAATGTGCCAGAGCTGATAGAGTTTTACAATTGACTCCTGCTGACAGCAGTGATTAGGAAAAGAAACATAATTATGTGAGGCTGTAGAGAGCCATATGTAGAGAGCCATGTCGCCTGGCAGAAACTTACTCTCCCAGCCTGTGAGATACAGCTGAGCTGCCTGCATCTCCTGCAGAGCAGCGGGAACTTCCAGACCTCAGTGAGCCACACCTCCCCCACCTGGCGGAGTCGAGGCGAAGCTTTTTGTCTTCAAGGAGTTAGAGCTTCCTGCACGAGGAGGCAAACACCATCTCCCACAGAGTAACAGAACTGTGGGATCAACATCCTCCGAGGAACATTGGAGTTGAAGCCCCGCTGAGCAGACTGGCAACTCTGTCTGGAGGGTCCCCGCCCCCAAAGCTTATATTGCCGCTTTTACCCCCGAGTAAAGAGAGACTATGTATAGCCATGTTTTAATGTCTCTGTGTGTTTTTCTCTCATCCCCCGTTGTTTCATTTTCCCAGCTTTCCATCCACAGAGAACCTGCTCGTGTGTAACTCCTGGGAAGTTTCATAGGGTGTTTACCATTTAACAATTCTTCATGAGCCAGAGAAAAATAAAAAGATGAAGAGAAAGTCATACAAACATACACACACACACATGGACACATTCGGCTGAGCCCAACTACCAGTTTTATCAATTTCACAAATGCATACGCATAGTTATATACATTCGTATATACATACATACCTCACACATATATTCATACATACATATAGACATATATACTCACACACACACCCATATATATATGGGTGTGTGTGTGTGTACACATTTGATTGATAGAACAGAGCCCCAACAGTCACATTTATTTTTTAACTCAGTCTTTTTATACCTTCTTAGATAAAAGTCCTGTATAAAATTCTCTCACAGATAAAATGTTACACAAAAGCAGAGTTACAGAAAGATGCTGAAAGCAGGTTCAAAGCAGTGAATGATTCTATAAGCTCATCATAATTTCAAAGCAACAGCTTCATATGACCTTTCTTTATCTTACTGCAGACCTATTGCTTCACCCTTGGACCTGACTTAGAATGATTATTTTTTCTTGATCACAAATCTGTCCCAAACCTCTTTCTCTTAGTGAAATTATGAACGCTCAGTGTTTTCCTTATTAGGCAGACTTAAATAACAAAATTATGAGGAAGTAGCATATTATATTCTTGACTCTAACATATCTTTCTGGAAAAAACAATTAAAACTTTCACCTTTAAATTTCTTCCTAAACTTATTTTGATCAAATAAGACTTCCATAAGTCATGTATTCATCTAAATAGCATTATTATATGAAAGTATCTCCATACTAATCTGTAGGATATTTGACCATTAGGGGGACTGAGGCCCAGGAAACATTAAGCTATGTAACAGTGGCAGGAAAAGTATATTATCTACAGAATGAATCAATCTTGAGACAAAGACTTTGCAGTCCATTCCCTTAAAAAAACACCCCTGGGAACCATGCAAAATAGAGGGGCATCTCCAAAAAAACCCCTTGCTTGTCATAACCCTTCCTCCAGGGCTTCTGTGAACCCACAAAACATATTAATTATCATAAAACCTGTGTGGACAAATCTTAGTCAATATACTCAGAGCTGAATCTCCTGAATGAACATCTTTCAAATTTAAAACTATGAATTTGTTCCTTCCCCTTACTTGATATTCACTGTACTATACTAGGCTATGGAAAATGGGTATCCTTGAAGCTGGGAAAGATTGGATGGTGGTAGGTTATGGTATAGAGCAAAGAATCTTTTTTTTTTTTTCCTTTAGTATAATTATTTTTTATTGGGTATTTCCTTTATTTATGTTTCAGATGTTTTCCCCTTTCCAGGTCTCCCTTTCCGGAAACCCCCTACCCCTCTCCCCTTGCCCTGCCTCTATGAGGGTGGAGAAGATAATTATTTTATTTTATAAGCAGTAGTGTTTTATTTATTTTTTCTAAGTTTTTTTTATTTACATTCAAAATAAAAGAATCTTAAAGAGTCAAATGTGCATCGGTTATATTTTGAACATCTACTTTTGAAAATGGTGAATTATTTAAAGAGTGGAGGAGTAGCCTCACCTCAATAACTCAGCCTGTCCCACCAATTTCATTTATCACATGATAGAATAGAGGTGCACTTCATTTTCTACAAAATTAAACAGTCAATCTTGAATCTTTAGAGTAGCATGGTGTTTTAAATAATGCCAGGTTCAGTGTGTGCTTTCCCTGCTACTCTTCCATTTAGGACAGAGTCATCTGCTATTGCACAGACTCTGAAGTGCATTGAAGATCATAAGCTATTTTCAATGTTCACTATTTTCTTCTTTGCACTACCCCCTGAAATCCTTTACATGTAATTGAACTGAAGACAAAAAAAATCTAAGGAGAACTTTTTCTCTAGTTCAACAGAAAATGGTTCTCTAAAATGTACCCCTCCTGCGTCACCATATTTTTGTGTCTTAGATGCCTGCCTTGTTGTCACCATCCTAGAATGATAATCTTCCCTTTGCTCTTGTTTTTCTTCCCTATCCAGCCTGAAGGAATCAAAGTATATTGTAGTGCCCAGGCCTAGCTCTCGGTTTTATTCACCTACTGATTGTTGACAAAAGTTTGTTATTCTTTACAGTTATTGCCTCATGCCAATTCTCACTTAGCTTCTTAGCTCACCTAATTACCCTCACAGCATATTTTTCTGCAATGTTACTGGTCCAGTCAGCCCAGTGCATGACCACAACATCTATCACAAAATGATTCAATAACTTCCCCAATTCTGTGAGCCTTCCTGACATAGCATTTTATGTAGATCTGATTTCTGCTTTTACTCCTGAGGGCAGAAATTATATCTAAGTGGTAAGTCCTGCATGCAATAATGTTTTATGCCCAATGAAAACAATCTAATCAATATTCTATGCAGCATTCTCCATTGGATATACCAAGACATTTCATCAGATCCCTGAAACCAAGGTTTAAAATTATGTGCCTGCTGTAAGGAATAGAAAATTCAGTCTTTAAGGCAGTCCCTTGGAAACAGTAGGAGTTTCCTTAGACAAAGAGTGTTCTTATTTGTATTTTGCTTATCAAAAATCATGAGTAAATATATCATTGTTGTCTTGGTCAATCCCTGTTATCTCTCTAGCTCTCTGTGTCTCCTATTTGTAGATGAAGATATAAGTTATTAACTACTGCATCAGATCCATTCCTGCCTACATGGTACCATCGATTCTCACCATTTTAAACCTGGACTAATGGTATGGAACTTAGAGATCCCCAATTAAATTTTTTCTTTAATAAATTGCCTTGGTCTTATCATAGCAATAGAAAATCAAGCCATTAAATATCTGAAAACTATAATGCAATCCATAGACACAGAAAAGTAATAATAGAGGAAGAAACTGAATGGGTCACAAAGATCTCTTAGGGAAGAAAAAATAGAATAGATGTTATGTGTGACCCTTATATTATCTCTATTGCCAGAAACTCCTCCAAATTCTAACACCATGTGTCTAATACACAAATGGCATACATATTTGTGTGACCATAGAACATGCCAGACCTTTCCTACACCTCTTAAGATAGTACAGGTAACCTATTTCTAAAAGTCATTTTCATATAAGAAATGACATGCATCCTGGGTTGAGTTTCTGTGTAATTACACTTCTTTGTGTACCAGGAATAGTATTACATCAGGAAACTTTTTTTTCCCCAAACCATACTGTGTGTGTTTGTAGGGAATACAGTGAGATCAAACTAACTAAATCTGATCCAGATTGAAGAAGTCAACTTAAATGAGTTTTCTTCCTTGCCTCTTTGTAGTTTCCTTATCTGCCTCAACACATGCAGGAATTCCTTCACTCAAAAATAGTCCTTGAATTGAAATTATCAAAAGCTAGACATCAAGTGAGTGTTGGGACTCGAATCCAGGCATCATGGAAGAACAGCCAATGTTCTTAGTCATTTAACTATTTCCTTAGACTTCTTCCACAGTATATTAAACCTATAAATAGATAAAACTTTTCTTACCTAAATAACTCCAAGTCTCTCTCACCCTGTTTAATGAAGCCCACCTATTGCCAAAATTCTGCTACTCATAAACAGCTATTTTTATTTGTTTTGTTAAAGGGTAATGTAAACAATTTACTTGTTTTGATACCAGGCATGGGGAATAGGATAGGGATTTAGGACTTAGAAAAGTTTCTCTGACTTCTTTAGAAAAACATCAAATTGACCTTTAATCCCTGGCAAAGTGAAATACTCTGAGCAGCTGACCATCTGTAAGCACAAAAGGTAGCAGTTGAGGCAGCTGGCATTCTCAGATCTGCTTTTCTTGGGGGTTCATATCATGGCATGAATCATGGTGGGAGGAGTACTATGATCTTGTTGACAGTAATAACTTGCAACATATTCAGTCTGCAAGCTGTTGCTCTTGAGAGAATACTGTGTGCCAGATCTACTGACAATGACCTGTCATGGCACTCCATCTTCCAAGTGGATCGCATTATTGATCAGGTGCTGAGGATTTCCGTTTCTGCTTTTACCAATGTTAAGCACCTTAAATGTTCTCACTTGCTAGACATGTGATGGTGACACTTTCTCCCACAGATGCAGACAAGGCGGCTAGAGATTGAGTCATCTGGATGTCATATCTGGCATCTAAGATTGAAAAATGGGAAAGGGGAAATCATTTGGAATGTAAATAAAAAAAAACAGAAAATAATAAAAAAAAATACTACTGAAAAACTCATAAAAAAAAAAGAAAAGAAAAACTGAAAACAAATCCCCACATGATTAGTTTTGATGCAAGAGGATTTTCAGTGAGACCAAACACCACTGACTACAGGAAGCTGAATAAATTTCCAGTACTCTCTTCCTTACCTGTAAGCCACAGCAGCAGCAACCCCAGGGTCTGAGTGGACACACTCATGTCTGTGTGTCATTAGTGTGAAGCTGATTCCTGCACAGGGTGTGGCCAGACTATGAAGGAGTTCTCATGTCAGTGGGCTGTGCTTTGGGTACATGCAAATCAGCAAAATGTAAGCACAGTGCGAGGACTCATCAGGTCAATAACTCATTTGAAGGCCTGTGGTTCTCTTATGTCTCCAACTG
Organism: Tokudaia muenninki; assembly: GCA_036184385.1. Lineage (NCBI taxonomy): Eukaryota > Metazoa > Chordata > Mammalia > Rodentia > Muridae > Tokudaia > Tokudaia muenninki. The sequence continues at coordinate 88,794,066 of BTHS01000004.1, forward strand.
AGACATAGTACAGGTTTATTTGTAGGAAATGTGCTTCTCTTTCAATAACGAATGATAAACATAGTCTATGAGTTACACCTTATTTTCTTTCTATCATGGTTTAAGCAGAGTTTCCATGTGTTTTCCTCCATGTTGTGGTATTTCAGATATCGTATTGTTCTAAGCAATACATAACGAGTTCCATTGCCCTTTCAAAGTTAGATGTTACTGTAGCCATACAGCTTCTTCTGATTTTTTTCTTTCCCTATGTTTTTGTGAGCCTGAATTTTAGTTGCAACATTTTCCTCCTACCTTTCTTTATTATAGGTCCTCCCAAATCTTGTCCCTGTTCTTTTTCAAACTCATGTCCTCTTTTTACATTTTTTCTATGAACTTATGTATTTACACACACACACACACACACACACGCACACACACAAACACACACACACACAGAGCAAGAGCGAGAGAGAGAGAGAGAGAGAGAGAGAGAGAGAGAGAGAGAGAGAGAGAGAGAGAGAGAGAGAGAGAGAGATATTCCTAAATATGTCTTGTAGACTCCATATAACCTTACTGTTTTGTATGTTTTTAGGGCTGATCTTTTCAACCTGGACAATCCATTGGTATGTTATTCCCTAAGGAAGAACATCTCTTCTGCTAACAATTTTACCTGCTTCTCCATAGTATTTTTTGTAGACATGAGGACTCATGTGCTGTTGCCCATTCTGTTTGTCTTTTTCATTGGTGTTCTCCTTGTTCAACTCATATTTGTGTACTCATGTTATCAACATTTTATAGGTATTGTTTATGTTGCTACTCACTTTCACAACAAACTACCTGAAGCTCTGGATCTATTAGTCTTTCCATTTCCTTTTCCTCAATATTTCTTGAGCTTAGGGTATGGGAGCATTTTATGGACGAATCCCTTTGGACTGAGCACAACTTACCTTGCAGTTTCTTGCTCACAGTGATTCCCAGAAGAGTAATAGAATACTACTAGAAGGTGTGGTTTGTAAATGAAGACAGATTCTCACATAAGTAACCCATCTTTTCAGGTAAACAATCCCACTTTCCTTATTTACGACAACTCAGCTACACAAGAATTGTTTCTATCAGGCAGACAGTGGCATGGGTTTTCTCCCCTCTTTCTACGCATATGAGCTCCCATCTTAGATTCATCTGAGATTATAACCATATCCAATATTTCTCTGTGTCTTCAGATTATGACACATTATTTTTCGCCCTTTTAACATAAGTTATTTTTTTAAATGAACATGAGTATTCTCTCTGAAATAATTATATATGTCCTTAAATTTACACAGATCCCAAACTTTCACATCCTATGGGCACCATAACTTTTGTAAATATTAAGAAAACATTTATATTAGCCTAAGTTTAAGACAGAAAGATATAGATTGTATAGCCAAAGAAGCTTGTAAGGAAGTGATGTCGAAGATATTTATGGAGAATTTTACCCATAGTACTGTCCAGACTTAATATGTGTTTCCATGCATGGTTGAATGGGAAAATTTATACATATACAATGATTCTATAGGAGATATAAGTTTTACCAGGTGAAACTGACATCTACTCATAACCTGAAAAAGATGATGGACACAGGAAAGGTGTCAGAAAGAAAATAAATACAGTAAGATAAAACAAAGACCAATATATCCTAATTGTCCATAACAACAGACAGAAAAGAACAAAGGAGAAGGTATAAGAAAGAGTTGATTACCTGTATTTTAAGGAACAGATGAATTTACTACTTTTTAAAGTTTATTGCTATTTATCTTTATGTAGCATGTAGTGATGATATTCATATTTCTGCATTGTGGTACAATTGTCTAGGGTGCCTAGCACTGTAAAATTGAACTATGTTTCTCCAGATGGCCTTATGGGTCATCTTCCTTAGATGTAATAATAATCTGGTTAGTTGTCATATGAAATAAAGTGGACCTTGAAAACAAACAAACAAACAAACAACAACATCAATAACAACAAAGAAAACCTCAATATAATCTTGATGGGTTTTTTTCTTTGATGAGTATGAAATGTCCTTCCGATCTCTTTTAATTAGTTATGACTGACTTATATTTTATCAGACATTGACTGGGTTGTACCACATTCCTTCTAAGGTGCATTTGCTTAGAACAATATAGAATTGCTTAGAATAATGTAGAATATCTGTCCTGGCCCTTCTGGATTATAGAGTCACCATTGAGATGTCAGGTACCATTCTAATAGATCTGAATTCATATGTTAGTTGATATTTTCCTCTTCCATCTTTTAGTATTCTATGTTCTGTATGTTTACTGTTATTACATAGCAAGAGGAATTTTTTTCCTCATCCAATCTATTTTCTGTTGCATATGCTTTTTGTGTCTTGATATGCACCTCCTTTTTAGGTTTGAAAAGGTACTTTTTTTAAAAAAAAAAAATTGGTTGAAAATATGTATTATATCTTTGACCTGACTTTCTTGTACTTACTCTGTTCCCATTATTACAGATTTCTTTTTTTCACAGTGTACAGATTTCATGAATTTTATTTTAAAACTGTGTGAGGCATTCCCTGAAACCAGAATCTACATACAGAAGCATCTGTATGTAGACATGGAAAAGTGTTAGATATAATGATAACTTGTGATAGCTTTGAACATGGGATTGATCCAATGAGTGAATGAATTTACAAATAGATGAATGAATGAATGAATGAATGAATGAATGAAAATAAAAGCCTTGATGTCAATGTTAAAAAGGGCAGTTGAAAGAAAATATATAAACTATGAGTTTTTCAAATAGCTATTATTTAAACTCATAACCTTTTAATTTGTTGGATTTGTGTGGCTAGGATAGACTCATTTGTCTAATCATCCAAAAATTTGAGTGTTCACAATTTGAAAAGAAATCACTCATCATTGGGGAAATATCAATTTCTGAATCTAGAATTATCAACTAAGAAATTCTTCAAGCATAAGGGGAACAGAGGATCACAAATGAAAACTGATTTGGATGAGATATCAGTTGGTCAAAACTGAATAGTTTGAATAATGCAATAGTTAACATAGCATACTAATTTCCTGAACATAGGCATCTTTGAATTAGACTAAAATGTTAATCAATAATTGAAGTATAATAACATATTAAGGACATTTACAAAAAAACCTTGCTCATATAAAGGGAGAAAGTAAATCTGCACCAGAAATTTTGTTAGTTTCTTAACCAAAACCAAAGTGAACATTTCAAAGGGATTAGATCAACAGAAATCATGGACCTTATATGATATGCCTCTCACTTTGGACAAGTCTTTGACACAAAGTTAATTTCAACTAATGTCTAATAGACAGCATTTTTTCATGCTAGGGCTGTGTGGTAGAACTCTATCTTCTAGCCAATATATTCCTTACAGTGTGTACCAATTTGCACAATTATGTGTCCAAAGTGAGAGGCAAAGCATGAGTAAATAGAATGTAATCCTCAAAAACACTAATATCTGAAATGAAGCAAAGCATGCAGAGTATTACAGATAAAGGGAGGCTGGGGTGACAGAGTCTAAGGCATCTGGTTAGTCTGGCTCACTCTGTGTGTGTACATATGAAGAAGTTTGCAAAGGAGATTTGGGAGATAATATACCTGGATCCAAAAGATACAGTGGGAATAATCAACCCAAAGTTGTTGAGGTATAGTATTCTTCCACACTGCTGTTCTCAGAAATAATGACTCTGGGACTCAAGTATATTTACAAAGACCAATGACATAAACTTTGCTGTTCTCCAACTAGTACATAATTTAACATGCCATTTATTCTAATCTAAGTTCTGCCAAATGACTGCTTAACTCTGCTCATTTCTACTCTAATTGTTCTTCCTCATGTCCCAGGGTGATGCCCCACCTCCCCAAAGACCTGGATCTGGCTTTATCCCAGAATCCTTTCGGCCTATTGAATAAACCCCCCTTGAATTGTATCATTTCCTCTTGACCATATATTTATTGACAGGGGATGTACAACTGTCAGTAATAATATATAAAAACGTAATTTCAAAAACTAACCTGTACAAAAAACTATAGAGTACAGAAGAGAATCTCTCTACACAATGTGAAATCATGTGAAATTTATACCAAAAATGCATAATGCTGATTATCACTTGTTTGTTTGCATTACACTCACATAGGAAAAAGTAATTAGTGGGAAATATACAGTAAAATCTGGAAAGTTAAACTGAGCCTTGCACAAATGATTCCAGTGAGAAATAAAATTATATTATTTTATTCTTTTTTTATTTTTTTTTATTTTCTAAGTTTTTTTTTATTTACATTCCAAATCATTTCCCCTTTCCCGTTTCCTCCCTCCCTGAAAGTCCCATAAGCCCCCTTCCCTCCCTCTTTTCCCCATTCAACCCCCTCTAGCTTCTCTGTCCTGGCATTCCCCTACATCCAGTCTTTCCAGGACCAGGGGTCTCTCCTTCCTATGATTTTCCCAATTTTTAAAAGAATACTCATCAGATCTCAAAAGTTTGCCTTATTTTGATATTACAGATATTTGTGGATATTAAGTTCACTTCTGACTTTCATTGTCATATAAAAAGGACCCAAATTCAATGAATTCTAGAATAATAAAGATATTTTGAGAGTATACTCTTGAAAGTAATGGTGATGAGGGCACTTGACAGTAGGTAGTATTATGAGCAACCAAAGTTATTCATAAAGTCCCACAGTGAACAAAAATGGTTAAATGGCATTAATATGAATAACTTTTTAAAGCTGTCCTTTATTTTAATATGGGAATACCTCTATGGTCAAGGAATGAAGATTCTTATGTGAAATTTCTTTATAAAAAAAGATTTATTTGTTTTTATTTAAATGAGTACACTGTAGCTGTCTTCAGACACACCAGATGATGACATCAGATCCCATTACAGATGGTTGTGAACCACCATGTGGTTGATGGAATTGAACTCAGGATCTCTGGAAGAGCAGTAAGTGCACTTAACTGATGAGTCTTCTCTCCGGGCCCTAAGTTAAATTTCTAATAAGCTTCATTTTATGTGAATGCTGATGTAGACTTCTGGAATAATGTTGATCAATAATCTATTATTTTCTTACATGTTTTTCTATAGAACTGCTCAATGCCAGAATTTCATGAGAGACAATAGAATAATATAGTTCTCACCATGAAAGACTGGCATATTACTGTGTCTGAGGCAAATTGAAGATTCAGACCACAGATGTAGACTATTGCGAAGGTCTCAGAAGCACACAATTGGCCAGCACATATGGTCATTAACAGGAATTTTCCCATATTGTTCAATTTTTTGTCTCATATGTCTTGTTTATGCATGGTTGTCTTACTGATCTTTTGCTTTCGTGTGTGTGTGTGTGTGTGTGTGTGTGTGTGTGTGCTTATTTTTACATTCCCTATTCTTTGTTTATTTGTTTGTTTGCTTTCAGAACAGAAAGAGAGAGGGGAAAAAAGTTGGGTGAATGGGGATGTGGGAGGAACCTCAAAAGATGTTTTTTGAGGAAAACTCATGATCAGAATCTATTGTATGAAAATTATCTTTTCTTTTCTTTTTTTAAAAATTTTTTAAAATTAGATGTTTGCTTTAATTATATTTCAAATGTTATCCCTTTTCCTCCTTACCCCACCAAAAACCCCCTATCTTCTCTTCCTCCCCCTGCTTACCAAACTTCTCCCACTTTCCTGATCTGGCATTCCTCTACTCTGGAGCATCTAGCCTTCATAGGACCAATGGCCTCCTGTCTCATTGATGTCTGAAATGTCCATCCGCTGCTACATATGTAGCTGTACCTATGGATCCCTCCATTTGTACTCTCTGGTTGGTGGTTTAGTCCCTGGGCGCTCTGGGGGTACTGGTTGGTACCTATTACTGTTCCTCCTGTGGGACTGCAAACCTCTTCAGCTCCTAGGATCCTTTCTCTAACTGCTCCTGAGACAGGCTTACAGGTTCACAAGAGGGGCAAGTTCCAGCCAGCGACAGCAGGACCAACACCAGAGATAATCAGATGGTGAAAGGGAAACACAAGAACATTACCAACAGAAAACCAAGACAACATGGCACAATAAGAACCCAGTTCTCCCACAACAGCAAGTCCTGGATACCCCCAACACACTGGAAAAGCAAAATTTAGATTTAAAATCACAGCTCATGATGCTGATAGAGAACTTCAAGAAGGACATAAATAACTCCTTTAAAGAAATACAGGAGAACACAGATAAACAGGGAGAAGCCCTTAAAGAATTACAGGAAAGCACAACAAAACAGGTGAAGGAATTGAACAAAACCATCTAGGATATAAAATGGAGGTAGAACTAATAAAGAAATCACAAAGGGAAACAACTCTGCACACAGAAAACTAGGGAAAATGTCAGAATACAAGATTTGAAGAGATAATCTCAGGTGCAGAAGATACCATAGAAAACATTGACACACAGTCAAAGAAAATTATTTTCAATTAAAATCTAGAAGAAGACATTACTAATATTTTGTGTAGCTGCCTAGTAGCTTTGGTCAAACTGGGTATACCTGGAAGGAGAAATGGGACGGAAAGAAAACAGACAGATGAGAGAAATAATGAGCCAAGACAAAGTTTTTTCTGATCAAGTCTCAATGTTTAATGTCTTAACTGGGAATATATAGGGGGAAACCCATTGCCCATTTCTGCAGGATCTAGTCAGTAAAAAAAGTTCAGCAGGTCAGTGGGTAGTCAAGCTTCTTGCAGGAAGCTGGGATATGACAGAATAATAAACTTCACCTCAGTCAGAAGACTCCACACTAGGTGGGGTAGGCTACTGTGACAAACAAGGTCTGGTTTAGCCTGCTCAGGGCTAGGGGAAGGGCAAAATTCCGTCCTGTGACAGCTTAATAATTTGTTAACTACAGTGTGAGTAAATGCTTTTAAAGCTAATGTTCCATCTAGGTAATTGAAAATGATATTTGTAAGCATTTGATCTTACTGGTCATCTACCTGTAAATTTTGGATTCCTTTCTTGTGGTTTGGGGTTATGTGTGTATGCATGTTATTTTGATTCCTCTAATCATTTGTTATTGTTGTTTTCTTTTTTTTTTATTTTGTTATGATTCTTTTTTTTTATTATTTTCTAAGTTTTTTATTTACATTCCAAATGATTTCCCCTTTCCCGTTTCCTCCCTCCCCAAAGTCCCATAAGCCCCCTTCCCTCCCTCTTTTCCCCATTCAACCCCCTCTCGCTTCTCTGTCCTGGCATTCCCCTACATCCAGTCTTTCCAAGACCAGGGGTCTCTCCTTCCATCTTCTTGGAAATCTATTGATATGCGAATTGTGTCTAGGGTATTCCGAGATTCTGGGTTAATATCCCCTTATCAGTGACTGCATGCCATGTGTGTTCTTCTGTGATTGGGTTACCTCACTAAGGATGATATTTTCCAGTTCTGACCATTTGCCTAGGAATTTCGTGAATTCATTGTTTTTAATTGCAGAGTAGTATTCCATTGTGAAAATATACCACATCTTCTGAATCCATTCCTCCGTTGAGGGACATCTGGGTTCTTTCCAGCTTCTGGCTATTATAAATAAGGCTGCTATGAACATAGAGGAGCATGTGTCCTTATTGCATGCAGGTAAAGCCTCTGGGTATATGCTCAGGAGTTGTTTTCTTATTTGTCTCTTCCTTTTTCTTCCAAAAGACGGCAAATGTAAAATACTCAGAATTGAGAGAAGGTGGAAGTAAGAGCATTCTGGGAGGAGTTAGGCAAAGAGAAACTGTGATAAGAATATATTGTCTGAAAACCAATTTCTCAATTAAAAATTGAAAGAAAGCCATTGTTAGGGTTCTGTCTAAGTTCCACCCCACCATTACCTGGTAACAACCAGGTATGCCCCTCCCCACAGTTACCTGGCAACAACCAGGTAGGCCTAGCCCACTATAAAAAGGGCTGCTCAGCCCCTCCTCTCTCTCTTATTCTCTCTTAATCCTCTTATTCCTCCCACTCTTACTCTTGTTCTCAGCCTCTCTGCCCCTCTTGGGCTCTCCTCCCCTCCCCCCTCTCTCAACGTGGTCATGGCCAGGGTCTACTTCTCTCCTCTCTCTGCCTTTCTCTGGCTCCACTACCCCATTAACTCCCATCCTCTGCCCTGAATAAACTCTACTCTATATCATGTCTGAGTGTGTCTGGTTTATGGGCCCACTGGGGCACCCCCTTCCCACACACCACCGTATACCAGCTTCTCTAAAACCTCCTTCTCTCTTTTTATGATCATAACAGCCATCATCAATAATCATTTGCTTTATGAAAGCATTTTAGTGTGCTTAACTGTAGTGCCAGTGCATACTTTCATGGTTAATCTTCCATCTGAAACACAGCTTTTTCAGATAACTCAACCTCAGAACTTTAAAAAAGTTCCCCAACTCCTTTCATCAGTGCATGCAAAAAAACTATAAATTACAAGCTATCTTCCTCTTTTCTCTATTCCATTGACACTTTTAGTGTGAAATTGAGTACAAGCCCTGGCACAGTAGGACAGGAATTCATGTTGTAGTGAAATTCAGAAAATGGATCACAAACATATGATATCGTGATCACCCACGACCAGGGTCATGCTCAGACATTCAGGTACTGAGATGGGGCACAAATGGGCAGACAGGAGGCTGATGACCTCTGGACATTAACATTCTTACTGTTCTTGGCACCAGAGCTGGTAGATTTTGACAATTAACTCCCACTGATAGCAGTAAGTGATTAGGAAAAGAAATGTAATTATATGAGCTTTTTGCCATTTAATTTAACTCTTCATGAGCCAAAGAAAAATAAAAACATGAAGAGAAAATCATGCATACTCACTCATGTGCAGACACACACACAAGCACACATTTGGTATGCTCTTCCCTAAGGAGAGGAACCTCTTCTGCTGACAGCTTTACTTGTTTCTCCATAGAAGTTTTAGATTTGAGGCCTCATGAGCTGTTGCCCATTCTGTTTGTCATTTTCATTGGTGATCTCCTTGTTCAACTCACATTTGAGCAGTGATGTTATGAGTACTTTGTAGGTACAGCTTATGTTGTTACTAAGGGACACAACCTCACAACAAACTCTGGGTCTATCAGGCTTTTCCAATTCCTTTTACTCTATGTTTACTGAGTTTTGGGTATGGGATCTTATTTTAGATGTATTCCTTTCAACTAAGCACCACAACTCACTTTGCCGCTTCTTGTTCACAGTAATTACCAGAAGAGAAACTGAATGCTACTGGAAGGTGTGATTTGTAAATGAAGAAAGAATCTCACATAAATAACCCATCTTTTTCAGTAAACAATCTCTCTTTACTTATTTATGACAGCTCAACTAGTCAAGAATTGCTTCCATCAAGCCATACAGTGGCATTAGTTTTCTCCCCTTTCTCTATGTATATGAGCCCCCCCTCCTAGATTCACCTGGAATTATGTCTATATCATTTATTCCTCTAAGTCCTCAGATTATGCCACTTGACTTCTTCCCCTTTTAACACAAGTAATTGTGTTCAATTTGTATGAGTATTCTCTCTTAAATAATTATTAATGTCCTTAAATTTACAATGGATCCCTAGCTTCCATTTCTATGGGCACCATAATTTTTCTAAATATTAAAAGTACATGTATGTTAGCCTAAATTAAGGGCAGAAGGATTCAACCTGTGTGGTGAAAGAAGTAAAAGTAGAAAGAAGTAAAAGTACAAGGGAAGTTTAAGTTAGTGTTCTGCCTTAGTTTGAAAAGATGAATGGAAAAGATTTACATGTGCAGAGATGCATTCTGTTGGAAATAGAGATTTTACAGGGCAAGACTAATACCGACTCATGGCCTGAAGATGATGATGAACACAGGAGAGATATCAGAAATAAGAGGTAGATGAATAGGTTTAACAACTGATTGATCTGAAAAAATTAATGAGGAGGGTTACTCCGAAGTATGTGGTCATAGATTTTCCATTCTGGCATATATCAAAGATGTATTTAGTGCAACAGACATAAAATGTTTTCGACTAGCAATAATAATATCTATTAATATAGATGTCTTATTTAGTAATATCTTATATGCATGTTTGATTAAGCAAAAATCATGCCAATAAACATAATCAATCAAAATGCTAATTAATTTTATACTTTCATGAAAGTGTCGCACAGACATTCACACACATGGTAATTATATGGGCTGGAATTATTCTCTACATAGAGATAGAAATAAATTCATTGCTTCCCAGGTCCCTGATCAGGAATGCTGCTCATGGACTATATTATCTGTTTGTGGTACATCTGACCTAGACCTGAGTACCACAACAGAGAAGATTGTCTTCTGTCTTACTACCTGAAATGCTTGACTTTACTTGCAACACATCTACTTTATGGATGGTTTGATATAGTGCCTAGATTTTTTTCAGGTGGCTATCTCTAATTTTACTGCCTTCATGAAGCTACATTCTCAGAACATCCTACAGATTTCTTAAATACAGGACATGATAAATTGGATAGAACTTGTTGAGTCTCTCTCCACTCTAAATCAGCACTTTTCACAATCTGCTGGAAGCACATTTTCCAGTATACTTCATTGTCTTAGGGCAAATAACACTATGGTCCATCTATAATCTAACTCTTGGACTTCTGTTTAACCTGCCATGACATTCAAATATCTTTTCCACATAAATATGTAAAATGATGGGCTTACTCAGAAGAAAAATGCATAACCTATAAGAAGACTTGCCTAATATCATTGGTCCAGTGCCTGGAATGTGATCTATGTTTGATGACTAGAAAACCAAAGGATAAGGTGCTACGTATTTAGTGTAAAAAACAGTGAAAAGAGACTCAGAGATCTGAAGTTCACATTCACATTGGTTCACAGTCAATTTCTTCATGGCCATAAATATAGAAGTGTTGTAATATATTCTATCATTTATAAGAAGCTGCATAGAGTCTTCCAAAACAAAACAAAAATAATCAAAGGAAATTTCATTTGTACCATTAGAAATATGCAAATCCTTTAAGGTTTTTAATTGTCTATCATGATTCTTTGAGATCATGCTGGATATATTGTTTGTGATCTGCATTTTGTCAAGTTTTTTCATAGACTTATTGATTATATGTAATCCTATGTCACTTAATGTTCTCTTTGAAAAGTCATGATGATGCTGACAAGCACATTTTATTCAGGTAATAAGGTTATGTAAGCTTGGGTTATAACTGCATTAAATTGGGCACCATTTAAAGAAATTTTGCCTTCCTACTCATCATTTAGAAATCTTTTCTTTTTTTAAGATTTATTTCTTTGATGTATGTTACACTGTCACCATCTTCAGATACACCAGAAAAGGACATCCGATCCCATTACACATCTTGTGAGCCACCATGTGGTTGCAGGGAATGAATTAAATTCAGGACGTCTGGAGGAACAGTCAGTGCTCTTAACCACTGATTTATCTCTCCAGCCCCCAATTCACAACCTGTGAAATGTTTTAAAATGTCATTAAACAATGAATGGGCAACAAGTTTTGAAAATGCATAATCCTGGAAAAAAAAACATTCAATCTCTCTGACTGCACATAGCATAGTAACACCATAATATGAACATTCTATGGAGCTTTACAAATTTTTAGAGAATTTTGTATAGGCATTAAATGTATATGGCATAAAGTCCAAAGGATATAATTGCAAAGTTAGTGAAAATGAAACCTTTCCTTTGTGCCTCTCTGCTATCCAAGTTCTCCCCACCCCCAAATGCATCTGCTCTTAGTTCTTTCAAATGGTTTGATAAGTTAATTTCATTAGGAAATAATAATCTTTTGAATAACTCATGTCTCACAGTTTAGTGGTTTGTTTCAGAAGTTCAGTTGAATCAATATTTTCAAGCTGAGCTACTTTGGAGAAGAATAAAAGTATATGAACCTATGACCTAAGTAATTGGAAAGTAGGGGCAGGAGGAACAGAGGGTTGAGGCCAGTGCTCAGCACACAATGAGTTGAGGCCAGCCTGGACTATAAGAAATCCCTTTCAGGAGCTGAAGATGTTCATCAATTAAGAACATAGGATGTGCTGGGCAAGGGAGGCACATGCCTTTTATCCCAGCACTTGGGAGGCAGAGGCCAGTGGATTTCTGAGTTTGAGGCCAGCCTGTTCTGCAGAGTGAGTTCCAAGACAGTCAGGGCTACACAAAGAAATCCTGTCTCAAAAAAACAAAACAAAAACAAAAAATCAATAACAAAAACAAAACAAAGGATGCTCTTCCTTCCAGAGGACCTGATTTCAATTACCACACTTATGTGGCAGGTTACAACTTTCTCCAACTTCAGTCCTAGGGGAGCTGACACTCTCTTCTTCTTACTTGGCCACCAGGTACACATGCATGTGGTCTATGTACATACATGGAGACAAAAACTCTTGCAGAAAACAAAAATAAATGAATCTTAAAAAATTGAGAAATAGCTCTACATATTTTGTGTATGTATGTATAAATTTATGTGTTCAGGAACCTGCACATGTGGTGGACACTGAGTATCTCTATCTTATGTTTTGATATAGTGCCTCTCACTGATCTAGAGGTTACTGATGGGCTAGCGTGGCTTGCCAGTAACTACCCAGGATTCTCTTTTTTAGCCTCTCAGTGCTTCATTTATAGGCACAGAGAACCATAAAAAAGATTCACACATTTTTTATTAGATATTTATATTATGTACATTTCAAATGTTATCCACTTTCCCAGTTTCCCTTCTGAAACACCCTATCCCATCTCACCCTCCCCCTACTCAACAACCCACACATTCCTATGTCCATGTCTTGGCATTCCCCTGTACTTGGGCATCGAGCTAGTTCAGGATAAAGGACCTCTCTTGCCTTTGATGTCCATCAAGGCCATCCTCTGCTACATATGCAGCTAGAGCCATGGGGCCCTCCATGTGTAATCTTTGGTTGGTGGTTTAGTCCCCGGGAGCTCTGAGGGTACTAGATAGTTCATATTGTTGTTCATCCTATGGGGCTGCAAGCTCTTTCATCACCTTGGGTCCTTTCTCCTGCTCCTTCATTAGGGACAAATTATATGATCAGTTTTGGAGAAGGTACCATGAGGTGCTGAGAAGAAGGTATATTCTTTTGATTTAGGATGAAATAGTCTATAGATATCTATTAAATCCATGTGGTCCAAAACTTCTGTTAGTTTCACTGTGTCTCTGTTTAGTTTGTGTTTCCCTGATCTGTCCATTGAGGAGAGTGAGGTGTTGATGTCACCCACAATTATTGTGTGAGGTACAACTTGTGTTTTAAGATTCTTTCTTTTATGAATGAGGGTGCCCTTGTATTTGGAGCATAGATGTTCAGAATTGAGAGTTCTTCTTGGTAGATTTTTCCTTTGATGAGTATAAAATGTCCTTTCCTGTCTTTTTTAATGACACTTTTGGTTGAAAGTCTATTTTATTGGATGTCAGAATGGCTACTCCAGCTTGTTTCCGGGGAGCATTTGCTTGGAAAACTGTTTTCCAGCCCATTACTCTGAGGTAGTGTTTGTCTTTGACACTGAGATGCCTTTCCTGTATGCAGCAAAATTTTGGGTCTTGTTTACATATCCAGTCTGATAGTCTATGTCTTTTTATTGGGGAATTGAGCCCATTGATGTTAAGAGAAATTAAGGAAAAGTGATTGTTGCTTCCTGCTATGTTTGATGTAATTTTTATGTTTGTGTGGTTATCTTTTTTTGGATTTGTTGGAAGAAGATAAATTTCTTGCTTTTTCTCGTGTATAGTTTCTCTCCCTTTGTTGGTGTTTTCCAAGCATTATCCTTTGAAGGGCTGGATTTGTTGAAATATACTGTGTAAATTTATTTTTGTCATGAAATACCTTGGTTTCTCCATCTATGATAATTGAGAGATTTACTGGATATAACAGTCTGGGGTGGCATTTGTGCCCCTTAGGATCTGTATGACATTTGCCCTGGCTCTTCTGGCTTTCATAGTCTCTGATGAGAAGTTCAGTGTAATTCTGATAGGTCTACCTTTATATGTTACTTGACCTTTTTCCCTTACTGCTTTTAATATTCTTTCTTTGTTTAGTACATTTGGTGTTTCAATTATTATGTGATGGGAGGAATTTCTTTTCTGGTCCAATCTATTTGGGGTTCTGTAGGCTTCCTATATGTTCATGGGCATCTCTTTCTTTAGGTTAGTGAAGTTTTCTTCTATAATTTTGTTGAAGACATTTACTGGCCCTTTAAGTTGGAGATCTTCACTCTCTTCTATACCTTTAATCCTTAGGTTTGGTCTTCTCATTTTGTCCTGGATTTCCTGGATGTTTTGGATCAGGAGATTTTTGCATTTTTCATTTTCTTTGACTGTTGTATCAATGCTTTCTATGGTATCTTCTGCATTGGAGGTTCTCTCTTCTATCTCTTGTATTCTGTTGTTGATGCTTGGATCTATGACTCCTGACTTCTTTCCTAGGTTTTCTATGTCCCGAGTTGTTTCCCTTTGTGATTTCTTTATTGTTTCTACCTCCATATTTAGATCTTGGATGGCTTTGTTCAATTCCTTCACCTGTTTTGTTGTTTTCCCTTAGTTCTTCAAGGGCTTCTCCCTGATTACTTGTGCTCTCCTGTATTTCTTTAAGGGAGTTATTTATGTCCTTCTTGAAGCCGTCCATCAGCATCATGAGCAGTGCTTTTAAATCCAGTTCTTGCTTTTCTGGTGTGTTGGGGTATCCAGGACTTATTGTTGTTGGAGAACTTGGTTCCGATGGAACCATGTTGCCTTGGTTTCTGTTGGTGGTGTTCTTGCATTTGCCTTTTGCCATCTGGTTATCTCTGGTGTTAGCTACTGTTGCTGTCTCTGACTGAGGTTTCTTTATGCTCCTGGGAGACCTGTTGTCTCTGTGTACACTGATATGTAAGTACTTTTGCAAGACCCGCTCTCTTATAGTTGTAATTGGGTATGTATCTCTGTGGCTCAGATCAACTCTGGGTGCAGGCAGTAATCAGAAGACTCTTGTCCCAGGTTGTTCCTAGGCTCTTGTGTCTTGTTTCAGGCTATTTCCTCTTAGCAGCAGGGTTGGTCCTACTGTACCACCGGTCCTCTCTGCATTCCTGAGTGGTTAGCTACCTCCTTGTGTCCCTTGGATATGGTACCCAGTGGCAGAGCCCGGCTCCTCTGCTCTGCAATGCAGGTCTCTCCTATGCTGGTTGACTCCTCCGAGCAGCTGGGTAGATAGTTGGCTTTCTGTGCCACTTGGAGATGGAGTGCTGTGGCAGAGGATGGTCCCAAACCGAGGACCAGAGCCAGAAGTCACCTGCCAGAGTATTCCAGATGGGGTCTTCTGCCCTGCAATGCAGGTCTCACCTGTGCTGTCTGACTCCTCCTCGAAGCTGGGGAGATGGCTGGCTTCCTGCTCCACTTGAAGATGGCACGCTGGAGTCGCTGTCTGGTCTATCACGGGAGCAAGGATGACAGAGGCTGCTGTGCTCCCTCCAGGAATGGGTCACTCTGTAGGGCAGATGTCCCACAGCAGAGCTGGCACACAGATGCCCACAGAGCCACACAGCTCTTGGGCTCAGGCGGCACCCTAGCTGGCTGTGTCTCAAGAGATATTATACTCGGGATATCTCTGTGTACCTGGAGTCCCTGTCTGCTCTGTTGACAGAACAAAGATGGTGGAGGCTGTGCTCCCTCCAGGTGTGGGTCACTCTGCAGGGCAGATGTCCCACAGCAGAGCTGGCACCCAGACAACCACAGAGCTACCCTGCTCTTGGGCGCAGGCAGCACCCTAGCTGACTGTGTCCCAAGCGATGTTACACTCGGGATATCTCTGTGAACCTGGAGTCCCTGTCTGCTCTGTCTCCAGAGCAAAGATTGTGGAGGTACCCAGTTAGTTCTATGAAGTCACAATTACTCTGATACATAAACCACACAAAGACCCATCAAAGAAACAGAACTTCAGTCCAATTTCTTTTATGAGTATCAGCAACAATTTTTAAAGAGAAAACTATGTTTGGAAATCAATGAAAGGAGGACAGGAGGGATTAAATAGGAGATAGATAGACAGAGGAGACACCGAGATATTGATTTGATGAAAGTTTAGCAGAGAGACCACCTGCAAAATTTCCAGGACTCCTGGTTCAATGAATGACTAAAGATGCCTTCTATGCTTTAAATTATAAAATAAGAACCAACTTGTAAAACAAATACTGTCCAACCACATTATATGAGAAAATACATGTTGTAAATGAGGCATCATGACACTAAGTGCACAAAAAATTAAACAGCCTTGAAAGCAGGACATGAAGTACCCTGTGTCTACTACTTCAACTCACTGTTTGAGTACAACTTGCAAGGAAATAAATAGTCTTTAGCTTTAAGTATGTACAAGTGAGGCCTACATCACTAACAACACAGGACACAGAACTCTTTGTTATTGGTAAATCATCCTCATAGGCACTGTAGGGACCTGCTACAAATTCTCACTGTTGTGCTTATTCACAGAGGACACATAGTACATATTGCACTTTCATTCAAGAAGAGTCATAGACACATGTAATATAATTACATATAAACGTAATATAATTACATATAAATATAATATGCCTATTGAAGGCACTGAGGAAACATGGTCCTCCACAGACTAGGAAAACAATGAAAGGACCTGCTCATACAGTTCTTTGCACTATGGTGTTTTGCCACTAGCCTACATTCCACAGAACTATAGGTAACCAGACTTATTAGACCCACCTCCCAGAAGGTATATGTGGTCATTTGTATATGTTCGTCCCAGGGAGTGGCACTATTAGAAGGTGTGGCCTTGTTGGAGGAAGTGTGTCACTGTGGGGTTGGGCTTAGAGATCTTCCTCTTAGATGCCAGAGGATACCCAATCTGTTCCTGGTTTCATTTGGAAAAAGATGTAGAACCCTCAGCTCTTCCTGCACTATGCCTGCCTGGATGCTGCCATGTTTCTGCTTTGATGGCAATGGACTGAAACTCTGAACTTATAAGCTAGCCTCAATTAAAAGCTGTCTTTTATAAAACTTGCATTGGTCATGTTGTCTGTTCACAGCACTAAAACCCAACTAATACAGTATATAAGACCCCAAATACCAAAGCTTATGCCACTGGGGACACTTGCAAGCTTTGTTAATATTGATAACAATTAGAGAAGAATTATGTAGACTTCAAAATTACACAAAACCTTAGCCAAGTTCAAACTGTAGAAGGAAGCCTTTCACTATAAAATCCATCAATAAAAAACCAACTGTTTTATTTAATTTTTTTGTCTATATATCTATCTATATATTTTGTAAGTTGTGAGACTTGATTATTGCAAAAATGTTATACATCATTATCCATCTGATTATTTTTTTTCTGACTTTGAAATTTTAGTAGGCCACAAATACCACAAAATCTATCCATTTCATATAACTCGAGTTTTTAAAACATACTGATTTCCTAGATTTCCTTGGTGTCTGTTGGAATATCCCCTTTTTTATCTCCAAATATATTAATTTTTATCTTCTATGTCCTTTAAAAGTATGGAGCTTTTCTACATGCACTCATTCCCTGAAATAATCATACAGAAACCTGACATACTTATTAAAATCTTCATGGAATATGCTGGCAGATTCTGATGAATTCCAACCTGACTATGCTGGCCTCGCCTATTTCCCAGCCAAATTTCAGGCCACTTGTCCCATTACCTGCCATTTTGGTCTTTCCCTGGCCTCCTTCTTTATTCAAGTGCTCAAGGCAACAACCCCATGGCAACCTCCCTCTTCTCCTCTTTCTACCTAAGACCCTCTCTTTTGGATTGGAAATACCGCTCTTCCTCTCCTGCCTAGATATTGGCTGTTGAGCTTTTTATTAACCAATCAGAGGTGATGGAAAACAATTTTTACACAATATTTGACGGGAGATAATTGAGAGTGCCAACATCTGGACAATCTGGACTACAATCTCTGAACACAGTAATCAGCATCTGAATACAGAGTGCACAAACCGGTCCCCTAATACTCTTCATATGTTATTTTATTTGTCTAAGAATTTATTAATATTATTAAGCTTTTTCAAAAAAGAATACTTCATTTCATAACTGGTTTGCATTTTTTCTTGTTGCTTCATTGTGTTTAATTGACTGAACCTCTGCTTTTCATTATTTCTTGTCTTCTACTCTCAGAGTAGATACTCCTTTTTTCCTAGAGATTTCAAGTATGTGGGTAACTTGATTACATGAGATTCATCCAATTAATTTATGTAGAAACAGTTCTATGAACTTGCATTTTAGTACCCCTTTCATTGTGTCCCATAGGTTTGAGTATGTTGTATTGTCATTTTCATTCAATTCTAGAAAGTATTTAGTTTATTTCTTAATTTATGTCTTGACCAATTTTTCACTCATTAGTGGCTTCAGTTTATATTGGTGTGTAAACTTTCTGATGTTTTCATTTTTTGTGATATTTAGCTTTAATTTATAGCTCTCAGAAAGTTTGAAAGCTATAATTTCATTTTTTGTGTTTCTGTTGAGACTTGTCTTGTATACAAATATGTGGACATCTTCAGAGAACTCTCCATGACCTACTTAGAAAGGTATATTCTTTTATGTTTGGGTGAAAATTATATATGAGTAGATATATCTGTTTTTTGGCATTATTTAATGTTTTAGTCTCAGACATTTCAATGTTTTCTGTATGTAGTGGTTTGAATAGGTTTGTCCCAAATAACGTCATGCACTTGAATGCATGGCACACAGGAAGTGGTACATATTAGTGTGTGGGTCCTTCTGAGAATAGGTGTGGCCTTGTATGAGAAAATGTGGCACTGTGTAGGTGGCCTTTGATGTCCTATGCTCAAGATCTACCCAGTGCAAAAAAGACCCTCCACCTTGCTGCCAGCAGAAGATAAACTACTCCTACTATATTTGGATCAAGATGTAGAACTCTCAACTCCTTCTAGAGTACCACGTCTGCCTGTACTCTGCCATGCTTCCCACCTAGATGGTAATGGACTGAATCACTGAAACATTAAGCCAGACCTAATTAAATACTGTCCTTTATAAGAGTTGCTTTGGTCATAATGTCTCTTCTCAGCAATACAACCCTAACTAAGACAGCTGTATAACCTCTTCATTGAAAAAGAGTTGGGAATTGAAGTCCCTCACTTAACTATATGAAGGTAAATATGAGATTATAGCTATGAAAGTGTTTATTTTATTTTTATTTTTATTAATCATTTTATTTATTTGCATTTCAAATGATTTCCCTCTGCCCAGTTACCCCATAGAAACTCTCTTTCTTCAGAGACTTGAACTTCTTGTCATACAGATCTTTCACTTGTTTGGTTAGAGTCACGCCAAGATACTTTCTATTGTTTGTGACTATTGTGAAGGTTGTAGTTTCCCTAATTAATTTCTTTCTCAGTCTCTTTTTCCTTTGAGTATAGGACGGCTTCTGATTTGTTAGAGTTAATTTTCTATCTGGCAACTTTGCTGAAGTTGTTTGTAGCTGTAAGATTTCTTTGATGGAGTTTTTGGGGTCACTTAAGTATACTATCATATCATCTGCAAATAGTGATAGTTTGACTTCTTCCTTTCCAATATGTATCAATTTGGCCTCCTTTTGTTGTCTAATTGCTCTAGCTAGAACTTCAAGTAATATATTGAACATACAGGGAGAGAGATGATAGACTTGTCTAGTACCTGTTTTAGTGGGATTGCTTCAATTTTCTTTCCATTTAATTTGATGTTGGCTACTGGTTTGCTACATATTGCTTTTATTATGTTTATGTATTGGCCTAGAATTCCTGATCTTTTCAAGACTTTTATCATGAAGTGTTGTTGGACTTTGTCATATGCGTACTCAGCATATAATAAAATTGTAAGGTGGCTTTTGCCATGAGTTTGTTTATATAGTAAATTATGTTGATGGATTTCCATATATTTATCCATCCCTGCATACCAGGGATGAAGTCTTCTTGATTATGATAGATGATTGTTTGATGTGTTCTTGGATTCCGTTGACAAGAATTTTATTTAGTATATTTGCATCAGTTCTCATAAGGGAAATTGGTCTGAAGCTCTCCTTCCTTGTTGGATCTTTGTGAGATTTAGGTAACACAGTAATTGTGGATTTACAGAACGAATTGGGTAGTGTTCCTTCCATTTCTAATTTGTGGAAAGGGTTGAAGAGTATTGGTATTAGGTCTTCTTTGAATGTCTGATAGACTAATATTTTCAACAGTAATGGAAATATAATAAAGTATGAAAGACTTTCACATATAACCTTGTTTATATAAAGGGAGAAAAATTCTGCAGCAGAAAATTTTGGTGGATATTTTTTCTTTTTTTTTTTTAATTCTTTTATTCTTATTTTTTTTTCTATTTACATTTCAAATGCTAAAACCTTTTCTGGTTTCTGCCCTCCCTGAAAAATCCCAACTCCTCCTCCCACTCCCTGCTTCCGAGTATATGACCCTCCACCTGACCCACTACCCACTTTCCCCTCCCCCCTTGATTTCCCTTTGTTTGGGCATCTATTGGCCTTCACAGGACCAAGGACCACTCCTCTCACTGATGCCCAACAAGGCATTCCTCTGCCACATTTTTGGCTGGAACCATGTGTACCCTTGGTTGATGGTTTAGTCGCTGGAAGTCAAGGGGAATCTGGGTGGCCTACATCATTGTTCTTCCCATGGGGCTGTAAACCCCTTCAGCTCCTCTGGATTGCCCTCCAACTCCTCCATTGGGTACACCACGTCCAGTCCAATGGTTGGGTGCTAGCATCTGCCTCTTTATGTGTAAGGCTCTGGCAACCCCCCCACTCTCCAGAGACAACCATGACATGCTCCTTTTGGTATGCACTTTTTGTCATCCATAATAGTGTTAGGGTTTGGGGACGGTTTATAGGATGAATCCTCAGGCAGGGCAGTCTCTAGGTGGTCTTTCCTTCAGTCTCTGCTCCATACTTTGTCTCCTTTATTGTTCCTGTGAGTATTTTGTTCCCTTTCTCAGATGAACAAAAGCAACCCCACTTCAGTTCTCCTTCTTCTTGAGCTTCCTATGCTCTGTGAATTGTAATTTGTTTATTTTGATCTTTTGGACTAACATTCACTTATCAGTGACTGCATACTATGTGTATTCTTTTGTGATTGGGTTACCTCACTCAGGATGACACTTTCTAGTTCCATCCATTGGCCTAAGAATTTCATGAATTCATTGTTTTTAATAGCTGAATAGTACTCCATTGTGTATAAATACCACAGTTTCTGCATCCAGTCCTCTGTTGAAGGACATCTGGGTTCTTTCCAGCTTATGGCTATTATAAATAAGACTGCTATGAACATAATGGAGCATGTGTCCTTATTACATGTTGGAGCATCTTCTGTGTATATGTACAGGAGTGCTATAGCTGGGTCCTCAGGTAGTACTATGTCTAATTGTCTGAGGAATCTCCAAGCTGATTTCCAGAGTGGTTTTTAGCATCTTGCAATTTCACTAAAAATGGAAAAGTGTTCCTCTTTCCCCACATCCTCCCCTTCATCTGCTGTACCCTGAGTTTTTCGTCTTAGCCATTCTGACCTGTGTGAGATGGAACCTCAGTGTTGTTTTGATTTGCATTTCCCTGATAATTAAGGATGCTGAACATTTCTTTATGTGCTTTAGATCCATTCGAGTTTCCTCAGTTGAGAATTCTCTGTTTAGCTATGCACCCCATTTTTAATAGGGTTATTTGATTCTCTGGAGTCTACATTCTTGAGTTCTTTATATACATTAGATATTTGCCCTCTATCAGATGTAGGATTGGTAAAGATCTTTTCCCAATTTGTTGGTTGCCATTTTGTGCTATTGACTATGTCCTTTGCCTTACAGAAGCTTTGCAGTTTTATGAGGTCCCATTTGTCCATTCTTTTTTTTTATTTTCTATATTTTTTTTATTTACATTCCAAATGATTTCCTCTTTCCCATTTCCTCAAACCTTAGAAGTTGAAAAAGATATGCCATTCGTGTGGATCGGAAGGATTAACATAGTAATAATTGCCATCTTACCAAAAGGAATCTACAGATTCAATGCAATCCCCATCAAAATTCCAACTTAATTCTTCTCTGAGACAGAAAAAGCAATTATCAAATTCATTTGGAAAAACAACAACAACTACTACAACAACAACAAACAAGTTAGTGAATACTATTTTAAACCATAAGAGAAATTGTGGGGGACTAACCATCCCTGACTTGAAACTCTACTAAAGAGCAAAAGTTATAAAAACTGCATGGTAATTGTACAGAAACTGGCAGGTATATCAATGGAATAGAATTGAAGCCCAGAAATGAACCCATACACATTTGGTCAATTGATATTTGACAAAGAAGCTAAAAGCATCCAGTAGAAAAAAGACGGCATAGTCAACAACTGGTGCTGTCTTAAGAGGAGATCTGAATGTAGAAGAATGTAAATTGACCCATTTTTATTGCTTGAACAAAGCTCAAGTTCAAGTGGATCAAGGACTTCCACATAAAACCAGATACATTGAATCTAGTAGAATTGGGGAAGAGCCTGAAACACATGGGCACAGGGGAAAATTTCCTGAATAGAATACCAGGGGATTATGTCCTAAGATGACATCATAAAATTGAAAAGCTTCTGTAGGCAAAGGAAACTCTCAACAGGACAAAATGGCAACCCACAGTTTGAGAAGAAGATCTTTTTTTCTTTTTTAATTTTCTTTTCTTTTCTTTTTTTTTTTGTTTAATCTTTTATTTTTTCAAGTCATTTGTCATAGCAACAACAGAAAACTAACATGCAATGTAATCTGGAACACTTACCTTCTAAGACAGAGCATGACTTTATCTCTTTTTAATAGGGTCCAGGGAAGATGTGAGAACAAATAGGATCATCGTTTGCTTGAGTAGCCCAAGAGTTCTCAGAATTAACAGCAGATTCTGGGGGAGTAAGCATGTTTGCACAATGGAAAGAGATGGCACTGAAGTCCTATTAAATTAGGACATTTAAAGAGATGTTTTAAAAGCAAAATGGGACTTAGTACAAACAATAGGCCAGATACAATAAAGTATGTTGAGAGACTTCTCTCTTGGTTGCTTGTATTCTGCATGCTTAATGTCAAAATCATTGACTTTGTTGTTTTTTTTTTTAATTTTATTTTCTAAGTTTTTTTTTATATACATTCAAAATCATTTCCCCTTTCCCGTTTCCTCCCTCCCCGAAAGTCCCATAAGCCCCCTTCCCTCACTCTTTTCCCCATTCACCCCCCTCTCGCTTCTCTGTCCTGGCATTCCCCTACATCCAGTCTTTCCAGGACCAGGGGTCTCTCCTTCCATCTTCTTAGAAATCTATTGATATGCGAATTGTGTCTAGGGTATTCCGAGATTCTGGGTTAATACCCCTTATCAGTGACTGCATACCTAGTGTGTTCTTTTGTGATTGGGTTACCTCACTAAGGATGATATTTTCAAGTTCTGACCATTTGCCTAGGAATTTCGTGAATTCATTGTTTTTAATTGCAGAGTAGTATTCCACTGTGTAAATATACCACACCTTCTGAATCCATTCCTCTGTTGAGGGACATCTGGGTTCTTTCCAGCTTCTGGCTATTATGAAGGCTGCTATGAACATAGTGGAGCATGTGTCCTTATTAAATGCAGGTGAAGCCTCTGGGTATATGCCCAGGAGTGGTATAGCCGGATCCTCCGGGAGTGTCATGCCCAGTTTTCTGAGGAACCGCCAGACTGCTTTTCAGAGTGGTTTTACCAGCTTGCAATCCCACCAGCAGTGGAGGAGTGTTCCTCTTTCTCCACATCCTTACCAACAACTGCTGTCTCCTGTGTTTTTGATCTTAGCCATTCTGACTGGTGTGAGATGGAATCTCAGGGTTGTTTTGATTTGCATTTCCCTAATGACTAAGGATGATGAACATCTCTTTAGGTGCTTCTCGGCCATTAGATATTCTTCAGGTAAGAACTCTTTGTTTAGCTCTGTACCCCATTTTTTAATAGGGTTACTTGCCTCTCTGGAGTTTACCTTCTTGAGTTCTTTGTATATATTGGATATTAGCCCTCTGTCAGATGTAGGGTTGGTAAAGATCATTTCCCAGTTAGTTGGTTGACGCTTTGTCTTTTTGACAGTGTATTTTGCCTTGCAAAAACTTTGTAATTTAATGAGGTCCTATTTGTCTATTGTTGATCTTAGAGCATAAGCTATTGGAGATCTGTTCAGGAAATTCTCCCCTGTGCCCATATGTTCAAGGTTCTTCCCTAGTTTCCTTTCTATTAGTTTCAGTGTGTCTGGTTTTATGTGGAGGTCCTTGGATCCACTTGGAATTGAGCTTAGTGCAAGGAGATAAGAATGGGTCAATTTGCATTCTTCTGCATGTTGACCTCCAGTTGAGCCAGCACCATTTGTTGAAAAGGCTATCTTTTTTCCACTGGGTGGTTTTAGCTCCTTTTTCAAAGATCAAGTGACCATAGGAGTGTGGATTCATTTCTGGGTCTTCAATTCTGTTCCATTGATCTACATGCCTGTCACTGTACCAATACCATGCAGTTTTTAACACTATTGCTCTGTAGTACAGCTTGAGGTCCGGGTTACTGATTCCCCCAGATGTTCTTTTACTCTTGAGAATAGTTTTAGCTATTCTTGGTTTTCTGTTATTCCAGATGAATTTTTGAATTGCTCTTTCTAACTCTATGAAGAATTGAGTTGGGATTTTGATGGGGATTGCATTGAATCTGTATATTACTTTTGGCAAGATGGTCATTTTTACTATATTAATTCTGCCAATCCATGAGCATGGCAGATTTTTCCATCTTCTGAGGTCTTCTTCAATTTCTTTCTTCAGAGACTTGAAGTTCTTGTCATACAGATCTTTCACTTGTTTGGTTAGAGTCACGCCAAGATACTTTATATTGTTTGTGGCTATCGTGAAGGGTATCATTTCTCTTACTTCTTTCTCAGCCTGCTTGTCCTTTGAGTATAGGAAGGCTACTGACTTGCTTGAGTTGATTTTATATCCGGTCACTTTGCTGAAGTCGTTTATCAACTGTAGGAGTTCTCTGGTGGAGTTCTTTGGGTCGCTTAAGTATACTATCATATTGTCTGTGAATAGTGATAGTTTGACTTCTTCCTTTCCAATTTGTATCCCTTTGACCTCTTTTTGTTGTCTAATTGCTCTAGCTAGAACTTCAAGTACTATATTGAAAAGATATGGAGAGAGAAGGCAGCCTTGTCTAGTCCCTGATTTTAGTGGGATTGCTTCAAGTTTCTCTCCATTTAGGTTGATGCTGGCTACCGGTTTGCTGTAAATTGCTTTTACTATGTTTAGATATGGGCCTCGAATTCCTGATCTTTCCAAGACCTTTAGCATGAAAGGATGCTGAATTCTGTCAAATGTTTCCCAGCATCTAATGAGATGACCATGTGGTTTTTTTCTTTGAGATTGTTTTTATAGTGGATTACATTGATGGATTTCCTTATATTGAACCATCCCTGCATCCCTGGGATGAAGCCTATTTGATCGTAGTGAATGATCGTTTTGATGTGTTCTTGGATTCGGTTTTGCAAGAATTTTATTTAGTAATTTTGCATCAATATTCATAAGAGAGATTGGCCTGAGATTCTCTTTCTTTGTCGGATCTTTGTGTGCTTTTGGTATTAGTGTAATTATGGCTTCATAGAACGAGTTGGGTAGAGTTCCTTCTGTTTCTGTTTTGTGGAACAGATTGAAGAGTATTGGTGTTAGGTCTTCTTTGAAGGTCTGATAGAATTCTGCACTAAAACCATCTGGACCTGTGCTTTTTTTGGTTGGAAGACTTCCAATGACAACTTCTATTTCTTCAGGGGTTATAGGGTGGTTTAGATGGCCTATTTTATCCTGATTTAATTTTGGTATTTGATCTCTGTCAAGGAAATTGTCCATTTCCTCAAGATTTTCTAGTTTTCTTTTTTTTTTTTTCTAAGTTTTTTAACTTACATTCCAAATCATTTCCCCTTTCCCGTTTCCTCCCTCCCCGAAAGTCCCATAAGCCCCCTTCCCTCACTCTTTTCCCCATTCACCCCCCTCTCACTTCTCTGTCCTGGCTTTCCCCTACATCCAGTCTTTCCAGGACCAGGGGTCTCTCCTTCTATCTTCTTAGAAATCTATTGATATGCGAATTGTGTCTAGGGTATTCCGAGATTCTGGGTTAATACCCCCTTATCAGTGACTGCATACCAAGTGTGTTCTTTTGGGATTGGGTTACCTCACTAAGGATGATATTTTCAAGTTCTGACCATTTGCCTAGGAATTTCGTGAATTCATTGTTTTTAATTGCAGAGTAGTATTCCATTGTGTAAATATACCACATCTTCTGAATCCATTCCTCCGTTGAGGGACATCTGGGTTCTTTCCAGCTTCTGGCTATTATAAATAAGGCTGCTATGAACATAATGGAGGTCTGAGGTCTTCTTCAATTTCTTTCTTCAGAGAGAGAAGATGATCTTAACCAACCCTACACATGATAGAGGGTGAATATTCAATATATACAAAGAACCCAAGAAGCTAGACTCCAAACAATTAAATAATCCTATTAAAAAATGAGGTATAGAGCTAAACAATGAATTTTTAACTGAAGAATAACAAATGGCCGAGAAGCACCTAAAGAAATGTTCAATATCCTTAGTCATCAGGGAAATGCAAATCAAAATGACCCTTAGATTCCACCTCACTTCAGTCAGAATGGCTAAGATCAAAAACAGCAGAGGCTGACAATGTTGTGGAGAAAGAGGCACGCTCCTCCATTGCTGGTGGGATTGCAAGCTGGAACAACCACTCTGGGACCCAGGGGGCATGACCAAACTCATTCTGTCCTCTGTAGGTGGAAGCTCTGCCTACTTGGTCTCCTGTGATTCTAGGTCTGTGCTCAACCTGAGATCAGGCTACCTATGCACAACTTATCTCACAACAATTTCCCCTTTTAAGGTAGAGGTATCATTTGTGGTGAAAATTTTGGATGGGTGGAAATATCAGAAGAAAGCCAGAGTGGTAAAGAGGGCTTAAGGGGGGAAGGTAAGGGATGATCGAATCAATGGGTAGTACAGTTTAAGGGTAATAACATCAGTTTTATACAGCAATTAATCAAGCTAGATAAGCATTATAACTTCCTCACTATCATGTCATTTTCCACAAGTTCAACAGACATTTGGCTTTGGCAAGAGAGTTTATCTGTAGCTGAATATTCTGTCTTCTGTGGGTTTCACCACATATCTCTGTATCTCAGCATGTGTTTTGGGAGTCTTCAGTCAGATGAGGTATCTTGAGGAAAACAGCTCTGTGGTCTCATATAGGTCTCAGGAGGTGGTGCTATCTCTGCTGTAGCTGTGGCAGCAGGCAAGGTGTAGGGATAAACTTGTAGAGTAATGACAACAGAGGAGCAGAATCCCAACAGGGGGATGTCTGCATAGGGTGGATGGCAAATTTTGAGCCTGTATTAGTTCTGGAAGGCATCTTTAGGTCTGTTTTAGGGGGCTGAGAAGGAAAATATTATGTTAATAGTGTCTAGGATAGGCCTGTTAAAGGAAACTGGTTGTTAATTAATTTGAGCTGTGGAAGCATATTAGATGGCTTTTGGACCTTAAAAGAAATTTTTAAACAAGTTGAAAATTTTGGGCATGTATCATGAATGCTAGGGAGAGAAGTAAGCATTTAAATAAGGAAGCAAGAAAATCTTGGGTTCAAAAGTATTATATAGGTGTTCCTGTAGGGGGAGAAAGCAAGCAAAACATCAGGTGTAACTTTCAAGGGCTTAGGTGGATTGGAGGAGGGGCCTGCCTGTCTTGCCAGGAGGCTGCTGCATGCTCCTAGCAGACAGGTTTCAAGTTTTCCCCTTTTGTTTTTCTTGGAAAGAAGGAGATAAAGGCCAACCTTAAAAAAGCTTTAGTCAAGGAAAGGGAAAATGTGAGGCTTCCCAGCCAAAGCAGCCGCAGCTGGATGGCTAGTGTGAGAGGATGAACTCACTCCCTCTCCCCCTGGCCCACAGGGACACTAAGGAACTGTGCGTCAGTGGGTAGCAGACCAAGAAGCATAGTCTATGGGAGTCTCACTGTGGGGCTGGGGAGGGGTAGAGATGTAGGCAGAGACCTGTGAACATAAGCAGGCTGAAGAGTAAGGTGCAGATCAACATTTGACCACAGGGACACAGAGCAGTGAGCAAGAACAGTGTATTCCTTATTATGCAGCCCTTAATTACAATATTATGAAGATGGGGAACATTCTATTATTGATTCTAAGATATTATATATTTTTCCTAAAACAATTAAAACCATCTCCTTAAACTTTCTTCCTAAAATTATTTGAATCAAATGAAGACTTCTATAAAGTCATTAATTCAACTAAAAAGCATTATTATATGAAAGTATATCTTCATACTGATCTGTAGGATATTTGAGCATTAGGATGGGCTTAGACCTAGGAATCACTAAGCTATGTAAAAGAAGCAGGAAAGGTATATCAACAGTGTGAATCATTCCTGGGACAAAGACTTTGCAGGCTATTCCTCCCAAAACGCACCCCTAGGAATCATGCAAAATAATGGGGCATCTCCAGAAAACATACTTGTATGCCATTACCCTTCCATCAGGGCTACTGTCAACCGACCATGCACAGTAAATACCATAACACTTGTGTGGACACATCTTAGTCACTATATTCTGACTGAATCTCCTGAGTGTACATCTTTCTTTTTTTTTTCTTCTATTTTTTTTATTTACATTCCCAATGATTTCCTCTTTCCCAGTTCCTCCCTCCCCGAAAGTCCCATAAGCCCTCTTCCCTCCCCCTGTTCCCCATTCAACCCCCTCTCGCTTCTCTGTCCTGGTATTCCCCTACATCCAGTCTTTCCAGGACCAGGGGTCTCTCCTTCCATCTTCTTGGAAATCAATTGATATGTGAATTGTGTCTTGGGTATTCCAAGTTTCTGGGTTAATATCCCTTTATCAGTGCACTGTTGCTGTCTTCAGACACTCCAGAAGAGGGCATCAAATGTTTTTATGGATGGTTGTGAGCTACCATATGGTTCCTGGGATTTGAACTCAGGATCTTTGAAAGAGCAGCTGGTGCTCTTAACCTCTGAGCCATCTCTCCAGCCCAATATTTTCTTTATTTACATTTCAAATGTTGTTCCCTTTCTTTTTTCCCTTCTGAAAACCTCCTATCACATCCTCCCTCCCCCTGCTCATCAACCCTCCAACTCCAGCTTCTCTATCCTGGAATTCACTTACACTGGGACATCAATACTTCACAGGACCAACGCCTCTCCTTTTGTTGATGTCTGACAAGATCATCCTCTGCTACATATACAGCTGGAACCATGGTTCCCTCCACATGTACTCTTTGGTTGGTATTTTAGTCCCTGGGAGATCTGAGGCAGGGTCTGGTTTTTATGCTGTGTGGATGTATGTGTGTGTGTGTGTGTGTGTGTGTGTGTTTACCTTTTTGATTTGTTTGTTTGCTCTCTTTTGAGAGAGAGAGAGAGAGAGAGAGAGAGAGAGAGAGAGAGAGAGAGAGAGAGAGAGAGAAATGTCATGGACTTGGGAGAATGAGGAGGTAAGATGGTCCTGGAAAGAAGTTTTTGAGAAAAACCATGATCAGAATGTATTGTACTAAAATTATTTTCTCAATTAAAACAGAGAAGATTTTATTAATATTTTGTCATGCAACACCTTAACAACTTGCTTAACTGCAATGTGAGTAATGCTTTCAAAACAAATGCTCCATCTAGGTAACAGAAAATGATATTTTTAGGCATTTGGTCTTATGGGTCTTTTACCTGTATGTTATAATTTCTGTTTTTGTGGTTTTGAGGTTTATGTGTATGCGTATTATTTTGATATCCCTCATATTTTATTGTTGTTGTTGTTCTTTTCTTATTTGTCTCTTTGATTGTTTTCCAAAGAGACAGCAAATGAAAAATGTTCAGAGTTGAGAGGATGTGGAAGTTAGAAATACCTGGCAGGAATTAGGCAAAAATAAACTGTGATCACAATATATTAAAAATAATTTTCTCAATTAGAAATGGTAAAAATGATATCAACAATAACTTGTCCTATGAAAGCATGTTGGTGTGCTTAACTATAATGTCAGTGCACATTTTCAAGGTTAATCTTCCATCAAAAACACAGCTTGTTCAGAATAACCCAACCCTACAACTTCAAAAAAATTCCTAAGCTCCTTTCCTCAGCTCATGAAAAAGCTATTAATTATAAACTACCTTCCTCCTTGCTCTATTTCTTTGACACTTTTAGTGTGAAATAAAATACAAGCCCAGAAACAGGAGGACAGGAATTCATGATTTATAATGAAATTCAGAATCTGAATCACAAACATAAGGTATCTTGATCACTCACTGCCAAGGTCACACCCAGACATTCAGGAACTGAGGTAGGGCACAAATAGGGAGACCAGGAGGCTGATGACATCTGGCTATTAACACTCTTACTGTTCTGGGGTCCTGAGCAGATGAATTCTGGCAATTGACTCCTACTGATAGCACTAAGTGATTAGGAAAAGAAACTTAATTATATGGGCTCTTTACCATTTAATTTAACTCCTCATGAAGCAGAGAAAAAAGATGAAGAGAATGTCATGCACACACACACAAATGAACACATGCATACACACACATACACATACACACACACACAGACACACATCAGCACACATTCAGCTCAGACCAACCACCTGTTTAATCAATTTCATAAGTGAACATGAATAGTTTACATATATTTGCATATGCTTACAGATGAACATACATGCATATAAATATATGACATATATATACATATAAACATATACATATACACATATACACATTACAAAAGTACATATATATTTACAGTATGCATATACACATATTTACATGTATATATGTCCATTTTTGCATGTGAACATACTTCATTGATAGTGCAGAGCCCCAACAGCCACATTTATTTTTTACTTCAGCCTCTTTATACATTCTTAGACAAAAGTTCTGTATATAATTCTCTCACAGACAAAATGTTACACAAAAGGGGAATTACAGGCTGATGATAGAATCATCAAATCAATATAAGCTTATTATGAGTACAAAGCAACTGTTTCAAATTACCTTACATTATTTTAGGGTACGCTTATGGCCTCATACTTGAACCTGACTTAGAACGAATATTTTTCCTTGCTCACAAATATGTCCCAAACTTATTTCTCTTTGTAGTGCAATTCATGAAAGCTCAGTGTGTTCCTTATTATGCAGCACTTAATTACATATGAGGATGGGGCACATTCTATTCTTGTAGTCTATGTATTTGTCCCTTCCCATTACTTAACATTCTCTTTCTTACATTCAGCCATGAAAAATATGTTCTCCTTGAAACTGGGGAAGATTTGGTGGTAGTAGGATATGTCATAGAGCATAGAATCTTAAAGAATCAAATGAACATTGGTTAGACTGTGAAGATTTAGTTTTGAAAATGAAAATGGTGGATTAAGTAAATAGTGGAGGAGTAGCCTTACCTCAGTAACTCAGCCTGTCCTAGCATCCGCAGCTATCCCATGATCGAACTGAGATACACTTCTTTTTCTATAAAATTAAATAGTCCATCTTGAGACTTAAGAGTAGCATGTTATTTTGAATAACTCCAGGTTCAGTATGTGATTTCCTTGATACTGATCCATTTAGAACAGAATCATATACCACAGCACAGACTCAGAAGTGCAATGAAGATCACAAGTTATTTTCATTGTTGACCATTATCTTCTTTGCTCTAACCCCTGCAGTCCTTTGTATGAAATTGAACTGCAGAAAAACAACATAAGGAGAATTTTTCTTTAGTTCATTGAAAAATGTTCTGAGGTTCCCTAAATTATATTCCTCCTGCTTTACCTTATTTCTGTAACTTAAACTCCTGCCTTGGAAACACACCTCTGGAATGATAATCTTCCTTCTTCTGTTGTTCTTCCTTCCTATCCAGCCAGAAGTAATCAAAGTATTTGGAAGACCCAGGTAAGGCTCCATGTTTAACTCACCTGCTGATTTTTGCCAAAACTTTGCTATTTTCTACATTTGGTGCCTCATTCCAATTCTCACTAAGTTTGTCAACCCTGTTAATTACCCTCACAATATCAACTGTTCTGCAGAGTTACTGGCCCTGACATAATTGCATGACTCCAATATCTATCACAAAAGGTTTCAATACCTTATCCAAATAAGTAAGCTTTCCTGACATAGCATTTAATGTAGATCCAATTTCAGCTCTTTCACCTTGGAGCAGAAAGTATATCCAAGTGGTAGCTCCAGAATGTAATAATGCTTTTTATGCCCAATAAATACAATCTGATAAATAATGCACTATCTCCATTGGATATACAATGACATTTCAGGAGATCCCAGAAAACAAGGTTTAAAATTACATGCTTCCTGTCAGGAATAGAAAATCCTATCTTTAAGGCAGTCACTTGGAACCATTAAGAGTTTACTCAGATTGACAAAGAATGTTTGTTAGTACTTGTAATTTGCTTATCAAAAATCATAAGTTCAACATATCTATTTCATATTGGTCACTCCCAGCTCTCTCTCTGTCTCTGTGTTTCCTATTTGTAGATAAGATTTAAGTTATTAACTACCACATCAGGTATTTTCCCGCCTGCTTCCTACCATGCTTCCCACCATGTAAGTCCTGGATTAATCCTCTGGAACTGAGAGCTTCACAGTTAAATTATTTTATTGATACATTGCCCTGGCTAAGATGTCATAACACAACAATAGAAAAGTAAGCCATTTCAGGAGGTCCCATTTGTCAATTCTTGATCTTAGGGGATAGGCTATTGGTGTTCTGTTCAGAACATATTCTCCTGTGCCCATTTGTTCAAGGATCTTCCAAGTTTCTTTTTTACTAGTTCCAGTGTGTCTGATAAAGTTTCTGTAAGGCAAAGGACACTGTCAATAGGACAAAACGGCAACCAACAAATTGGGAAAAGATCTTTATCAACTCACATCTGATAGAGGGTTAATATCCAATATCTACAAACAACTCAAGAAGTTAGACTCCAAAGAGCCAAATAACCCTATTAAAAATGTGGTACAGAGCTAAAAAAAAAGAATTTTCACCTGAGGAATATCCAATGACTGAGAAACACCTAAAAAATTTCACCTCACACCAGTCAGAATGGCTAAGATCAGCAACTCAGGAGACAGCAGGTGCTGGAGAGGTTGTGGAGAAAAAGAAACACTCCTCTGCTGGTGGTATTGCAAGCTGGTAAAACCACTCTGGTAATCAGTTTGGCAGTTCCTCAGAAAAATGGGCATAATACTACCGGAGGACCCTAATATACCACTCCTGGGCATATACCTAGAGGATCCTCCAGCATCTAATAATGACACATGCTCCACTATGTTCATTATAGCCCTATTTATATTATCCAGAAGCTAGAAAGAACCCAGATGTCCCTCAACAGAGGAATGGATACAGAAAATTTGGAATATAGACACAATAGAGTACTATTCAGCAATTAAAAACATTGAATTCATGAAATTCTTAGACAAATGGATTGAACTGGAAAATATCACCCTGAGTAAGGTAACCCAGTCACAAAAGAAAACCTGGTATGTACTAACTGATAAATGGATATTAGCCCAAAAGTGTGGAATACCAAAGACACATTTCACATATCAAATGATGCCCAAGAAGGAGGAAGAACAGACTATTGATACTGGAGCCTTTGTAGAAAGGGGAACAAAATACCCACAAAAGGAGATACAGAGAAAAACAGATGGTGCAGAATCTTAGGGAAAGACCATCCTGAGACTACCCCACACAGGGATCCATCCCATATACAGTTACAAAACCCAGACACTATTGTGGATGCCCATAAATGCTGACTGACCTCAGCTGGATATAGCTATCACCCGGTAGACTCTGCTCATACATGAAAAATACTGATGTGAACACTCTCAGCCAGCCATTGAACTGAGAACAGGGTCCCCAATGGGGGTGCTAAAGAAAGGACCCAAGGAACTGAAGGGGTTTGCAGAGTCACAGGAGGAACAACAATATGAGTCACTCAGTACTCCCAGAGCTCCTAGGGACAAAAATCTTCAGCCAAAGAGTACACATGAAGTTACCCATGACACAGACTCATAGGCAGCAGAGGATGGTCTTGTTAGTTACTAAAGGGAGGAGAGGCCCTTGGTCCTGGAAAGACTTGATGCTTTAATGTAGAGGAATATCAGGACAGGGAAGCAAGGGAGGGGTTGACTGGGGAAGGGGAGATGGCTTATGGGATTTTCTGGGGAGGGAGAAACCAGGAAAGGAGAGGACATTTGAAATGTAAATAATTATATCTAATAGAAAAAAAGCAAAGAAAGCCATTAAATATCTGATAACTAAGGTATGACACAGAGAATTAAGTCATACAGGAAGAAACTGGATGGGGTAATATGAATTGTGCAGGAAGAAAAAAGATAGAATAGATGTTATGTGTGACCCTTACATTATCTCTATAACTAGAAGTTCTCCAAACTCTAACAACCAGGTGGCTCATATCACAAATGATCAACATATTATTTGTAGGACCACAAACATGCCAGATACTTCCTACACCTCTTAGGATAGTACAGGTAACTTATCTCAAAAACTCATCATCTGATAAGAAATAATATGTACTCTGAGTTGAGTTTCTGTATAATTATACTTTATTATGTACCAGAGATAGTATTGCATCAGTAAATATTTTTAAACTCTGCTATGCTTAAATTTGTTGGGAATACAGTGAATGAGATCAAACTACCTCAGTTTGATCCAGGATGAAGAAGTCAATTTCCTAATGGCTTCTTTGCAGTTTGCTTATCTGATTTGACACTGGCAGGAATTCCTTCACTTATAGACTGGAAGAATGGCTTAAAAATAATCTTTGCATTGGAGTTCTCAAAAAGCTGGATATCAAGTTAGTGTTTTGACTTGAATCTACATCCACTTGAAAAAGAGCTAATGCCATAATCATTATAAAATTTCTTCAGACTTCTTCCTCAGTATATTAATTGTATAAGTAGACAATTTTTTATTAGATAAATATTCAACTTACAATTCAAGTGTTGTCCTCTTTCCTGGTTCCCCCCTCACCCAAAAATACCCTAACCCATCCCAGTTCCCCCTGCTCAATAATCCACCCAATCCCACTTCCCTGTCCGGGCATTCCCCTATACTGAGGCATTTAGCCTTCTCAGATCCAAGTGCCTCTCCTCCCTTTGATGTCCAACAAGGCCATCCTCTGCTACATATGCATATGAAGCCATGGGTCCCTCTATGTGTACTCTTTGGTTAATGGTTTAGTCCCTGGGAGCTCTGGGGATACTGGGTGATTCATATTGTTCCTCCTATGGTGCTGCAAATATCTTCAGCTCCGTGGGTCCTTAATCTAGACCCTGTGCTCAGTTCAATGGTTGGCTGAGAATGTCCCGCACAGTTTTTGTCATGCACTGGCAGAGCCTCCGAGGTGACAGCTATATCAAACTCCTATCAGCAAGAGCTTGTTGAATCCACAATAGTGTCTGGGTTTTGTAACCATATATGGGATGGATCCCTGGGGGGGAGGGAGTCTCTGTATGGTCTTTCTCTCAGTCTCTGCTCCATATTTTGTCACTGTATCTCTTCCTGTGGGTATTTTGTACCCCCTTCTAAGAAGGACCAGAGTATCCATACTTTGTTCTTCCATTTTCTTGAGCTTCATTTGGTTTTTGAATTGTGTCTTGGGCATTCCAGGACTCTGGGTTAATATCCATTTATTGGATAAGTGAGTGCATACCATGTGTGTTCTTTTGTGATTGGGTTACTTCACTCAGGATATCTTCTAGTTCCATTCATTTGCTTAAGAATTTCATAAATTCACTGTTTTTAATAGCTGAGTAGTACTCCATTGTGTGAATGTACCTCATTTTTTTTGTATCCATTCCTCTGTTGAGGGACATCTGGGTACTTTCCAATTATGACTATTATAAAGAGGGCTGCTATGGATGGAGTGGAGCATATGTTCTTATTATATGCTGGAGAATACTCTGGATATATGCCCAAGAGGGGTATATCAGGGTCTTCCAGTAGTATTATGCCCAGATTTCTGAGGAACCGGTAAACTGATTTCCAGAGTGGTTGTACCAGCTTGCAATACCACCAGCAGTGGAGGAATGTTCCTCTTTCTCCACATCCTCGCCAACACCTGCTGTCTCCAGAGCTATTATTGATCCTAGCCAGAAGTACTTTTACTGTTGAGAATAGATTTTGCTATACTGGATGTCCCTCAACTGAGGAATGGATACAGAAAATGTAGTATATAGACACAATGGAGTACTATTCAGCAATTAAAAACAGTGAATTCATGAAATTCTTAGATAAATGGATTGAACTGGAAAATATCATCCTGAGTGAGGTAACCAAATCACAAAAAACACACATGGCATGCACTCACTGATAAGTGGATATTAGCTCAGAAGCTTGGAATACTCAAGACACATTTCACATATCAAATGATGCCCAAGAAGGAGGAAGAACAAAGTATGGATAGTTGGGGCCTTTGTAGAAAGGTGAAAAATATCCACAGAAGGAGATATAGAGAAAAAAGGTGGAGCAGAGTCTGAGGGCAAGG
The DNA here is from genome assembly GCA_036184385.1 of Tokudaia muenninki. Taxonomy (NCBI): domain Eukaryota; kingdom Metazoa; phylum Chordata; class Mammalia; order Rodentia; family Muridae; genus Tokudaia; species Tokudaia muenninki. Next base: position 88,830,684 of record BTHS01000004.1, read on the forward strand.
CCATTCAGAGACTACCCCACCCAGGGATCCATCCTATATACATTTACAAAACCCAGACACTTGTGCTGGCTGAGCTGAGCAGGATATAGCTATCACCTGGGAGGCTCCCATAGTGCTTGACAAATACTGAAGCCAGTCATTGAACTGAGCAAAGAGTCCCCAGTGGGGGAGCTAGTGAAGGGGTTTGCAGAGCCACAGGAGGAACAACAAAGTCACCCAGTATTCCCAGAGCTCCCAGGGACAAAACCATCAACCAAATAGTATACATGGTGTTACCCATGGCTCCAGAAACATAGGCAGCAGAGGATGGCCTTCTTAGACACCAAAGGGAGGAGAGACCCTTGGTCCTGGAAAGACTTGATATTGTAATGTAGAGGAATATCAGGACAGGGAAGCGGTGGAGGGTTGATTGGGGAAGGAGTGATGACTTATGGGATTTTCTGGGGAGGGAAGAACCAGGAAAGGGCAGAACATTTGAAATGTAACTAAAGAATATATCTAAAAAAACTTCTGGGGGAATTACCATCCAAGACTTTAAACAGTACTACAGAGCAATAGTGATAAAAACTGCATGGTATTGGTACAGTGACAGGCAGGTTGATCAATGGATTAGAACTGAAGATTCAGAAATGAACCCACACACCTATGGTCACTTGACATTTGACAAAGGAGCTAAAACTGTCCAGTGGAAAAAAAAAGATAGCCTCTTCAACAAATGGTGCTGGTTCACCTGGCAGATAGCATGCAGAAGAAAGCAAATTGATCCATTATTATCTCCTGGTACAAAGCTCAATTTCAAATCTATCAAGGACCTCCACATAAAACCAGACAAATTTTTAACTTGCCAGAATAACACATGTTCTCTCTCTCTCTCCCTCTCTCCCTCTCTCTCTCTCCCTCCCTCTCTCTCTCTCTCTCTCTCTCTCTCTCTCTCTCTCTCTCTCTCTCTCTCTCTCTCTCTCTCTCCCTCCCTCCCTCCCTCCCTCCCTCTTTCTGTGTGTATGTGTGTGTGTGTGTGTGTGTATGCATTTGCTGTCGAATGATTCCCAGCTATTGCCAATATTCCCCTACAAATAAACAGGTATTTAAATTGTTTTTTTCCTCTTTTTAGTGAGTCATGTAAATTCATGTTTTGTTTTTATGCCTGGGGATAAGCACAGTTATTTAGGACATATAAGTTTCTCTGACTCCTATAGAAAAACATCACACTGACTTTTAAGCCCTGTCAAAGAGAAATATTTGTAGCAGCTGAGCAGCTGGAGACATCATACGAAGCAGTTGGGGCGGCCTGTGCTCTCACTTCTGCTTCCCTGGGTGGTTTATGTCATGGATTGAATCACTGTGGGAGGATAGTCATAACCCTGTTCACAGAAATAATTTCCAGAATCTTCAGGCTCTAGGCTGTTGATCTTGAGAGAATACTGTGTGCCAGATCCACTGCCAATGAACCTTGATGGCACACCATCAGCCAAGCTGTTTGCATTATAGATCAGGAGCTGAGGAGATTTCCCTGGTTTTTGCTGATACCATGATAAATAATTGTAAATGTTCCCACTTGCTTGACATGAGATGCTGACACTTTCTCCGACAGATGCAGACAGGGAGGCTGGAGACTGGGTCATCTGGATATCACATCTGGCATCTACAATTAGAAAATTGCAAACAAATCCCCATATGATTAATTCTGATGCAAGAGGATTTTCACTAAGACCAAGCCACAATGACTACAGTAAGCTGAATAAATTTCCAGTGCTATCTTCCTTACCTCTAAGCCACAGCAGCAGCAACGCCAGGAGTTGAGTGTGCACACGCATGATTATGTGTGATCAGTGAGAGGCTGACTCCAGCACGCAGTGTTTGACCTGACTATGAAGAAGTCCTCTTGTCAGTAGGCTGTGCTTTGGATACATGCAAATCATCTGGTTTTAGGAACAGCTGCAGGAAACATCAGGTCAGTAGTTCATTAGAGACCTGTGGTTCTCTATGTCTCCAATTGAGAAGCAGTACAGGTTTATTTATAGGGAATGTGATTCTCTTTGAACAACAAACAACAGCAATAGTCTATAAGATACACCTGTTTTGATTTCTATCATGTTCTCTGTAGAAATTCCTTATGATATTTTCCTCCATGTTGGGGTATTTCAGATATAGTACTGTTCTAGGCCATGCATAACACTTTCAATTGTTCTTTCAAACTTAGGTGAAGATGTCTTTGTGGTCATACAGCTTCTTCTATTCTTTTTCTTTCCCTATATTTGTTTATGAGCCTGAATTTTAGTTACAAAATTTTCCATGACCTTTCATTATTACAAGTCTACAAGTCTCCCCCCCCCAAATTTGTCCCTGTTCTCTTTCAAATTAATGGTCTCTTTTTACATTTTTTTTTTTTTTTGAGCAAAGGAAGTTTGTCCTAGAAGTTCCTTTCTTTTTTATTTTTATTTTTGCAAGTTCCCCCCCCCAAATTTGTCCCTGTTCTCTTTCAAATTCATGGTCTCTTTTTACATTTTTCTTCTTTTTTTTTTTTATTTTTTAAGTTTTTTAACTTACATTCCAAATCATTTCCCCTTTCCTGTTTCCTCCCTCCCCGAAAGTCCCATAAGCCCACTTCCCTCCCTCTTTTCCCCATTCAACCCCCTCTCGCTTCTCTGTCCTGACATTCCCCTACATCCAGTCTTTCCAGGACCAGGGGTCTCTCCTTCCATCTTCTTAGAAATCTATTGATATGTGAATTGTTTCTAGGGTATTCCGAGATTCTGGGTTAATATCCTCTTATCAGTGACTGCATACCATGTGTGTTCTTTTGGGATTGGGTTACCTCACTAAGGATGATATTTTTCAAGTTCTGAACATTTACCTAGGAATTTCGTGAATTCATTGTTTTTAATTGCAAAGTAGAATTCCATTGTGTAAATATACCACATCTTCTGAATCCATTCCTTCGTTGAGGGACATCTGGGTTCTTTCCAGGTTCTGACTATTATAAATAAGTCTGCTATGAATATAGTGGAGCATGTGTCCTATTTGCATGCAGGGGAAGCCTCTGGGTATATGGCCGGGAGTGGTATTGCCGGATCCTCCAGGAGTGTCATGCCCAGTTTTCTGAGGAACCGCCAGACTGCTTTCCAGAGTGGTTGTACCAGCTTGCAATTCCACCAGCAGTGGAGGAGTGTTCCTCTTTCTCCACATCCTCGCCAACAACTGCTGTCTCCTGTTTTTGATCTTAGACATTCTGACTGGTGTTAGATGGAATCTCAGGGTTGTTTTGATTTGTATTTCCCTAATGACTAAGGATATTGAACATTTCTTTAGGTGCTTCTCAGCCATTAGATATCTTCAGGTGAGAACTCTTTGTTTAGCTCTGTACCCCATTTTTTAGTAGGGTTACTTTACTCTCTGGAGTCTAACTTCTTGAGTTCTTTGTGTATATTGGATATTAGCCCTCTTTCAGTTGTAGGGTTTATAAAGGTCATTTCCCAGTTAGTTGGTTGCCGCTTTGTCCTTTTGACAGTGTCTTTTATGAGTTTACATGAAAGTTTGAATGGAAAAAGTTTTACATGTGCAGAGAAGCATTTATTGAAAATAGGGAACCAGGCAGCTTCACAGCCTTCTGTTTTTAGCCTGCCAGGAAAGAGTGATCTCCCAGCAGCGATTTCACTTCTGAGTGTGGAGGTGAGATCTCCACCTTCTCTCTGGAGGGGTACAGCTAGGAGCGCACAGGCTATATGATCAGTGGAGCAGCTGGGACAGGAGTCTTCACTTCCAGCCGCCATTTGCAGCAGGGAACCAGGCAGCTCCACAGCCTTCTGTGCTTAGCCCACCAGAAGAGCATGATCTCCTAGCAGCGATTTCACTTCTGAGTGCAGAGGTGAGATCCCCACCTTTTCTCTGGAGGGGTACAGCTAGGAGTGCAAGGGCATAAGATCAGTGGAGCAGCCGGGACAGAAATCTTCCCTTCAGGCCACCATTTGCAGCAGGGAACCAGACAGCTCCACAGCCTTATGTGCACAGACTCTGCCAGAAGAGGGTTGGTCTCCCAGGAGTATAGACACAGGTTTACAGACCCATAAGAGGGGCAAGCTCCAGCCACAGGCAACAAGACCAACTAACACCAGAAATAACCAGATGGGGAAAGGCAAGCACAAGAACCCTACCAACAGAAACCAAGGCTACTTGGCAACATCAGAGCCTAGTTCTCCTACCACAGCAAATCCCGGATACCCCAACACACCTGAAAAGCAAGGGTTGGATTTAATGTCTCTTCTCACGATGCTGTTAGAGGACATCAAGAAGGACATAAATAACTCCCTTAAAGAAATACAGGAGAACATGGGTCAAATGGTAAAGTCCCTTAAAGAGGAAACACAAAAATCCCTGAAAGAAATACAGGGGAGCATGGGTGAACAGGTAGAGGCCCTTAAAGAGGAAACACAAAAATCCCTGAAAGAATTACAGGAGAACAAAAACAAACAAGTGAAAGAACTGAACAAAATCATCCAGGATCTAAAAATGGAAGTAGAAACAATAAAGACATCACAAAGTGAGACATCTCTAGAGATAGAAAATCTTGGAAAGAATTCAGAAGTCATAGATGCAAGCATCAACAACAGAATACAAGAGATAGAAGAAAGAATCTCAGGGGCTGAAGATTCCATAGAAAACATTGTCTCATCAGTTAAAGAAAATGCAAAATGCAAAATGCTCCTGAGCCAAAACATCCAGGAAATCCAGGACACAATGAGAAGACCAAACCTAAGGATTATAGGTATAGAAGAGAGTGAAGATTTCCAACTTGAAGGGTCAGTAAATATCTTCAATAAAATTATAGAAGAAAACTTCCCTAATCTAAAAAAGAGATGTCCATGAACATACAAGAAGCCTACAGAACTCCAAACAGACTGGACCAGACCAGAGAGTCCTCCCGGTCTATAATAATCAAAACACCAAATGCACTAAACAGAGAAAGAATATTAAAAGCAATAAGAGAAAATGGTCAAGTATCCTATAAAGGCAGGCCTATCAGAATTACACCAGACTTCTTACCATAAACCATGAAAGCAAGTATATCCTGGGCAGATCTCATACAGACACTAAGAGAACACAAATACCAGCCTAAACTACTATACCCAGCATAACTCTCAATTACCATAGATGGAGAAACCAAGATATTCCATGATAAAACCAATTTACAAATTATCTTTTCACAAATCCAGCCCTACAAAGGATAACAGATGGAAAACAACAACATGAGGAGGAAAACAACACCCTAAAAATCAAGAAAGTAATCTTTTCCCAACAAACTCAAGAGAAAGTAACCACCCAAACATAAAAGGAACATCAAGAATAACAGGAAGCAACAATCACTATTTCTTAATATGTTATAACTTCAATAGACTCAATTCCCCAACAAAAAAACATAGTCTAACAGAGATGTTTTTCATGTGGATCCTCAATTTTATCAGAAAATATTTGTGACTCCTCTTTCAATTTAGTAATGCTTTTTGTGTCTACCATTTTAACTGTATTATTTTCCATGATAATCTTTAATTTTAACAAGTTTTTTCTGTGTATTTCTTCTATTTTGTCTGGGGTGTTTTTCATGTAGATCTCCAGTTTCATCGGGGTGGGGGGTGTTTGTAGTTCCACTTTCAATCAATTTAGGAATTTTTTTGGGCCTACCATCCTATCTGGATAATTGACCATGATAATCTTCAATTTTAATGTTTTTCTGTATTTTTCTTCAGTTTTGTCAGAAGTGTTTTCCATGTGGCACTTCAGTTTTATCAGACAATGTCTGTAATTTTACCTTCATTCAACTTAGGAACATTTTTATACCTTCCATTTTATCTGTATAGTTTTCCATGTAATAGTCAGTTTTAACATGTTTTTCTATATATTTCTTGAATTTTTTCAGGAATATTTTCCTTGTAGACCTTCAATTTTATCAGAAAGTGTTTATAATTATAATTCCACTTCCAAAAAACTTAGAAATATTTTTATGCCTACCATTTTATCTTATAATTTTTCCATGAAATATTCAATCTTAATGTGTTTTTTTATATATTTCTTCAATTTTATCAGAGATATTTTCCATGTAAATCTTCAATTTTATCAGAAAATGATTATAATTTCACTTTCAATCAACTTACAAATATTTTATGCCTACCATTTTATCTGTATAATTTTCCATGATAATCTTCAATTTTAATGTTTTTCCATATATTTTTTCAGTTTTATCAGAAATATTTTCCATGTAAATCTTCAATTTTATCAGAAAATGTTTATAATTCTACTTTCAATCAATTTAGGAATATTTTAATTCCTATCAATTTATCTGCATAAATTTCTTCAGATTTATAAGAGATATTTTCCATGTAAATCTTCAATTTTATCAGAAAATGTTTTTACTTCTACTTTCAATCAATTTAGGTATATTTTTATGCCTACCATCTTATCTGTATAATTTTTCATGAAATAGTTTTAACATGTTTTCTATATATTTCTTGAGTTTTATCAGAAATATTTTCCTTGTAGATTTTCAGTTTTATCAGAAAATGTTTATAATTCCACTTCCAATCAACGTAGGAATATTTTTATGCCTACCATTTTATCTGTATATTTTTTCCATGAAATAGTCAATCTTAATGTGTTTTTCTATATATTTCTTCAATTATATCAGAGATATTTTCCATGTATATTTGCACAATGGAATACTACTCAGCAATTAAAAACAATGAATTCATGAAATTCTTAGGCAAATGGGGAACAGGGGGAGGGAAGAGGGCTTATGGGACTTTCGGAGAGGGGGTGAACTTGGAAAGGGGAAATCATTTGGAATGTAAATAAAGAATATAGAAAATAAAAATAATAATAATTATAAAAAGAAAATAGAAATTTTATACAGTGAGACTGACACACACTCATGGCCTGGAAATGATGATGGACAAAGAAGAGGTATCAGAAAGAAGTGGTAGATGGATAGGCTAAGCAAGTGATTGATCTGAAAAACTCAATGAGGAGGGTGTCTTTGAAGTATGTGGTCATAAAAAACTAAAACATAAAAGCATACAGAACTCCGAATAAATTGGACCAGAAAAGAAACTACTCATGTCACATAATAGAAAAAACACCAAATACACAAAACAAGGAAAGAATATTAAAAGAATTAAGGGGAAAGGTAAAGAAATATATAGAGCAAACCAATAAGAATTACATCAGACTTCTCAAAAGAGACTCTAAATGCCATAAGGTCTTTGGCAGATATCATACAGACCCTAAGAAAACACAAATGGCAGCACAGGCTCCTATACCCAGCAAAACTCTCAATTAACATAGATGGAGATACCAAGATATTCCATGAAAAAGAAAAACAAATTTATACAATGCAACAAAAGTAGGGAAATTATACCCTAGAATAAGCAAGAAAATAATTTTCTTTCAACTACCCGAAAAGAAGATAGTCACACAAACATACTTACACTTTTAACAACAAAAATAACAGGAAGCAACAATCACTTTTCCTTAATATCTTTTAATATCAATGGACTCAATTCCCCAATAAAAAGACATAGACTAACAAACTAGATATGTAAACAGGACCCAGAATTTTGCTGCATACAGGAATTGCACCTCAGTGACAAAGACAGACACAATCTCTGACTAAAAGGCTGGAAAAAAAAATTCCAAACAAATTGTCTCAAGAAACAAGCTGGAGTAGCCATTGTAATATCAAATAAAATCGACTTTCAACCAAAAGTTATCAAAAAAGATAAGGAAGGACATTTCAGACTCATTAAAGGAAAAAAAAAAACTATCAAGAAGAACTCTCAATTCTGAACATCTATGCTCCAAATGCAAGGATACCCTTTCATAAAAGAAACTTTATTAAAGCTCAAAGGATACATTGCAGCTCACACAATAATAGTGGGAGACTTCTACTCCCCACTCTCAGCAATAGACCACTCATAGAAACAGATACTAAACAGAGATAAGAGTAAGTCTAACAGAAGTTATGAACCAAATGGATTTAACAGATATCTACAGAACTTTTCATCCTAACACAAAAGAATGTATCTTCTTCACAACACCTCATGCTACCTTTACAATGTTTGACCATATAATCGGTAACAAATCAGGCCTCAACAGATATGAGAAGATAGAAATAATCCCATGCATCCTATGAGATTACCACAGATTAAGGATGGTCTTCAATAACAACAAAAACAATGGAAAGCCCATTTATATGTGAAGTTGAGCAACTCTCTACTCAATGATACTTGGGTCAGGAGAGAAATAAAGAAAAAAAGTTAAAGACTTTATAGAACTCAATGAAAATGAAGGCACAACATTCCCAAACCTATGGGACACAATGAAAGCAATCCTAAGAAGAAAACTCATAGCTCTGAATGCCTCCATAAAGAAACTGGAGAGAGTATACACTAGCAGCTTGACAGAACATCTTTTTTTTTTTTTTTAATTTTATTTTCTAAGTTTTTTTTATTTATATTCAAAATCATTTCGCCTTTCCCATTTCCTCCCTCCCCGAAAGTCCCATAAGCCCCCTTCCCTCCCTCTTTTCCTCATTCAACCCCCTCTTGCTTCTCTGTCCTGGCATTCCCCTACATCCAGTCTTTCCAGCACGAGGGGTCTCTCCTTACATCTTCTTAGAAATCTATTGATATGCGAATTGTGTCTAGGGTATTCCGAGATTCTGGGTTAATATCCCCTTATCAGTGACTGCATACCATGTGTGTTCTTTTGTGATTGGGTTACCTCACTAAGGATGATATTTTCAAGTTCTGACCATTTAGCTAGGAATTTCGTGAATTCATTGTTTTTAATTGCAGAGTAGTATTCCATTGTGTAAATATACCACATCTTCTGAATCTATTCCTCCGTTGAGGGACATCTGGGTTCTTTCCAGCTTCTGGCTATTATAAATAAGGCTGCTATGAACATAGTGGAGCATGTGTCCTTATTGCATGCAGGGAAAGCCTCTGGGTATATGCCCAGGAGTGGTATAGCCGGATCCTCTGGGAGTGTCATGCCCAGTTTTCCGAGGAACCGCCAGACTGCTTTCCAGAGTGGTTTTACCAGCTTGCAATCCCACCAGCAGTGGAGGAACGTTCCTCTTTCTCCATATCCTCGCCAACAACTGCTGTCTCCTGTGTTTTTGATCTTAGCCATTCTGCCTGGTGTGAGATGGAATCTCAGGGTTGTTTTGATTTGCATTTCCCTAATGACTAAGGATGATGAACATCTAAAAGCTCAAGAACAAAAAGATGCAAATGCATCCAAGAGGAGTGGATGGTAGGAAATAATCAAATTCAGGGCTGAAATCAACTAAGTAGAAACAAAGAGAACTGTACAAAGAATAAACAAAACCAGGAGCTGGTTCTTTGAGAATTCAACAGCATCAATAAACCCTTAGTCAGATTATACAGAAGGCACAGAGACAGTATCCAAATTAACAAAATCAGAAAAGAAAAAGAAGACATAACAATATAAATCAAAGAAAATAAAAAAAAATAATTAGATCCTCCTACAAAAGCCTATACTCAACAAAACTGGAAAATCTGGAAGAAACTGATAATGTCCTAGACAGATACTAGGTATTAACCTTTAGTTGGGATCAGATAAAAAATATCAACAATCCCCTAACCACTAAAGAAATAGAAGCAGTCATTGAAAATCTCCTTACCAAAAAAAATAAATCCAGGACCAGATGATTTAGTGAAGAATTCTATCAGACTTTCAAAGAAGACTTAATCTTCAAACTATTTCACAATATAGAAACAGAAGGAACACTAACTAATTTGATCTATGAAACCACATCTATACTGATACCAAAACCACACTAAGACCCAACAAAGAAAGAGGACTTCAGACCAATTTCCCTTTTGAATATTGATGTAAATGATCAATAAAATACTGGCAAGCAGAATCCAAGAACACATAAAAATGATCATTCACCATGAACAAGGTGGCTTCATCTCAGGAATGCAGGGATGGTTTAATATACAGACATCCATCAACATAATCCACTATATATATATATATATATATATAAACATATATGCATATATATATAAACACGTATAAATTAAAAAAACTCATGATCATGTCATTAGATGTTTGAAAAGCATTTGATAAAAGGCAACACCCCTTCATGTTAAATAAAAAAACTTCAGCAAATTAGCTGGATATAAATTTAGCTCAAACATATCAGTAGCCTTCCTCTACTCAAAGAAAAACAAGCTGAATAAAAAAATTAGGGAAATGAGACCCTGCTCACAATAGTCACAAATAATAAAAAAATGCCTTGGTTTGACACTACCCAAGCAAGTAAAAGATCTATATGACAAGAATTTTGAGTCTCTGAGTAAAGAAAATGAAGGAGACCTTAGAATTATTGTGTGCCAGATCCACTGCCACTGAACCTCAATGGGACCCTGTCTGCCAAGTTGTTTGCATTATAGATCAGGAGCTGAGGAGATTTCCCTGGTTTTTGCTGATACCATGCTAAATAATTGTAAATGTCCCCACTTGCTTGACATGTGATAGTGACACTTTTTCCCACAGATGCAGACAGGGAAGCTGGAGTCTGGGTCATCTGGATGTCACATCTGGCATCTACGATTGGAAAATTAAAAACAAATCCTCACATGATTAATTCTGATGCAAGAGTATTTTCACTGAGAAATTCATGAATTCATTGTTTTTAAGGCAGAGTAGTATTCATTCCTATGTATTTGTCCCTTCCAATTACACAGTATCCTCTTTCTTTCACTCAGCTGTGGAAAATGTGTTCTCCTTGAAGCTGGAGATTTGGTGGTAGTAGGATATGGCATAGAGCATAGAATCTTAAAGAGTCAAATGAACACTAGTTAGATTATGAGGATATGGCTTTGAAAATGAAAATGTTAGATTAAATAAACAGTGGAGGAGTAGTGTCACTTCAATAACTCAGCCTTTCCCTGCATCTGCAGTTATCCCATGATAAAATAGAGATACACTTCTATTTCAAAAACAATTAAATAGTTCATCTTGAGGCATAAGAGTAGGATGGTTGAAAGTAGAATTATAACCATTTTCTGATAATATTGAAGATTTACATGGAAAATATTTCTGATAAAAATTGAAAAATATATAGAAAAACATTAAAATTGAAGATTATCATGTAAAATTGTACAGATAAAATGGTAGGCATAAAATATTTCTAAGTTGCTTGAAAGTGAAATTATAACCATTTTCTGATAAAATTGAAGATCTACAAGGAAAATATCTCTGATAAAATTGAAGAAATATATAAAAACATGTTAAGATTGAGTATTTCATGGCAAAATTATACCGATAAAATGGTAGGCATAAAAACATTTCTAAGTTTTTTGAAAGTGGAATTATAAACATTTTCTGATAAAATTGAAGATCTACAAGGAAAATATTTCTGATAAAATTCAAGAAATATGTAGAAATACATGTTAAAATTTATCTAGATAAATTTCTTCAATTTTATCAGAGATAGTTTCCATGTAAATCTTCAATTTTATCAGAAAATGTTTTTATTTCTACCTTCAATCAACTTATGAATATTTTTATGCCTATCATCTTATCTGTATAATTTATCATGAAATAGTCAGTTTTAATGTGTTTTTCTATATATTTCTTGAGTTTTATCAGAAATATTTTCCTTGTATATCTTCAATTTTATCAGAAAATGTTTATAATTCCACTTTCAATCAACTTAGGAATATTTTTATGCCTACCATTTTATCTACATAATTTTTCCATGAAATAGTCTATCTTAACTTTTTTTTCTACATATTTCTTCAAATTTATCAGAGATATTTTCCACATATATTTACATAACGGAATACTACTCAGCAATTAAAAACAATGAATTCATGAAATTCTTAGGCAAATGGGGAACAGGGGGAGGGAAGAGGGCTTATGGGACTTCTGGGGAGAGGAGAAGCGGGAAAGGGGAAATCATTTGGAATGTAAATAAAGAATATAGAAAATAAAAATTAATAATAAAAAACAGAACAAACAAAAAAAGGGTAGGATGGTGTTTTGAATAACTGCATGTTCAGTGTATGCCTTCCTTAATACTTTCCCATTTAAAACAGAGTCATATACCACAGCACAGACTCAGAAGTGCAGTAAAGATCACAAGTTATTTTCATTGTTGACTATTATCTTCTTTGCTCGAACCCTTGTAATACTTTGTATGAAATTGAACTGCAGAAAATCAATTTAAGGAGAATCTCTTCTTAGTTCATTGAAAAATGATCTGAAGACCCCTAAATTATATTCCTCCTGCTTTAACTTACTCTTGTGACTTAGACTCCAGTCTTGCCATAACCGTTCTGGAATGATAATCCTCCTTCTTCTGTTGTTCTCCCTTCCTATCCAGCCAGAAACAATAAAAGTGTTTTGTACGACCCAGGTCTGGCTCTATGTTTAATTCACCTACTGATTTTTGCCAAAACTGTGTTATTTTCTACATTTGTTGCCTCATTCTAATTCTCACTACATTTCTCAGATCTGCTAATTACCATCACAGTATCAACTGTTCTGAAAAGTTGCTGGCCCTGACATGACTGTGCATGACCCCAAGATGTATCACATAATGTTTCAATACTTTATCCGAATCAGTGAGTTTTCCTGACATAGCATTTAATGTAGATCTGATTTCTGATTTTTCTCCTTGGAGTGAAAGTATAGCCAAGTGGAAGCTCCAGAATGTGATAATGCTTTTTATGCCCTATGAATACAATCTGATAAGTATTCTATACACTATTCTCCATTGGATATACAATGCCATTTCAGGAGATCCCAGAAAATAAGATTTAAAATTACATGCCCCGTCAGGAATAGAAAATACAATATTTAAGGCCGTCACTTGACCCCAATAATAGTATATTCAGAGGGACAAAGAATGTTTGATCTTATTTGTATTTTGCTTATCAAAAATCATAAGTTAAATATATTGATTTTCTCTTTGTCATAACCAGTTATCTCTATGTGTCTCCTCTTTGTAGAAGAAGATTTAAGTTATAAACTACTATATCAGGCCCCTTCCTGCCTGCCTGCTATTATGCTTCACACCATGTTAGTCCTGGACTAATTCTCTGGAAGTGAGAGCATCCAAATTAATTTTTTTATACATTGCTTTAGCTGTTATGTCTTATCACAGCAATAGAAATGTAAACCACTAAATATCTGATAACTAAGGTATGACACAGAGAAATAAGTCATAGAGAAAGAAACTGGATGGGGTAACATAAATATCGCAGGAAGAAAGGTACAGAATAAATGTATTGTGTGCACCTTCCATTATCTCTATAGCTAGAAGTTCCCCAAGCTTTAGCAACCAGGACACTCATAACACAAATGACAAACATATTATCTCTATGACCACAAACATGCCAGACTCTTCCTATAGCTCTCAAGAAGCAAAAGTAATCTACCTTTAAATCTCATCTTCTGATAAAAAATAATATGTACCATGACTTAAGTTTATATGTAATAACATTTCTTTCTATACCAGGGATAGTATTACATCAGTATTTTTCCCCAAACTTAAATATGCTTAAATGTTTTGGGAATACAGTGAGTGAGATCGAACTTCCTCAGTCTGATCCAGGATGATAAGTCAATTTCCTAATGACTTTTTTGCAGTTTGTAACCTGCTTTGACACTGGCAGGAACTCCTTCATTCATAGGCAGGAAGAGTGGTTTAAAAATAACCTTTGAATTGGATTTCTTAAAAGCTAGACATCAAGTGAGTGTTTTGACTTGAATTGAGATCCCCTTGAAAAACAGATAATGTTCACAATCATTAAACTGTTTCTCCAGACTTCTTCCTCAGTATATTATCATATAAATAGACAAATCTTTAACTTGCCAGAATAACACAAACTGTGTCTGTGTGTCTCTCTGTGTGTGTGTGTATGTGTGTGTGTGAGTGTGTGTGTTGGCAACTCTGTTGAATGATTCCCAGCTATTCTCAATATTCTTGTGCAAATAAACAGGTATTTTAATTGTTTTTTCTCTCTTTTTAATGAGTCATATAAACCATTCTCTTGTTTTGATACTAGGCCTAGGAAATGAACAGTTATTTAGGACATAGAAAAGTTTCTTTGACTCCTATAGAAAAGCATCACATTAACATTTAGACCCTGGCAAAGAGAAACACTCTCAGCAGCTGAGCAGATGGAGCAGTTGGGGCAGCCTGTGCTCTTACTTCTACTTCCCTAGGTGGTTTATGTCATGGCTTGAATCACTGTGGGTGGAAGATAACTATGCTGTTGACAGTAATAGCTTGCAACATCTTCAGGCTGCAGGTTGTTGATCTTGAGAGAATATTGTGTGCCAGATCCACTGCCACTGAACCTCGATGGGACCCCATCTGCCAAGCTGTTTGCATTATAGATCAGGAGCTGAGGAGATTTCCCTGGTTTTTGCTGATACCATGCTAAATAATTGTAAATGTCCTCACTTGCTTGACATGTGATGGTGACACTTTCTCCCACAGATGCAGACAGCAAAGCTGGAGACTGGGTCATCTGGATGTCACATCTGGCATCTATGATTAGAAAATTGAAAACAAATCCCCACATGATTAATTCTGAAGCAAGAGGATTTTCACTGAGACCAAGCTGCAATGACTACAGGAAGCTGAATAAATATCTAGCACTGACTTTCTTACCTTTAAGCCACAACAGCAGCAACCCCAGGAGCTGGGTGTGCACATTCATGTCTGATTGTGATCTGAGTGAAGCTGACTTCAACACAGGGTGTGACCTGACCATGAAGAAGTCCTTGTGTTAGTGGGCTGTGCTTTGGGTACATGCAAATCAGCAAAGGGTATGCCCAGCTTCAGGACTCATCAGGTCAGTAGCTCTTTACAGACCTGTGGTTCTCTATATCTTCAATTGAGATGCAGTACAGGTATATTTATAGGGAATGTGATTCTCTTTTAACAACAAACAACAGTAATAATCTGTAAGTTATACCTTATTTTGATTTTTATCATGTTCTATGTAGAGTTCCATTATGATGTTTTCCTCCATGTCGGGGTATTTCAGACACTGTTCTAAGCAGTGCATAACTGATTTCATGGTCCGTTCAAAGTTAGGTGAAGATATTATTATTGCTATACAGTTTCTTCCATTTTTTCCTTTCCCTATATATATATTTGTGAGCCTGAATTTTAGTTAGAAAATTTTCCCTTACCTTTCCTTGTTATAAATCCCCCTCAAAACTTGTCCCTGTTCTCTTTCAGATGCATGGCCTCTTTTTACATTTTTTCTAAGAACTTATGTATACACACACACACACACACACATATGGACTCACATGTGTGCATACACACACAAACATACAAATACAAATATACATGCACACACACTCACATGTGCGCGCGTGCGCACACACACACACACATGCATTACTAAATATATCCCAAAGACTCCATTTAACATTAACTTTATGAACATTTTCAAGTCTGATTTTTTCAAACTGAACAATCTATTTGTATGCTCTTCCCTAAGGAGAAGCACCTCTTCTGCTAACAATTTTACCTGCTTCTCCATAGTATTTTTGGTACATGTGAGGCTTCATGGGCTGTTTCCTATTCTGTTTATCTTGTCCATTTGTGTCCTTCTTGTTCAATTCACATTAGAGTAGTCATGATATCAACAATTTAAAGGAACACCTTATGTTGTTACGAGGAGACACAACTTCACAACAAATGCCTCGATCCTCTGGGTGCATCAGTTTTTCCACTTCCTTTTCCTCAATGTTTCTTGAGCTATGTATATAAAAGCTTTCTGTAGCTGAATGATGGACTGATCACCACAACTCACCCTGAAGCTTCTTGTTCACAGTGATTCCCTGAAGAGTAATAGAATACTACAGGAAGGTGTGGTCTATAAATGAAGACAGAGTCTTACATAAATAACCCATCTTTTCTGGTAAACAATCTCTCTTTACTTATTTATGACAGCTCAACTACTCAAGAATTGCTCTCATCAAGCTGGAAAATGTCATGGGTTTTCTCCCTTTCTATGAATATGAGCTTTTCTCCTAGATTCATCTGGGATTATGTCTGTTTCCAATATTCCTGTTGAGTCTTCTGACTTTGACACCTTACTTCTTCCCCCTTTTACCACAATTTATTTTATTCAAGTCATATGGGTATACTCTCTGAAAATATTATTAAGTCCATATATTTACAATGGATCCCAAACTTCCATATGCTATGGACACCATATCTTTTCTAAATATTAACAGGATATGTATGCCAGTCTAAATTTAGGACAGAAGAATTCAAGCTGCGTGGTGAAAGAAGCATGTAAAGAACTAAAAGTAGAAGTATATATGAGAAGTTATAGTTATAATAGTGTCCTGACTTTGTGTGAGTTTACATTAAATATTGAATGGGAAAAAGTTTTACATGTGCCGAGAAGCATTTTATTTAAAATAGATATTTTATAGCATGAGACTGACACCCATTCATGGCCTAGAGATGATGATGGATACAGGAGAGGTATCATCAAGAAGAGGTAAATGGAGCAGTTAAGCAACTGATTGATCTGAAAAAAATTAATGAGGATGGTAACTCTGAAGTATGTGGTCATAGATTTTCCATTCAGGCATATATCAAAGTTGTATTTATGTATAACAGACATAAAACGTTTTCAGCTAGCAATAATTACTATTAATGTAAATATATTTAATGTAGTAACACTATATATTCCTGTTTTGTTAAGCAATAAAATCATGTTAATAAGCATAGTTCAATAAAATGCTAAGTTATGTTATACTTTCATCAAAGCGTGACACACTGACATACATGGTAATTCTGTGAGCTCAATTTGTTCATTGCTACCCAGGTCCCAGGTCTGGTGGTGGACTACAGTATTTGTTTCCTACCGCCTCACACCTGAGCAATTCAACAGAGAAGAAAATCTCCTGTCTTACTACCTGAAATGTTTGACTTCATTTACAACAAACACATTTGTTTTATGGGTGGATTAATATAGTGCCTAGATTCTTTCAGATAGCTATCTCTACCTTCACTTCTTTCATGAGGTTGCATTCTCAGAACATCCTAGAGTTTTTTTAAATAACTCTTGATACATTGGAGAGAACTTGGTAAGTCTCTCACCATACTAAATCTGCTCTTTCATAATCTTCTGGAAGCACATTTTCTAACACATTTCATTATCTTAGAGCAAAAAACACTATGATTGAACAATGATCTAACTCTTGGACTTCTGGATAAATTTCCATGGCAATCAAATTTTCTTTTCCATATAAATATGTAAATCAATGAATTATTCAGAAAAAGAATGCTTAACCTACAAGAAGGCTTGCCTAATTTTAGTACTATTGGAACCATGCTTGGATTGTGATCTGTGTTTGATGACTGGAAAACCAAAAACTACGGTGCTACTTATTTAGTGTGGAGAAAAAGTGACAAGAGACTCAGATTTCTGAAGTTTCCATTCACATTGGTTCACAGCCAGTTTCTTCATTCCCACAGATATAGGAGACTTGTTATATACTATATTATTTATAAGAAGTTGAACAGTCTTCCAAAACAGAATAAATAAATCAAGGGAAGTTCATTTGCTGAGATTTATACCATTAGAAATATGTCACACATTGATGATTTTAACTGTCTATCATTATTCACTGAGATCAAGCTGGAGATAATGTATGTGAGCTGAATATATGTCTTACTATATCTTTTAATGTTCTCAATGTTGAAAAAGTCTTGATGCTGCTACCAAGCACCTTCTATTCAGGAAGTAAAGATATGTATGCTTGTATTATAACTGCTTAAAGGCCTCAACAGATATAAGAAGATAGAATAATTCCAAGCATCCTATCAAAACACCATGGACTAAGGTTGTTCTTTAATAACAGCCACAACAACAACAAAACCAAACAAGGGAAGTCCCAGATACATATGGAAGTTGAGCAACTCTTTACTCAATGATAATTGGGTAAGGAATAAATAAAGAAAGTATTAAAGACTTTTTAGAACACACACAAAAAAAAAAAACTGAAAGTACAACATACCCAAGCCTATGGGAATCAATGAGAGCAAAGGTAAGAGGAAATCCCATACCTCTGAGTGCCTCCATAAAAAAATAGGAGAGAGCATACACTAGAAGCTTAACAGAACATTTGAAAGCTCTAGAAAAGAAGCAAATACATCCATAAGGAGTAGATGGTAGAAAATAATGAAACTCAGGGCTGAAATCAACCAAATAGAAACAAAAAGATTTGTACAAAGTATCAACCAAACCAGGAGCTGGTTCTTTGAGAAATCAACAAGAAAGATAAATCCTTAGCCAGAAAAACCAGAGGGCAAAAAGACCATATCCAAATTAACAAAATCAGAGATAAAAAGGGAGATATAACAACAAAAACTAAGGAAATGCAAAAAATCTTCAGATCCTACTACAAAAACATATAGTCAACACAACTGGAAAATCTGGATGGAATGGACAATTTTCTAGACAAATTCAAAATACCTAAGTTAAATCAGGATCAGATATGGGATCTAAACAGTCCCATAACCCCTAAAGGAACAGAAGCATTTGTTAATAGTTTCCTAACCAGAAGAATCCCAGGACCAGATGGTTTTAGTGCAGAATTCTATCAGACCTTCAATGAAGACCTAATTCCAATACTCTTCAGATAAAATAGAAACAGAAGGAATGGTAACTAATTAGATATATGAGGCCACATTTATGCTGTTACCAAAACTACACTAAGACCCAACAAAGAAAGAGAACTTCAGACCAAATTCCCTTATGAATATTGATGAAAAACTACTCAATAAAATAGTGGCAAAGAGAATCCAAAAACATATCAAAACATTTGTTCACCATGAACAAGTTGGGTTTATCCAAGAGATTCATAAATAGTTCAATATAATGAAAAACATCAAGATAATCCACTGTATGTACAAATTTAAAGATAAAAAAAATCACATGATCTTGGCATTAATTCTGAAAAGCATTTGACAAAATTCAACACCCCTATATGTTAAAAGTCTTGGAAAGTTCAGGACTTCAAGACCCATACCTAAACATAGTAAAAGCAGTTTACAGCAAACCAGTAGCCAACATTAAACTAATTGGAGAGAAACTTGAAGCAATCCCACTAAAATCAGGGACTACACAAGGCTTTCCACTCTCTTCCTATCTATTCAATATAGTACTCAAAATTCTACCTACTGCAATTAGACAACAAAACAGGTCAAAGGGATACAATTTGAAAAGGAAGAAGTAAAAATATCACTAATTGCAGATGATATAATAGTATACTTAAGTGACCTCAAAAATTCTACCAGAGAACTCCTACACCTGATAAACAACATCAGCAAAGAGACTGGATTTAAAATTAACTCAAACATATCAGTAGCCTTCCTCTACTCAAAGGATAAACAGGCTGAATTAAAAACATTAGGGAAATGAAACCCTTCACAATAGTCACAAATAATATTAAACACCTTGGTGTGACACTAAGCAAGCTAGTAAAAGATCTATATGACAAGAACTTTGAGTCTCTGAAGAAAGAAATTGAAGTAGATCTCAGAAGATGAAAAAGATTTCCCATTCTCATGGATCGAAAGGATTAACATTGTAAAACTGTCCATCTTCTTGAAAGCAATCTATGATTCAATACAATCCACAACAAAACTCCAACTTAATTTTTCACAGAAACAGAAAGAGCAATTCTCAAATTCATTTGGAACAACAACAACAAAAAAAAATAGGTTAGTGAAAACTATGTTCAACAGTAAGAGAAATTCTGGGGGAATAACCATCTCTGTCCTCAAGCTCTACTACAGAACAATAGTTATAAAAACTTCATGGTATTGGTACAGAAACAGGTCAGTCAATCAATGGAATAGAATTGAAGGCCCAGAAATGAACCCATACATATTTGGTCAATTGATCTTTGACAAAGAAGCTAAAACCATCCAGTTGAAAAGATACAGCATATTCAACAAATTGTGTGGGCTTAAGTGGAGGTCTACATGTAGAAGAATGCAAATTGACTCATTGTTATCACCTGAACAAAGCTCAAGTCCAAGTGGACCCACATAAAACAAAATACTCTGAATCTAATAGAAGAAAAAGTGGGGAAGAGTCTCAATTACAAGGACACAGGAGAAATTTTCCTGGATATAATTCAGGGGCTTATGCCCTAAGATCAAAAGTAAACAAATTTGACCTCGTAAAAATGAAAAGCTTCTATAAAGCAAAGGACACTGTCAACAGGACAAAATGGCAACCCACAGTTTGAGAAAAAGATCTTAACCAACCCTATACCCAATAGAAGGCTAATATCCAATATATATAAAGAACTCAAGAAGTTATACTCCAGAGAATTAAATAATCCTATTAAAAATGAGGTACAGTACTAAACAAAGAATATTCAACTGAGGAATATCAAATGGTGGAGAAACACCCAAAGAAATATTCAATATCCTTAGTCATGAGGGAAATGCAAATAAAACGACCCATAGATTCCACCTCACATCAGTCAGAATGGCTAAGATCAAAAGCTCACATGACAGCAGATGCTGGGTAGGATGTGGAGAAAAAGGCACACTCCTCCATTGCTGGTGGGATTGCTAGCTGGTACAACCACTCTGGTAATCAGTCTTGCAGTTGCTCAGAATATTGGACATAGTACTACCTGAGGACCCAGCTATATATATATCTGGGCATATACTGAAAACATGCTTCAACATATAACAAAGACATATGCTCCACTATGTTCACAGCAGCCTTCGATTCAATAGTCAGAAGCTGAAAAGCACCAAGATGTCCCTCAACAGAGGAATGGATGAGGAAAATGTGGTTCATTTACACAATGGAGTACTACTCTGCCATTAAAATAAATGACTTCATGAAATTCTTAGTCAAATTGATGGAACAAGAAAACATCATCTTAAGTGAGGTTAACACAGTCACAAAGGAACACACATGGTATGTTCCCACTCATAAGCGATATTAGGAAAAAAGCTCAGAATACCAATGATACAACTTATGAAAGTCAAGAAAATGGAAGACCAAAGTGTGGATGCCTCAGTCCTACTTAGAACATGGAATAAAATAATAACAAGAGAACCCTTTTGGGTGGGAGCTGCTCAGAAGAGAGGGGGGGAAGAAGAAAAAGAGGGGGCATGATCAGTTGTGGGAGGAGATGAGGGAGATGTACAGAGGGTCACAAAAATCAACAGAGGAATGTAGCAATGGGGGGATGGGGAACTGGGGGTAGCCAAAAAAAAGTACCAGATGCCAGGAAGGCAAGAGGCTCCCAGGACCCAACAGGAATGACATTATCTGAAGTACCTAACAAAGAGGAGAAAGAACCTGTAGAGAACATATCCAGTTTGTAGTCCCAGCCCCCAGTTGAGGGATGGGGCCAACCACCACTCTCAAATATTTAATCCAGAATTCCTCCTGACTAAAGGAAATATGGGAACAAAGAGTGGAGCCGAGACTGAAGGAAAGGCCATCCAGAGAGTGCCCACCTGGGGATCAATTCTGCCTGCAAACACGAAACCCAGACACTATTGTGGTTGCCAAGAAGTGCTTTCTTACAGGAGCCTGTTAATGGATGTCTCCTGAGAGGCTAGGCCAGAACATTATGGATACTGATGCAGATGCTTGCAGTAAACCATTGGACTGAGCAGATGGACCCCAATGGCAGAGTTTGGGGACAAACAACCCCATAGGTAGAACAACAATATCAACCAACCAGACCACTTAGAACTCCCAGGGATCAAACTACCACCCAGAGAGTACACCTGGAGGGACCCATGGCATCAGCTGTATATTAACAGAGTATGACCTTGTTTGGCATCAATGGAAGGTAGGCCCTTGGTCCTGTGAAAGCTTGATGAATATAGGATGCAGAAAAGCTCCAGAGACTAGGTTATGACTCTTCGACTATTTCTTAACAGGTAGTTTCCAGTTCTAACCATTTGCCTAAGAATTTCACGACTGGATGTAGGGGAATACCAGGACAGAGAAGCCAGAGCAGGTTGAATGGGGAACAGGGGGAGGGAAAAGGGCTTATGGGACTTTTGGGGAGGGAGGAACCGGGATAGGAAAAATCTTTGGGAATGTAAATATAAAAAATATAGAAAAAAAAAACAAAACAAAAACAAAACAAACAAAAAAACAGAAAACAGGTAGTTTGCCTCTGTTCTTCCTCAGGCTGTGTTCTTCCTTCTGCTGTAGAATGCTGACAGAGCAAGCCTTTAAATAAATCCTTAGGAATTCTACATGATCCCTCTGAGCCTGATATTATTGGCTATATGGACACATAGAAAGTCGTTTATTATAATGTTGGGACAAGTAAGAAAATTGGGAAGGGAAAGATGGCTTTCAAAACTGATTACTATGAACATGAAACTTTGCCATCAAAGTCACATTCCCTGGGAGATATGAATATAATTTAGATGAAAATGGTGACTTTGACTATGCAAACTTGAACACATACAGCATCTGCTCCTCTCCTTCCCAACCCCCTGACTTTGTTGTCTGTCTGTGGACCCAGTTCCCATAATTGGGTTATCTTGTCTGGCCTCACTAAGAAAGCATTTGCCTGTTGATGGTGTAACGTAGCATCAGGATTTCAAAAAGAAATCTGGTACTTTTGGGACTAGTTTTGTAGTTGATGATTCAGTCTTCAGTGTAGACAACTGTCATGACTTGAAACAGAATTAGAATACTGTATTAATTTAGAATCAATACATATGAAAAGTCAATACAGAAATACAGAATTTGTAAAATATAGATATAGAAATACAGAATTTGTAAAACTTATATGGGTGTATTCACACTAAAATTTTCAAAGTGGTTGTATATTAAAGATCTGATTTTATCAAAGCCAGATCTCTCAGGCTCATGGGTAGTTGAAAGAAAAGCCCTGAGCTCCTTCTGTCACCTTCCTTAAGAAGGAAAGTTGGGGAATCATCTTTCCTATTCCTATTTTTCCAAGAACTGAAGAACAGCAGAAAGTAGAGAGCTGAGACTGAGATCCTCTGTTGTTATAAGACCCCTAAGCCACATCAATTAATGCATGTCTTCTCTGGGAAAACTGATATTAGCAACAGAATAAAAAAAGCAAATAAGTGTTTAAAACAATCAAATAAAGTTTCTATAGATCACAGAACTTGTGGCCTGTAAGAGCAAAAGGTGAGGAAGAAACAGCAAAATAAGACTCCTGTTTTCATGAACTAACATCAGCTGTGGCTGTCTATATAGGAACCCCATGAGATTAAGCCCATCAACACTGAAGCATGAAGTGTGAGGAGCTCATGAGCCTGTACTACAAGCTGATGAGGTTTTGGTAGTTGACTGCTTCTGAGGGAGAGAGAGACAATATTCTCTAAGAGTGTTATCTCTGATAAATTTACCATGCTTGCTCCAGTGGGTGTTGCTACATCTACAAATATATGATCAGCCCACATTGGACTCAGTGCATAAAGTACATTGGACTCAGTGTTTAGATATGTTTATATGTGAACATGAAGGGAAGGGTAAAAAAATGAGTAGTAGGGAGTTCAGGGAAGAGAGGGGGATGCAAATATCTAATATATTGTATCACTATATGAAATTCTTATTTATAAAAATATTACATTTTGAAAAATTACTCAGTTTAATCACAATAAACCGAATCATTTTTCCTCATTCATAAAACCCATTAAAATTTCAATTATTTCAAAGAATAGGCATGTCAGAATGATAAAGTTTGTTGTTAGGTAAATAACTCCCAAGGTCTTTATTCTCACTGCAGGGCTGTAGAAATGTCTCATCATTTAAGAGAAAATGAATTACTTTCTAAGCATCCATGTTTATTGGTTCACAAAGGCATATACAGCTTCAGCTCTGTTAAAGCCTGCTTGGGTACTTAATTTATATGCACAAATCCTCATGTTCCCATATAAACTTCTACTTTAAAATGAAATATTGAAAAAGAACATGTACTGCTTTTACTGAAAGGTAGAAATATGTTTCTAACAGGTGTGTATAATTAAATATAAACTACACAAATTAAAATGTAATAATCATTTTTAAAAACAAAGAATATTATGTTGGTATACAAAAGTAGAACCATGTTATTCATAATGGTCCACATAATGAAAAGGATTGCAGGCATAATCAATAAGGGGCCACATGAATGAAAGATCAGGCTGGGGCTATGAAAGAGGAGACTATTAAAAGGAATGAGAAAGCATCTAAGAACTGAGAAGACAGAAGTCAAATTGTCGCTGCCAGGCCTCTAAAACAGTATATAGCACTTTGGACTCGAGTTTTTAACGACCTGTTTATTCTTATTTCATGGGTATATGTAATATTTGTGCATGTGTAGTGTGGGCATTCCTGGTACCTGGAAGGACTAAAAGATGTGATCAGATTCTCTGAGGCTAGAGTTACAGATGGTTTTGAACTTACAATATGGGAATTAAACCCAGGGCCTCTGGAAGAATAACCAGTGATTTTAACCAATAAGCCATATCTCTAGCCCTTTTGAGTCCTTGACTGTTCCTAAGTATGTATTCAGACCCATATAACACTGAAATGATCAAGTTGTATTCTTTGAAGATACTCCAACTGGGAGGATAAGTTAGAAGAGCAAAAAATGTTCTATCGGAGAATCTGGGTCTATTCTGTTCCCTCAAATGACTCCATTTCATTAATATTGTGTGTTTGACAAGGAAAACAGAACATTTTATTGTAAAATAAATAAATAAATAAATAAGTAAAAATAAACAAATAAATAAATATTTGGGGACATGGGGTTTTTTTTGGAGGTGTGGCCTTGTGAGAGTAAGTATATTTGTGTGGAGGCAGGGCTTTGAGGTTTTAAATACTGAAGCTACACCCAGGCTGAAACACCTTTCTCTACTCCTAGCCTGCCTTTGGATCAGGATATAGAACTCTCAGATCCTCTAGTACCATGTCATCTTGCATGTTGCCATGCTTCCCATCATGATGATAAGAGATTGAATCTCTGAAACTGTAAGCCAGGGCTAATTAATTGTTGGTCTTTATAAGTGTTGCTTTGATGATGGTGTCTCGTCACAATAATAAAAAATCCTAAAACAGAAGTGCATTGTTGGAGATAATTGATGGAGATAATATAAGCAGTTAAAAAATTATTTAAACACATTCCACTATTTTCAGCACTGCAAAGGTATGTTGGGTTTTCTTCCATTATTAATGCAATTTCTCTTTTTGATAAAATCATAACTAGTTACCTGAGTTGTATAGAATGAATGGCATTAAAGAATATGAAATAGAAACAGAATGTGTTAGGACTATTTATTAATCATTAGACTGCTGAGGGCCAGTCTCAACAAGGTCAGTTACTGAAGTGATACTCAGCATTGGAGAAATGCCAAATGTTGTTGACCTTTGTCATTTAATTTTCTCTTTCTAATTTCTCTTTTTAATTTTTTAGTTGTTTTAGTAAAACAACTAAAACCATATCCTTAAACTTTCTTCCTAAAATTAATTTAATCAAATCAGGAATTCTATAAAGTCATTAATTCATCTAAATACTGTTATTTCATGAAGTTTATCTTCATGTTGATTTGCAAGGAATTTTTCCCATAGAGAGGGCTACCACCCAGGACATAATCATACCAACCTATAGGTAGGCAGAGTCTCCCAGTATCCATGAACCCAAATGAATGATGAATGTGCAATGACAACATGAAAAAAAAAAAACACATCAGTAGCAAGAAGCAATTCTGAAAAAAAGTCTTTGGGGCTGTAAGAAGCTATCCTAGGGGAAGACTTTGTGGCCATGCCTCACAAAAGTATACATATCACAGATGAGCTAAAAGGTAGGAAATCTCCAAGGATGTCACTTGCCCACTGATGCTCTTTCTGAATGATTACCACTGTTAGGATTCTGTCTAAGATCCAACCCACAGTTACCTGGCAACAGCCAAGTAGGTCTGGCCCACTATATAAGGGGCTTCTTGCCCCTCTTCTCTCTTTTGCCTCTTACTCTTGCCTCTCTTTGCCTCTTGGGCTCTTCCCTTTCTGCCTCCATTCTCCCCTCTCTCCAAGTGGTCATGGCCTGCCTCTACTTCTCTAATCTCTCCCTTTCTCTGCTGCTACTACACTCTTAACTTCACTTCTCATGTCATGAATAAGCTCTACTCTATGTCATACCATCGTGTGTGTGTGAGTGTGTGTGTGTGTGTGTGTGTGTGTGTGTGTGTGTGTGTGTGTGTATGTGGTCCCTGGGGGGGGAGGTATGACTTTGCATGGGACCACTGAGGCATCCCCTTCCCCCACACACCCATAGAACATATTCTCACACCACTTTCTCTTTTTATGATCACAACAACCAGCATTAGACATTTTGCATTAAAATTACATTGAGTGTGTCACACTTCAGTGATTGGTCACACTAACAACTGGCTTCAAATCCATAATAATAAATATAATCCAGTCATTATTTTATTGTTGATATATTTATCTTCTATGCAATTATGTTTATTCTTTTACTCATATTCTGCTTCTTCAATCTTTTCTATTTTCCTCCATTTCTTCCTTTCTTTATGCCTATCTTCCTTCTACACTTCTTGAAAATTCTAAGCAATTGAACAATAATTGATTCCCATCAACATTACTGTATATGAACAGCGACGATATATACATTTAATGTAAATATATTGATGTTGCTTGTGACTCCAACCAAGATCCTTGGGGAAAAGTTGGGTGTAAGAAGGTGTAGAGTCAACCACACAGTCTTCAGGAGTCAGAAAAGTGATAAAAGCAGAGTAATTTATTACAGAAAGTGGGCAAGTCTTTATACCCTCCACCCAGGTCCCATTGGCACATGACCACTCGCTCCATGTAGTTGCCACCATCTGATTGGTTATTCTTATCATGCACTCTGTCTAAAATCATTTGTGTTCAAGTGTCAGGCAGCCTATGAGTTTAGCATGAACAGAAGTTACTGTTTCACATAAGTGGGCCACTGTAAGCAGTCATTCATGATTTGCTGATTCATTTCTCCTTTATACTGGAATATATATAACCAAAAATACTTTCTAGATTTCCAGGTGATATTCAATCACATGAAATATTTTTGTTTTTTTTCAAATAATTATTCTCTCTTTATTCTGAATATTTAAGAATCTTTTCTAGTTCCATAGAAATGTACAGTGAATCAGTACTATGGATTCCCACAATACTGTAAATAGAATTTGAGGGCATCTTGCTTGCAAATAAGTGAGACTTATGTCAAAATGATACTAGCCTATGTAAAGCATAAATGATATAATAAATTACACATGAATTATTCAGTGACTTTTCATGCTCAGGACATTGGACACATTTATTCAGTATATTTAACACTGAAATGTAAAAATAACATTTTATTATATGCTACATACTTATTCACGTTTTTGAAAGCAGTTTCAAGATTTTAAAAATCACTACATTATGGCTGGGGAGATAACACAATGGTTATAAAGTACTTGCAACACAAATGTGAAGGCCAGAGTTTGGATTCCTAGCATAAATCAATCCTTTGTGGGCTGGCACACCTGTAATTCCAGTATCAAAAAAGCTAAGAAGTAATATTCAACCCAAACTGCCTACAAAGCACACCATAATACCTAGTTCTGGCTCTAATTGAGAAGATGTGCTGCAATGAATAAGAATGACGAAGGACAACTCCTAATATCAACATTGGCCCTTCAAGTGCACAGGCACATACATGCAAAATAATCATGCAGATAGACACAAATTTACACCAAATACACATATAATACTGAAAAACAAAAAACTGTTCCTGTTTAATATGTGATTTCTTTGGCCTAGATCAGAGTTAAATTTATTAGCTATACTTTCTGAGTGCCACTCTTCCTTGCCCATTCAACTAACAGCCTTTAAATGGGAAATTCCTTTTAAATTTACATACCCCTTTAATTGCCCCTACTTTTAAAATATTTACTAAGTTTTGACAATCTCATGAATTCATATAATAAATTCAGATTATTCTCTTCCCCAATCTCCTCCAATCCATATCCCCCTGCCCTCTTGAGCACTATCAAGAGATGCAAAATGACTCACTGTTATCCAAAAAGATGGGTTACTCAGACATATTTCTCTATTTGTCAGTAGTAATTATACTCTTATATGAAAAAAAAATATGCTGCCCTCATGTCCAGTTTAAGATGTACCGATTCCTATCATCTCTTTTGCGTCACACATTAGAGGGTATTAGGTTAAAAGATCTGACTTAGTGTTGTGAGGCTCAGTGTCCTCAGCATACACACACACACACACACACACACACACACACATTCTTTCTAAAGCTAGAAAGACTTCCCTTACACAGAAAAATTCAGGGACATGGTAAGCACAGAGTATTTTTCATTTAGGCCACCTGCAGTCAATTTTCTCAAAGTGGTTTGAAGGCCAAGATCTGTCTACATTTTAAACTACTCATTGTTTTGTGAGACCAGGAGGGAGTCAAATCTGACAAGCTATCTTAGTAATATAACACAGACATGGCATCTTCAAACTTGTAAATTCTTCAAAAACAGCCCATAGCTCAACACAGTGTGAACATTGGTCTCTGAATGTTATCCTAAACTATTTATTTCAATTATGACTCACAGGCATTTAATAGTTTCATAGCTCAGAAAATTCTCTGTCTCTCTCTGTCTCTGTTATTCTCTCTCTTGCTAGCTTGCTCTTGCTTTCTTGTCTATCGCTTTTTCCCTCTTGCCCTCTCTTGCTCTCTCTCTCTCACATACATGCATACACATAGAGAATTATACAGAACATTCCTTTTTATTTATTTTTAATTTCTTTTTACACTCCAGATTTTATTCCCCGCCCCTGTCCACCCTTCGATTATTCTACATCCCATACCTCCTCCCAACCTCCCTGTCTCCACAATGATGTCCCCATCCTCTGCCTCTAACCCCAACTGACCTCTAAACTCCCTGGGCCGCCAGTCTCTTAAAGGTTAGGTACATCATCTCTGATTGAACACAGTCGCAGACATCTTCTACTGTATGTATGTGGGCCTCATATCAGCTGGTATATGCTGCTTGTTTGTTGGTCCAGGTTTTGAGCAATCTTGGGGTTCCACTTTAATTGAGACTGCTGGTCCTCCTACAGGATTGCCCTTGTCCTAACCTTCTTTCAGCCTTTCTCTAATTAATGCTTTGTATGGAGGTCTTGATCCACTTGGACTTGAGCTTTGTACAAGGGGATAAGAATGTACCCATATGCATTCTTCTGCATGCTAACTACCTGTTGGACCAGCACCATTTGTTGAAAATGCTATCTTTTTCACTGGATAGTTTTAGCTCCTTTGTCAAAAGTCAAATGACCATAGGTGTGTGGGTTCATTTCTGAGTCTTCAATTCCATTCCATTGATCTACCTGCCTGTCACTGTATCAATAACATGCAGTTTTTGTCACTATTGCTCTGTAGTACAGCTTGAGGTCAGGGATGGTGATTCTGCCATAAGTTCTTTTAGTTTTGAGAATAGTTTTCACTACCCTGTGTTTTTTGTTAGCCAGATGAATTTGAGAATTGCTCTTTCTAACTATATGAAGAATGGAGTTGGTATTTTGATGGGGATTGCATTGAATCTGAAGATTGCTTTTGGCAAGATGGCCATTTTTAAAATATTAATAGTGTCAATCAATGAGCATGGGAGATCTTTCCATCTTCTGAGTTTTTCTTTGATTTCTTTCTTCAGAGACTTGAAGTTCTTGCCATAGGGATCTTTCTCTTGTTTGGTTAGTCACACCAAGATACTTTATATTGTTTGTGACTATTGTGAAGGGTGCAGTTTCCCTAATTTCTTTCACAGCCTCATTATTCTTTGAATATAGGAAGGCTTTTGTTTTGTTTTAGTTAACTTTATATCTGGACAGTATGCTGAAGGTGTTTATCAGCTGTAAGAGTTCTTTTGGGTCACTTAAGTATACTATCATATCATCTGCAAATAGCAATAGTTAGACTTCTTCCTTTCCAATTTATATCCTTTTGGCTTCCTTTTGTTGTCTAATTGCTCTAGCTAGAACTTCAAGTACTATATTGACGATATAGGGAGAGAGAGGATAGCCTTGTCTGGTACTTGATTTTGGTGGGTTTGTTTCAATTTTCTCTCCATTTAATTTGATGTTGGCTATTGGTTTGCTATATATTGCCTTTACTATGTTTATGTATTGGCCTAGAATTTCCAATCTTTTTAAGACTTTTATTATGAAGTGTTTTTGGATTTTATCAAATGCTTTCTCAGCATCTAATGAAATCGTTATGTGGTTTTTGCTATGAGTTTGTTTATATAGTAAATTATGTTGATGGATTTCCATATATTCATCCATCTCTGCATTCCTGGGAAAAGCCTACTTGATCATGATGGATGATCATTTTGATGTGTTCTTGTATTCAGTTGCCAAGTATTTTATTTAGTATATTTGTGTCAATACTCAAGGGAAATTAGTCTGAAGTTCTCCTTTGTTGGGTCTTTGTGTTATTTAGGCATCAGAGTAATTGTGGATTTGCAGAATGGGATTTGCAGAATGAATTGGGTAGTGTTCCATCCATTACTAATTTGTGAAAGAGTTTGAAGAGTATTACTATTAAGTCTTCTTGGAAGGTTTGATAGACTATTATTTTAAAAAGTAATGGAAATGTTTTAAAGTATGAAAGACATTTGCATATAACCTTGTTTAAATAAAGTAAGAAATAATCCGCAGTAGAAAATTTTGGCAGATATTTTCTTAACCAATGCCCGAAGTGAACATTTCAAAGGGATTGTCATCTGAAATCATTTACCTTATAAGGTATGTCTCTCACTTTGGACACGTCTTTAACTCAAAAGTAATTTCAATTAATGTCTATTACAGAGACTGTATTCATGCAAAGGCTGTGAGGTAGAACTCTATCTTCTAGAAAATATATTCCTTATGATGTCTTGCAATTTTACAGTTTTGTGTACAAAGGGAGAAGGATAGCAAGAGTAAATGGTATTTGATCTTCAAAATGACCAATATCTGAAATGAAGGAAGGTTTGCAGAGTATTAGAGATAAAGAGAGTCTGAGTTGGCTGGAGCTAACGTATCTAGTTATTCTGGCTCAATCTGTGTGTGCAGATATAAAGAACTTTGAGAAGGACATGTGAGAGATAATGCTCTTGGGTACAAAAGATACAGTGGAAACAATCAGCCCAAAGTTGTTGAGGTACAGTTTCCCACCCCTCTCATGACTCTTATCTCAGAAATAATGACTCTGGGAATCAACTATATTTACAAATACCTAGGCAATAAGCTTTGCTGTTCCACCACTAGTTTATAATTTAATATCCCGTTTATTATAATCTATGTTCTTCCACATGGCTACTAAGATCTGCTCAGCTCTCTTGTGTCTGTTCTTCCTCCTGTCTGAGGGTGATGCCCCCAAAGCCCTGTGCCTAGCTTTAATCTCAGAATTCTTTCTGCCTACTGAATATCTCACCTTCTGTTCTACCCTTTCCTATAGGCCATATTTTTTACTGGCAGGTAATGTAAATAACCTGTCAATAATAATATATTCTACAAAAATATTATTTTCAATAACATACTATAGAAAAATTATACATTACCCAAGAGAATCTCTCTACACAATGTGAAATGAAGTTAAAACTATAACAAAACTGTATAATGCTGATTATCTATTGTGTGTTTGCATTAGAGTTCTACATGACAAAGCAATTACTGGGAATAAACAGTAAATTCTGGAAGGTTGAACTGTGTCTTGCAGAAATGATTTCAGTGAGAAATACACTGTTATATTATTTTGTTCCAGATAATATGATTTTCCAATTTTTGAAAGAATGAGCATTTTTCTTATTTTGTGCCTTATTTTGATGTAGCAGATAGTTGTGGATATTAAATTTTATTCTTCTGATTTCTATTGTCAGATCCAAAGGACCCAAATTTACTAAATTCTAGAATAATAAAGATAAGTTGAAAGTAGACTTCTGAAAGTACTGGTAATAATGGCACTTGACAGTAGCTAATATTATTAACAACCAATGTTCTTCATAAAGACACAAAGTAAACAGAAATGATTAAATGGCATTAATATGAATAAATCTTTAAAGCTATCCTTTTATCTTAATTTAGGAATAACTCACTGCTCAAGGAAGGAACATTCCTAATTGAAATTTCTTTTTTCCTATTAGGTATTTTTATTATTTACATTTCAAATGTTATCCCCATTCCTTGTTTCCCCTCTGAAAACCCCCTATCACATCCTCCCTCCCACTGCTCATCAACTCTCCCACTCCAGCTTCTCTATCCTGGAATTCACATACACTGGGCCATTGATCTATCACAGGACCAAGGCCTCTCCTTTCATTGATGTCTGATAAGGCCATCCTCTGCTATATATGCAGCTGGAGCCATGGGTCCCTCCATGTGTACTCTTTGGTTGGTATTTTAGTCCCTGGGAGTTCTGGGGAAGGGTCTGGTTTTTATGCTGTGTGTGTGTGTGTGTGTGTGTGTGTGTGTGTATGTGTGTGTTTATTTTTACCTTTTTAAGTTGTTTGTTTGCTCTTAAAAGAGAAAAGGGGAGAAAAAATTACATATAATTGGGGGGAGAATGAGGAGGTAAGAGGGTCCTGGAAAGAAGTTGTTAGGAAAAACCATGATCAGAATGTATTGCATGAAAATTATTTTTTCAATTAAAACCTAGAAGACATTATTAATATTTTGTCTTGTGACACCTTAATAACTTGCTTAATTGCAATGTGAGTAATGCTTTCAAAGTAAATATTCTATCTAAGTAACAGTCAATGATAGTTTTTGGCATTTGGTCTTACTGGTCTTTTACCTGTATATAATTAATTATTATAATTAATAATATTAATTATTATTATAATTTCTATTCTTGTGGTTTTGAAGTTTTGTGTGCATGAATATTATTGTGATTTCCCTCATATTTTGTTGTTGTATTTTTTATTTGTCTCTTTGTTTTCTAAAGAGACAGCAAATGAAAAGTACTCAGTTGAGAGGATGTGGAAGTAAGAAGAATCTGACAGGAGTTAGGCAAAAATATACTGTGATCACAATACATTTAAAACCAATATCTCAATTAAAAATGGGAAAAAAAGACATTAAAAATAACTTGTTCCATGATAGCAGGTTGTCAATGCACACTTTCAAGGTTAATCTTCCATCTAAAACACAGCTTGTTCAGAATAATACAGTCCTACAACTTCAAAATTTTCTCAAGCTCCTTTCCTCAGCTCATAACAATACTATTAATTACAAGCTACCATCCTCTTTGATTTATTTCTGACACTTTTGATGTGAAATAAAGTACAAGCCCAGGAACTGTAGGAGAGGAATTCATGATTTATAATAAAATTCAGAAGCTGGATAACAAACATAAAATATCTTCATCACCCACTGCCAGGGTCACACACAGACATTCAGGAACTGAGGTGGAGCACATATAGGGAGACTAGGATGCTGATGACCTCTGGCTATTAACATACTTACTATTCTGTGGACCAGAGCAGATAGATTCTGGCAATTTACACCTACTGATAGCACTAAGAGAATAGGAAAAGAAACTTAATTATATGGGTTCTTTACCATTTAATTTAACTCTCCATGAGCCAGGGAAAAATAAAAAGATGAAGAGAAAGTCATGCATGCACACACACACACACATGCACACATTCAGCTTGGCCCAACCACCTGTTTAATCAGTTTCACAAGTGAACAAGAATAGTTACACACATTTACATATGCTTACAAACATACATACAAACATATAGACATATATATATGTAAATATATACATATACATATGCACATATAAACATGTACACAAGTACACATGTACATATATACATATTCACATGTATACATACTTGATTGATACTTCAGAACCCCAACAGCCACATTGAGTTTTTACTTCATCCTTTTTATACCTTTGTAGACAAAAGTCCTGTATAAAATTCTCCCACTAATGAAATGTTACTCAAAAGGAGAATTACAGAATGATGATAGAAACATCAAAGCAGTGTATGATTCTATATGCTCATTATAAGTTCAAAGCAACTGTTTCAAATGGCCATGGGGTACTTTAGGGTACACCTATGGCCTCATTCTTGAACCTGACTTAGAATGAATACTTTTTTCTTGATTACAAATATGTACCAAACATATTTCTCTTCTTAGTGTTATTCATGAAAGCTCAGTGTATTCCTTATTATGCAGCCCTTAATTACAATATTATGAGGACAGGGCACATTCTAATTTTTTTCCTGTTTTTTTTTCTTTGAGTTCTTTTTCTTTTAAATTAGATATTTACTTTATTTACATTTCAAATGTTGTCCCCTTTCCTTATTACCCTTTTGAATACCCCCATCCTATCCCTCCTCCCCCTACTTAACAACCCCTCCACCCCACTTTCCTGACCTGGCATTCCTGTACACTGGCACCTCAATCCTTAACAGGACCAATGGCCTATCCTCTCACTGATATCTGAAAAGGTCATCCTCTACTACAGATGTAGTTGGAGCCATGCGCCACTCCATATGTTGGTGTCTATTTGATTGTTGGTTTAGTCCCTGGGAGCTCTGAGATTACTGGTTGGTACATATTATTGTTCCTCCTATTGGGCTGCAAAACACTTTCACCTCCTTGGGTCCTTTCTCTAGCTCCTCCATTACGGAACCTATGCTCAGGCTATTGGTTGGCTATGAGTCATGGGTATTTTGATCCCCCTTCTAAGAAAGATCAAAGTATACACACTTTGGCCTTCTTTCTTCTTGAGTTTCGTATGATCCGTGAATTGTATCTTGGGTATTAATTTAGACTCCAGAGAATCAAATAACACTACTAAAAATGGGGTACAGAGCTAAAGAAAGAATTCTTAACTGAGAAATACTGGATGGCTGAAATGCCTAAAGAAATGTTCAACATCCTTAATCATCAGGGAATCACAAATCAAAACAACACTGAGATTCCACATCACAACAATCAGAATGGTTAAGATCAAAAACCCAGGGGACAGAAGATGCTGGAAAGAATGTAGAGAAAGAGGAACACTCCTCCATTGCTTTTGGGATTGCAAGCTGGTCCTTCTTAGAAGCAGGAACAAAATACACACAGGAAGAAATACAGAGACAAAGTGTGGAACAGAGTCTGAGGGAAAGATCACCCAGAAACTGCCCCTCCTAGGGATCCCTCCCATATACAGTTTCGAAACCCAGACACTATTGTGGATGCCAACAAGTGCTTGCTGACAGGAGCCTGATATAGCTGTCATCTTAGAGGCTCTGCCAGTGCATGACAAATACAGAGGGGAACACTCTCAGCTAACCATTGAACTGATCACAGGATCTCCAATGGAGGAGCTAGAATAAGGACCCAAGGAGATTAAGGTATTTGCAGCACCATAGGAGAAAAAACAATATGATTCACCCAGTATCCCCAGAGCTCCCAGGGACTAACCCACCAACCAAAGAGCTCCAGATTCATATGGCTAAACCACAAACCAAAAGGCTCCAGATGCATATGCCACAGAGGATGGCTTTGTTGGACATCAAAGGGAGGAGAAGCCCTTGGTTCTGAGAAGGCTAGATGCCCCAGTGTAGGGGAATGCCAGGACAGGGAAGCAGGAGTGGATGGATTGGTGAACAGAGGGAGGGGGAATAGGTTAGGGGATTTTTTTTGGGGGGGGGATACCATGAAAGGGGACAAAATTTGAAATGTAAATAAAGAATATATGTAATAAAAATAATTTGAATAAAAAAAGAAACAGGAATTTGAACTTCCAATTTGGGACACAAAATTGCCATCCTGCATGAAAGATTTCCTTACCTTTAGATAAAACAAACACCAGACTACTTAAAATTTTTATTTAAAAAATACATTTAATAAAATATATTATTAAAATATATGCCAGAGAATTTTAGCTGCTATTCATATTTGAAAATATTTAAACTTTCAAATAAACCATAGTCTATCATATTTTTAGTATGTAACACTTCTAAAGTATGCCAAACCAGTCAGAAGTCT
Organism: Tokudaia muenninki; assembly: GCA_036184385.1. NCBI lineage: Eukaryota > Metazoa > Chordata > Mammalia > Rodentia > Muridae > Tokudaia > Tokudaia muenninki. The sequence goes on from BTHS01000004.1 coordinate 88,866,806, forward strand.
TGGTCCAGTACAACTCTCTTCTACTTGAGAAAAATAGTGTGAACTCTACTATATCTTCTGATGGCACCACTGACCTGGAAGACAGAACATGGAGCCATCAAAGTTCTCCTGTCTACCCTTGAGTTCAGAGTAAAGACAACAGGACCAAAGCCTGCCAGTCTGCATCTTCCTTCATTGCCTATATATAAGTCACATGTGGCCTTAAGATAGGCTAGTTTCTCTGACTGTTTTGTAAAATCTTATCCCTTCTATTTCAAAATCACAGAGAATTCTGGATTGATCCTATCTCAAATAAATTATCTCCTCAGTGAATGTGTTTCTTTATCCTCATGTAGAATAAATTCACTTTTAGCATATATTTATATGTAATGTAAGCTTGCATGCAAGTTACATAATTTAAAAACTTATTTGGATCATCCCCTTGCCTTTTTAAAGCATGACAACTCTCATGGCTAGGATATTAACAATGAAATCTCTTAGAAGCTGTTAAAAACTGTTTTTTCCTTCACCATTTGGTATTGGTAAGTTACATCCTACCCACCTTGCCTTGAGTCACCAGCATCTGATAGGGCCTAATTCTAACACTATAGCTTTACTAAGTCTAGTAGAAGGTATCTAATTGTATACTTCTTTGTTCTTTGATGATGCTTGGTATTTTAGAATTTTGGAGAACTGGTCCTAACTCATGTCTTCAAAACACAGAAATGATCTGATTTGAAGATTTTCCCAACTGTAGCTTGTTACCACAAAAGGTTCACGGTAGGTGTTTTTTGTAGTTCCCATCAGGGGAACTCCTAGATTTCTTTTCTTTATTATTACTTTTTTATTTTCTATATTCTTTATTTATTCCTAATGATTTGCCCTTTCCCGGTTCTCCCCTCCCCAAAAGTCCCATGAGCCCTCTTCCCTCCCCAGTCCTCAGTCAACCCCCTCCAGTTTCTCTGTCCTGGTATTGCCCTACACTGCTGCATCAAGCCTTTCCAGGACCAGGGGATTCTCCTTCATTCTTCTTGGGAATCATTTGATATGTGAATTGTGTCTTGGGTATTCCGAGCTTCTGGACTAATATCCACGTATCATTGACTGCATACCATGTGTGTTCTTTTTGTGACTGGGTTACCTCACTTAGGATGATAGTTTCCAGTTCCAACCATTTGCCTAAGAATTTCATGAATTAATTGTTTTTAATTGCTGTGTAGCATTCCATTGTGTAAATATACATGGAAAATGTCTGATAAAATTGAAGAAATATATAGAAAAACATGTTAAGATTGACTATTTCATGGAAAACTTATAGCGATAAAACGGTAGGCATAAAAATATTCCTAAATTGATTGAAAGTGGAATTGTAAACACTTTTGGATAAAATTGAAGATTTACATGAAAAATATTTCTGTTAGTCTATGATTTTTGTTGGGGAATTGAGTCCATTGATGTTATAAGATATTAAGGAATTGTGATTATTGTTTCCTGTTATTTTTGATGTTACTTTTATGTTAGTGTGGTTACTACCTTTTGGGTTTTTTGGAAGAAGATTACTTTCTTGCTTTTTCTAGTGTGCAGTTTCCCTCATTGTGTTGACGTTTTCCATTTATTATCCTTTGTAAGGCAGGATTTGTGGAAAGACATTGTGTAAATTTGGTTTTATCATGGAATATCTTGTTTTCTTCATCTATGGTGATTGAGAGTTTTGCTGGGTATAGTAGTTGGGGTTGGCATTTGTGTTCTCTCAGGGTCTGTGTGAGATCTGCCCAGGATCTTCTAGCTTTCATCATCTCACGTGAGAAGTCTGGTGTAATACTGATAGACCTGAATTTATAGGTTACTTGCCTTTTTTCCCTTACTGCTTTTAATATTCTTTCTTTGTTTAGTGCATTTGGTGTTTTAATTACTATGTGATGGGAGGACTTTCTGTTTGGAGTTCTGTAGGCTTCTTGTATGTTCATGGATATCTCTTTCTTTAGGTTAGGGAAGTTTTCTTCTATAATTTTGTTGAAGATATTTACTGGCCCTTTAAGTTGGAAATCTTTGTTCTCTTCTATGCCTATAATCTTTAGGTTTGGTCTTCTCATTGTGTCCTGGATTTCCTGGATGTTTTTGGCTCAGGACCTTTTTGTATTTTGCATTTTCTTTGACTATTGAGTCAATTTTTTCTATGGTATCTTCAGCACCTGGGATTCTTTCTTCTATCTCTTGTATTCTGTTGTTGATGCTTGTGTCTATGACTCCTGAATTCTTTCCAAGATTTTCTACCTCCAGAGATGTCTCACTTTGTGATTTCTTTATTGTTTCTACTTCCATTTTTATATCCTGGATGGTTTTATTCAGCTCCTTCACTTGTTTGTTTGTGTTTTCTTGTAATTCTTTAAGGAATTTTTGTGTTTCCTCTCTAAGGGCTTTTACCTGTTTGCAGATGTTCTCCTGTATTTCTTTAAGGGATTTTTGAGTTTCCTCTTTAAGGGCTTTCACCTGTTTGCTGATGTTCTCCTGTATTTCTTTAAGGGAATTATTTATGTCCTCCTTGATGTCCTCCATCAGCATTGTGAGATGAGACTTTAAATCCAACTCCTGCTTTTCCGGTGTGCTGGGGTATCCGGGATTTGCTGTGGTGGGAGAACTGGGCTCTGATGTTGCCAAGTAGCCTTGGTTTCTGTTGGTTGTGTTCCTGCACTTGCCTTTCGCCATCGGTTTATCTCTGGGGTTGGTCTTGCTGTTTCTGGCTGGAGCTTGTCCCTCCTATGGGACTGTAAGCCTGTGTCTATACTCCTGGGAGACCAACACTCGTCTGGCAGTGTCTGTGCACAGAAGGCTGTGGGGCTGTCTGGTTCCCTGCTGCAAATGGTAGCTGGAAGGGAAGACTCTTGTCCCAGCAGCTCCACTGATCATCATATGCCCCTTGAGCTCCTAGCTGTTGCCTTCCAGAGAGAAGGTGGAGATCTCACCTCCGAGCTCAGAAGTGAAATCGCTCCTGGCAGATCACTGTCTCCTGGTGGGCTGCGCACAGAAGGCTTTTGAGCTGCCTGATTCTCTGCTACAAATGGTGGCAGGAAGACCTGATGAATGCTTCTAATATGTCAGTCTTCCAGTGTGATCAAGACTGATATCTTCAAAACACAGAACTGATCTGATCTGGAGAGTTTACCAACTGTAGCTTGTTACCACAAAAGGTTCACAGGAGGTGTTTGTTGTAATTCCCATCAGGGGAACTTGTAGATTTCAAATGTCCTTCAGCTTTGTGACAATATTGCCACAGCCCCCTCATCTCTCACTACTGAAGTTTCCTGCAAAATGCTGTGATATTTTTAAAGTGTCTGCTTTTGGAGCAACTTCTTCTAATGAGAGATATACAAGTACATTCAGAAATTAAGCGATGTGCATCTGGAGGAGTGTTGGGATGTCATTTCTAACTTCATTTCAGAGATGAGTCACTGAACACGGACCATGAAATTGAGAAAGGACTATGAACCTGTTAAGGAAGAAGCTAAATTTGCATTTGGATTATAAAGTCTCTAAGGGTGGCTCACCACCTAAACTCTCTTTTGAATCTCTCTACAGAGGTACCCAATGTCTTCATGAAAAATAAAAATAAAAAAATAAAAACAGATTCGACAGTTTTTACATTTTCAAATATTGATGTTGGATCAGGAAAGATGACTCAGTGTTTAAGAGCACTTGTTACTCAGTCACGAAGACTGGAGCACTCATATCAGGCACCTCACGAAATCACAAAATATCAGTTGCAAGGGATTCTGTGCCTTCTCCTGGCCTCCAAAGACAATACCCTCAACACAAGCACACACAGGCACATGCACACACATTCACACATGTGCACATACACTCTTATACACATACAAACAGATACAAATGTGTGCATGTACATACACAAACAAATGAAATAAGTCTTTAAAAGTGTATGTATGTGTTGAAATCTGAATTACTGTTTCTGTTAAATTACTCCTAAAAGTAAGCTAAGAAACACAGGCTTGAGCTCTAACTAGTGTGTCAAAACTGCAGGAATTACAAAATTCCATCCTTTACACAGCAGCACTTTCAATTAAGGGAAGTTGTGTTTCTCTGTAGCTTCTTTTCATGGTGCCTCAGTTTGCTTGCTACTGTCAGCAAAATCTTAACCTGGAAAGGGCACTAAAGGAAAATGGTCCTGGTAATATTTAAACAAGGTGTAAACAACCTATGAAATCCATGGCTGGCTACACCTCTGTGAGATATAGTTACCTGAGCTATTCCATGGAAGTAATGTAAAATTCTTCACATATTCATTGTGAAAACTAAATGGATTTTCCAAGAAAACTACCTTGCCTGCTACTCCATCCGAGTGTCTAGGTCAAGTTCCCGTTACACACATGGTAACTCACAACCATCCTTAACTCACCATCTTCAAGAGATCCAGGACCTTTGGAGAACTTCCACAGACACTAGGCATGTATATGTGGTATACAAACATACATGTGGACAAAGTACTAGGAAAAATAAACACATAAAAAAACTTAAATGAAGATAATATATTCAAATCTCTATATAAATGAAAGTAGCCAGAAGATATAAGGGAATGTTAAGTGAGTATATATCTGGGTTGAGGAAAAATTAGGTATATAAATGATAGAAGGACACACAAAAGCATTTCTAAAAATTCATGCATATTAGAGATAAAAATGTTGTTAGGGGAAAGCTAAATCATTTTTTCTGTAGTATTTGAGGTGACTTTGAACATTTAAACAAAAAGTATGTTCAATAAATAGGTAAAATGTCAGACAACCAAGAAACAGTGGGTCTGAAAATCATAATGAATTTTTCAAACTACATGGCTATTATATATAAAAAGCAAAAGTGACTGTGTAAGAATAATATCAGGGCAGAATCTATATGAAGCCATAGTTGCATACATGCTAGGACTATGCAAGCATAATGAAGCATGGCATTCCTCAGATATTTTTCAGGAGTTATGTTAATCTCTGGCTTGTCACTGGGCTCTTCAGCAATAATCACTGCTTTCAGAATCCCTGTATAAAGGGCAAGAGAACTAATTATACATGATGCCAATCTGAGTCTCCTGTGTACAGCATTGCCTTCAATACTGAAACCATGGAGATAACACCAGAATATAGCTTTTGTGTGGCCACTGTGAAGACTACAGTGAAAATTTCAGATAAAATGGTCTAATTACTTTGCATGATCATTCAATTGTACTTATGCCCACTCACATGTGTGCAATTGACATTATTTTCTCTAAGAAACTTGGCAAACAAAAATTTCATTAACATTGTTGTCACTTTAAGTAAACCTTTACTTAATGATATGAAATGCCACATAATTCCTATTGCTCGCTGCATGAGATAATCCATTTAATTAAGAGCACACCTATTTTTCAGATTGTGTGAGTCGGACAATCTTTTGAACCAAGCTAAGTCTTTGAGACTTAAATTCCATTTGCTTCAGAAAAAAAAGTGGCTTTCCAGTCCAAAAGAGAAATGCTTAGAAGCCATAGTTGAAAGGCTCATGAGGGGTCTTGCACATCAAATAGCTCTCAGAAAACCATATTGTGATGAGTTAAGTATAAATTAATTAGGAACATATGCATTGCTTCTCCCTGTTTATCCACATGGGTATCAAAGTTGGAGAAAGAATGTTTGAGAAAACATGCTTGGAGTTTTCATGACCTGAAAGCTTAATAAAAAGTTCAAGATGTTTGTAAAACAAATTAAAAAACAAACAAACAAACAAAAAAATGAGAAAGAAAGAAAGAGAGAAAAGAAAGAAAGAAAGAAAGAAAGAAAGAAAGAAAGAAAGAAAGAGAAAGAAAGAAAGAAAGAAAGAAAGAAAGAAAGAAAGAAAGAAAGAAAGAAAGAAAGAAAGAAAGAAAGAAGGAAAGAGAGAGGGAGGGCAGGAGGGAGGAAAGAGAGAGAGAGAAAGCGAGAGAGAGAGAGAGAGAGAGAGAGAGGAAGGAAGGAAGGAAGGAAAGAAAGAAAGAAAGAAAGAAAGAAAGAAAGAAAGAAAGAAAGAAAGAAAGAAAGAAAGAAAGAAAGTATCACTTTGAGATAGTACAAGTATCTCTAAAACTTATCTTCTGATAAGAAATAATATGTACTGTGAGTTAAGTATCTACTTAACTACACTACATTGTACACCAGGGATATTATTACATCAGTAAAGATTTGAGTTGGAACATTTATAGTAATTTAGCATGGTATCACCAGAAACCAGGGAAATCTCCTCAGCTCCTGTTCTATAATGCAAACAGCTTGGCAGATGGGGTCCAATTGAGGTTCAGTGGCAGTGGATCTGGCACACAGTTTTCTCAAGATCAACAGCCTGCAGCCTGATGATGTTGCAAACTATTACCGTCAACTGTATGGTTATACCCTTCCCACAGTGGTTCAAGACATAAACAACACAGGGGAGCAGAAGTTCTCACAGCTGTAGGAAACATCAGGTCAGTACCTCATTAGAGACCTGTGCTTCTCTGTGTCTCCAATTGAGATGCAGTACAGGTTTATTTATAGGGAATGTGATTCTCTTTGAACAACAGATAGAAGCAATATTTATAAGTTACACGTTGATTTTATTTTATTTCTATCATGTTCTCTGTAGAGTTGCCTTATGATATTTTCCTCCATGTTGGGGTGTTTCAGATAGTGCTCTAGGAAGTACATAACTCATTCCATGGTCCTTTCAAAGTTAGATGAAGATATTATTGTGACTATACAGTTTCTTCTATATTTTTCATTCCCTATGTTTATTTGTGAGCCTGAATTTTAGTTACAAAATTTTCCCTTACCTTTCCTTATTACAAATCTCCCCCAAAATTTGTCTCTGTTCTCTTTCAAATGCATGGTCTCTTTTTACATTTTTTTCTAAGAACTTATGTATACACACACACACACACACACACACATGCACACACATGCATTACTAACTATATCTCATAGACTCCATATAACATTAATTCTATGAAGGTTTTCAAGGCTGATCCTTTCAACAGGGACAATCCATTGATATGCTCTTCACAAAGGAGTAGCACCTCTTCTGCTGACAGCTTTATCTGCTTCTCCTGAGTAATTTTTTGTAGAGGTGAGGGTTCATGGACTGTTGCTCATTCTTTTTATCATGTCTGTTTGTGTCCTTATTCAATTCACATTTGAGTAGTCATGTTATCAACACTTAAAGGTATACCTTACGTTGTTACTAGAAGAAAACCTCACATCAAACTCCCAGATCCCCTGGGTCCATCAGTTTTTCCACTTCCTTTTCTTCAGTGTTTCCTAAGATTTGTGTATGAAAGCTATCTCTAGGTGAACTGATGGTCTACAACTCACCTTGCAGCTTCTTGTTCACTGTGATTCCCTGAAGAGTAACAGAAATCTGTAGGAAGGTGACGTATGTAAGTGAAGACAGAGTCTCACATAAATAACCCATCTTTTCTGGTAAACAATCTCTCTTTACTTATTTATAACAGCTTTGCTACTCAAGAATTCCTTCTATCAAGCCTGTAAATATCATGGGTTTTCTCCCTTTCTATACATATGAGCTTTCTTCCTAGATTCATCTGGGATTATGTCTATATCAAATATTCCTTTGAGTTTTATGATTATGTTACCTGACTTTTTCCACCTTCTAAAACAAGTTATTTTATTCAAGTTGTAAAAATATTCTCTCTGAAATAATTATTAATGTTCTTAAATTTACAATGGATCCCAAACTTCCATAGACTCTGGACACCATATCTTTTCTTTTATTTTTTATTAGATATTTGCTTTATTTACATTTCAAATATTAACCACTTTCCAGGTTACCCCACCAAAAACCCCCATCCCATCCCCCCTTCCCCTTCTCACTACCCTCCCCAATTTCCTGACTTGCATTCCCCTATTCTGGGGAATAGAGCCTTCATGAAACCAATGGCCTCTTCTCTCATTGATATCTGAAATGGTCATCTTCTGCTACACATGTAACTGGATCTGTGGGACCCTCCAAGTGTACACTTTGATTAGTGGTTTAGTCCCTGGGAGCTCTGGCATTACTGGTTGGTATATATTTTTCCTCCTGTGGAGCTGCAAACCTTTTAAGCTTCTCGGGTCCTTTCTCTAGCTCCTCCATTGGGGACACTATACTCATTCTATTGGTTTGCTGTGAGCCATGGGTGTTTTGATCTACTTTCCAATAAGGATCAAAGTATCCATACTTTGGTCTTTAATCTTGAGCTTCATGCAATCCTTCATGTGATCTGTGAGTTGTATCTTGGATATTAAGAGGTTTTGGGCTAATATCTACTTATCAGCGGTTGCATACTGTGTGTGTTCTTTGTGATTGAGTTACCTCACTCAGGATTATATTTTCTACTTCCATCCATTTGCCTAAGAATTTCATGAATTCATTATTTTTAATAACTGTGTAAATACACCACATTTCTGTATCCATTCCTCTGTTGAAAGACATCTGGGTTCTTTCCAGCTTCTGGCTATTATAAATAAAGCTGCTATTAACATAGTGGAGTCTTTATTACATGTTGGAGTATCTTCTGGGTATATGCCCAGGAGTGGTATAGCTGGGTCCTCAGGTAGTGCTATATTCTGAGGAACTGCCAAACAGATTTCCAGAGTGCTTTTACTAGCTTGCAATACCACCAGGAATGGAGGAGTATTCCTCTTTCTCCACATCCTCTCCAGCATTTGCTGTCCCCTGAGCTTTTAATCTGGGTCATTCTGACTGGTGTGCAGTAGAATCTCAGGGTTGTTTTGATTTGCATTTCCCTGATGATTTAGGATGTTGAACATTTCTTTAGGTGTTCCTCAGCCCTCTGGTATTTCTCAGTTGAGAATTATCTGTTTAGTTCTGTATCCCATTTTTAATAGGGTTATTTGGTATTCTGCAGTCTTACCTTTGAGTTCTTTGTATGTATTAGATATTAGCCCTCTATCAGATGTAGGATAGGTAAAGATCTTTTTCCAATCAGTTGGTGGCTGTTTTGTCCTATTTACAGTAACCTTTGCTTTACATAAGCGTTGCAATTTTATGAGGTTCCATTTGTCAATTCTTGATCTTAGAGCATAAGCTATTGGTGTTTTATTTAGGAAATTTTCCCCTGTGCCCATGTGCTCCAGGTTCTTCCCCACTTTTACTTCTATTAGATTCAGTGTAACTGGCTTTATGTGGAGGTCCTTTATCCACTTGGACTTGAGCTTTGTCCAGGAAGATAAGAATGTATTAATTTGCATCCTTCTACATGTTGACTACCAGTTGATCCAGCACCATTTCTTGAAAATGCTTTTTTCCACTGGATGGTTTTATCTACTTTGTCATAGATCAAGTGAACATAGGTGTGTGGGTTCATTTCTGGGTTTTAAGTTCTATTCTATTGATGTCCCTGCCTGTCTCTTTACCAATACCACACAGTTTTTATAACTATTGCTCTGTAGTAGAGGTTGAGGTCAAGGATGGTGATTCTGCCAGAAGTTCTTTTATTGTTTAGAATAGTTTTTGCTATCAATAGTTATTTATCTGAAATAACAAGAACAATTTGGAAATTGTTCTTTCTAACTCTATCAAGAATTGAATTCAAATTTTGATAGGGATTACATTGAATCTGTAGATGGCTTTAGGCAAGATGGTCATTTTTGCTATATTAACTCTACCAATCTATGAGTGTGGGAGATCTTTCCATCTTCTGAAATCTTTCAATTTTCAATTTCTTTCTTCAGAGACTTGAAGTTCTTGTCATACAGATTTTTCACTTTCTTGGTTAGAGTCACACCAAAGTATTTTATATTATTTGTGGCTATTGTGAAGGGTGGCATTTCCCAATTTCTTTCTCAGTCTGTTTATTCTTTGAGTATAGGAAGGCTACTGTTTTGTTTGAGTTAATTTTATATCCATCACTTTGCTGAAGGTGTTTATCAGGTTTAGAAGTTCTCTGGTGGAATTTTTGGGGTCACTTAAGTATACTATCATATCATCTGCAAATAGTGATACTCTGACTTCTTCCTTCCCAAACTGAATCCCTTTGATCTCCTTTTCTTGTCTAATTTCTCTGGCTAAAACATTTTGAACTATATTGAACAGGTAGGGAGGAAGTGGACAGCCTTGTCTAGTCCCTGATTTCAGTGGGATTGCTTCAACTTTCTCTCCATTTAGTTTGATGTTGGCTACTGGTTTGGTGTATATTTCTTTTACTACATTTAGGTATGGGCCTTGAATTCCTGATCTTTCCAAGGCTTTTATCATGAAGAGATGTTGGATTTTGTCAAATGCTTTCTCATCATTTAATGAAATGATCATTTGTTTTTTTTTTTCTTTGACTTTGTTTATATAGTGGGATACATTGATGGATTTCCATATATTGAACCATCCCTGCATCCCGGGGATGAAGCCTACTTGTTCATGATGGATTATCGTTTTGATGTGTTCTTGGATTCGGTTGGCAATAATTTTATTGAGTATTATTGCATTGATATTCATAAGGAAAATTGGTCTAAAATTCTCTTTCTTTTTTGGGTCTTTTGTGGTTTAGGTATCAGAGTAATTGTAGCTCCATAAAACGAATTGGGTAGTGTTCCATCTGTTTCTATTGTGTGGAATAATTTGAAGACTATTGATTTTAGGTCTTCTTTGAAGGTCTGATAGAACTCTGCATTGAACTCATCTGTTCCTTGCCTTTTTTTGTTTGGGAGATTATTAATGACTGCTTCTATTTTTTTAGGGCTTATGGGATTGTTTAGATCATTTATCTGATCCTGTTTTAACTTTGGTTCCTGGTATCTGTCTAGAAAATTGTTCATTTCCTCTAGATTTTCCACTTTTGTTGAGTATAGGCTTTTGTAGTAGGATCTGATGATTTTTTGGATTTCCTCAGTATCTACTGTTATGCCTCCCTTTTCATTTCTGATTTTGCTGATTTGGATACTGTCTCGGTGCCTTCTGGTTAGTTTGGCTAAGGGTTTAATCTATCTTGTTGGTTTTTTCAATGAAACAGCTCCTGGTTTGTTTGATTTTTTTTTCTACAGTTCTTTTTGTTTCTACTTGGTTAATTTCAGTCCTGAGTTTGATTATTTCCTACTGTCTAGTCCTCTAGGGTGTATTTGCTTCTTTTTTATCTAGAGCCTTCAGCTGTGCTGTTAAGCTTTTACCGTATGCTCTTTGCAGTTTTTTTTAGGAGGCACTCAGAGCTATGAGTTTTGCTTTTAGCCCTGCTTTCATTGTGTCCCATAAGTTTGGGTATGTTGTGCCTTCATTTTCATTAAATTCTAAGAAGTCATTAATTTCTTTCTTTCTTTATTCCTTGACCAGGTTATCATTGAGTAGAATGTTGTTCAGTTTCCATGTGTATGTGGGATGTCTGTTGTTTTTGCTGTTATTGAAGTCCAGCTTTAGACTGTGGTGACCTGACAGGGTGCATGGAATTATTTGAATCTTCTTGTATCTGCTAAGGTCTGCTTTGTGACAGAATATATGGTCAATTTTGGAGAAGGTACCATCAGATGCTGAGAAGGTATATTCTTTTGTTTTGGGATAAAATGTTCTATAGATATCTGTCAAATCCACTTGGTTCATAATGTCTGTTAGTTTTACTGTTTCTCTGTTTAGTTTGTGTTTGCCTAATTTGTCCATTGATGAGAGTGGGGTGTTAAAGTCTCCCACTATTATTGTGTGGGGTGCAATGTGTCCTTTGAGCTTTAGTAAAGTTTCTTTTATGAATGTGGGTGCCCTTGTATTTGGAACATATATGTTCAGAATTAAGAGTTCATCTTAGTAGATTTTTCCTTTGATGTGTATGAAGTGTCCTTCCTTATCTTTTTGGATTACTTTAGGCTGATAGTCAATTTTATTTGATATTAGAATGTCTACACCAGTTTTTTTCTTGGGACCATGTGCTTGGAAAACTGTTTTCCTGCCTTTCATTCTAACATAGTGTCTGTTTTTGTGCCTGAGGTGAGTTTCCAGTATGCAGCAAAATGTTGGGTCCTGTTTATGTATCCAGTCTGTTAATCTATGTCTTTTTATTAGAGAATTGAGTCCATTGATATTAAGAGATAATAAAGAGAAGTGATTATTGTTTCTTGTTACTTTTGTTATTAGAGGTGGAGTTATGTTTGTGTGGTCTCTTTTTGTTTTGTTAAAAGACAATTAATTTCTTGCTTTTTCTACTGTGTAGTTTTCCTCCTTTTGTCAGTGTTTTCCATTCATTATACTTTGGAGGGCTGGATTTGTGGAAAGAAATTGTGTAAATTAAATTTGTTTTTGTTGTGGAATACCTTAGTTTCTCCATCTATGGTATTTGCCAGTTTTGCTGGTTATAATAGCTTGCGTTGGTATTTGAGTTCCCTTAGGGTCTGTATGATATCTTTCCATGGTCTTTGGGCTTTGATTGTGTCTGGAGAGAAGTCTGGTGTAATTCTTATAGGTCTTCCTTTATATGTTATTTGACTTTTTTCCCTTACTGCTTATAAATTATTTCCTTGTTTAGTACATTTGGTGTTTCAATTATTATGTGAAGGGAGGAATTTCTTTTCTGGTCTAAACTTTTTGAAGTTCTGTAGGCTTCTTGTATGTTCATGGGCATCACTTTCTTTAGGTTAGGGAAGTTTTCTTGTATAATTTTGTTGAAGACATTGCTGGTTCTCTAAGTTGGAAATCTTCACTCTTGTCTATACCTATAAACCTTAAGTTTGGTATTCTCGTTTTGTCCTTGATTTCCTGGATATTCTGGGTTAGGAGCTTTTTGCATTTTTCATTTTCTTTCATTGTTGTTTGAGTGTTTTCTATGTTGTCTTCTGCATCTGAGATTCTCTCTTCTATCTCTTGTATCCCATTTTTGATACTTGTATCCATGACTCCTGACTGTTTTCCTAGGTTTTCTATGTCAAGTGTTGTTTCCCTTTGTGATTTCTTTATTGTTTCTACCTCCATTTTTAGATCCTGGATGGTTTTGTTCAATTCCTTCACTTGTTTTGTTGTGCTTTCCTGTAGTTCTTTACGTGCTTCTTCCTGTTTACTTGTGTTCTATGGTATTTCTTTAAGTGAGTTATTTATGTCCTTCTTGAAGTCCTCTATCAGCATCATGAGCTGTGATTTTAAATCCAAATCTTGCTTTTCTGGTGTGTTGGCATGTCCAAGACTTGCTTTTGTGGGAGAATTGGGTTCAAATGGTGCCATGCTGCCTTGATTTCTGTTGGTAATTTTCCTATATTTGCCTTTTGCCATCTGGTTTTCTCTGGTGTTAATTGGTCCTACTGTCTCTGGCGGGTGTTTTTCCCTCCTGTGTGTCTGCAAACCTTTCTCAGCATCCCTTTGTCAGCAGCTTTCCCCTGGCACAATGTGCTGTGGCACCACCCAGCTCCTGGTTGCCAGTGGGGCCTGGACTGACTCTATCCCAATTGTTCTGCAGCTCCTATTCCCTGCCTCCTGGTTGTACCTGCCTGTTCAGTCACAGGAGAGAAGCTGGAGGTGGCCTGACTTCCAAGGCTAGGAGTCAAATCTCACTCCCTGAAGAGCAGTACTCCTCTGTCAGAAAAGGTGTACAGAGGACCAGGGAGATGCCTAGCCCCAGAGTGCAGGTGGAGCACAGATGGATCCAGCTGTTTTGCCATTCTTGGTCCCTACCTCTTGGCTGTACCTTCTGCTCAGTCCCCAGAGAGAAGATGGTGGCCCACCATATCTTTTCTAAATATTAAGAGGACATGTATGTTAGTCTAACTTTAGGTCAGAAGAGCTCAAGCTCTGTGGTGAAAGAAGCATGTAAATAACTAAAATTAGAAGTATACATGAGAAGGTATAGTTATAGTAGTATCCTGACTTAGTATGATTTTACATGAAAGGTTGAATGGGAAAAGTTTTACATGTGCAGAGAAACATTTTATTGAAAATGGAGACTTTATACGGTGAGACTACACCCACTCATGATCTGGAGATGATGATGGATACAGGAGAGGTATCAGAAAGAAGAAGTAGGTGGATAAGTTAAGCAACTGATTGTTCTGAAAAAATTAATGGGAGGGGTGACTCTGAAGTATGTGGTCATAGATTTTCCTTTCAGGCATATAACAACGATGTATTTATGTGCAACAGACATAAAAATTTGCAACTAGCAATAATAATATTTATTAATAAGAATATATTTCATGTAGCAAAACCATATATTCATGTTTGATTAAGCAATAAAATCATGGCAATAAGCATAGTCCAATAAAATGCTAACTTATTTTATACTTTCATCAAAGTGTGGGACACTGACACACGTGGTAATTATATGAACTGGGTTTGTTCTCTACATAGAGACAGAAGTAAATTATTTGCTACCTAGGTCTCAGGTCAGAAAGGCTACACATGGACTACAGTATCTGCTTGTGCTATACCTGCCCTACACCTGAGCAACTCAATAGAGAATACTGTTTCCTCTCTTACAACCTGAAATGTTTGACTTCACTTGCAACAAACACATCTGCTTTATGGATAGATTGATACAGTGCCTAGATTCTTTCAGGTAGCTACCTCTACCTTCACTGCCTTCATAAGGCTGAATTCTCAGAACATCCTAGAGATTTTATTAAATAATAGATATGATAAAATGGATAGAACTTGGTAAGTTACAATTCTAAATCATCCCTTTCACAATCTTCTTTTTTTCTCTTTATTTTTTTTATTTTCTAAGTTTTATTTTATTTACATTCAAAATCATTTCCCCTTTCCCATTTCCTCCTTCCCCGAAAGTCCCATAAGCCCCCTTCCCTCCCTCTTTTCCCCATTCAATAGCACATTTTCCAGCATATTTCATTGTCTCAGGGCAAAAACCACTATGGTTCATCAATGATCTAATTCTTGGGCTTCTGGATAACTTTACTTGGCATTCAATTTTTTTCCCTAGAAATATGTAAAACAATAGGATTACTCAGAGGGAAATGCTTAACCTATAATAAGGCTTGAATAATTTCAATACCATTGGACTGATGCCTGGATTGTGATCTATGCTTGATGACTGGAAAAACCAAAGTATAAGGTCTGCTTATTTAGTGTGGAGAAAAGTGACAAGAGACTCAGAAGTCTGAAGTTCACATTCACATTGGATCACAGTCAATTTATTCGTGCCCATAAGTATAGGAGTGTTTTAATATACTATATCATTTATAAGACACTGCACAGAGTCTTCCAAAATAGAATATGTAAATGAAAGAAATTCATTTGCATAAATTTATACCAATATGTCACACTTCAATCATTTTTAATTCTCTATCATGATTCTTGAGATCAGGATGGAGATATTGTACATGAGCTGAATTTTGTGAAGTTTTTTTTTTTCATATTGATTATATGCCTTCCTATATTCTTTAATGATCTCAACTTTGAAAAAAAGAAAAAGAAAAAGCCTTGATGATGCTAACAAGCACATTTTATTCAGGCAATAAGGATATGTAAGCTTGGATTAAAACTGATTTAAGATGGATACCATTTAAAGAAGTTTTGTCTTCATACTCCTCATTTAGAAATCTCTTCAATTTCTGAGCTTTGATATTCTCAGATATACAAATATTCTAAAAACTTCAGGAACAAAAAAAATTTTAAAAACTCTGCTTTGTGAGCTAATTTTTTCAGGCCTCACTAATTATATCACTTTCTATGAACAGGGATAGCTCAAATGGGAAGGAGAATGTGGCTACTCATTTATAGAGAAGATAACTTTACAAGGAGTTATGAACAGGGAAGGTGTGGATTTGAATGGTATGGGAGATCAGAAGCATCTCAGAGGATTAGGTGGAAGGAAAAATATATCTTCTGGTATTTAAATACTAATTGGACCACAAATCAGTTTGAAAGTATGGATCTGCACATAGCTTTGGAAAATTGCACCCAAGTTAGTTCTGATTGGGAAATAAAAATGCCAGCAGCCAATACATGAATAGGAGAGACATTGTTATGGATTAGGTTTCCTGGACTTTGAACCACAAGAAGGAGAAGACAAGGAGGCTACCATATGAGGGAAATGACATACGGGAAGGAGAGGCAGAGCCACAATGTAAAGGGGACAAGAGAACTCAGCACAGAGTGCTGCTCAGTTAAGCCAAGAGAAACCCAGACAAAACATAAAATTTAGTAAGTAGTAACTCGGTTTTATCTGTGGGAGGTTGATTCTAATAACATAGAGGTTAGGCAATTACTCAGTCATTGTGCTATTTAAGGTATATTGAAATATAAAGGATCTGTGCCTCTAGGAACATAAATTATCTAAGTCATGAAGAAAACATGCCACAGGAGTTATTAAAAATGAATATAACAGAAAATATAGTCAGAAGACATCATATGAAAAGTCTGTTTTGAAGGTGATAGGCCAGAACAACACCATAAGCAACAGAAACCAACACAACTTGATAACATTAAAATCCAGTTCTCCCACACAGCAAGCCCTGGATACCCCAACATATCTACAAAGCAGGAATCAGATCTAAAATTCCATCTCATGTATATGTGAGAGGAATTTAAGAAGGACATAAATAACTCTCTTAATAAAATATAGGATAACATAGATAAACAGAAGCTGTTAAAAAGTAATACATAATTCCCTTAAAGAAATACAGGAAAACACAACCAAATCGATGAAGGAATTGAACAAAACCATGTAGGATCTAAAGATGGAAATAGAAACAATTACAAAATCACAAAAGTAGACAAATTTGGAGATAGAAAACCTGGGAAAGTGATCAAGAGCCATAGATGTAATCATCACCAACAGAATACAAAAGATAGACGAGAGACTCTCAGGCACAGAAAATTCATTAGAAAACTTTGACATAACAGCCAAGGAAAATAAAAAATGCAAAAGCTCCTAACCTAAAACATCCAGGAAATCCAGGACACAATGAAATGTTCATAGCTAAGGATAATAGAAATAGAAGAGAGTGAAGATTCCCAACTAAAAGAGCCAGCAAATATCAATAAAATTCTAGAAGAAAACTACTTTAACCTAATGAAAGTGATGACCATAAACATTCAAGAAGCCTACAGAAGTACAAATAAATTGGACAGGAAAAGAAATTCTTTCAGTCACATAATAGTCAAAACACCAAATGCAATTAACAAAGAAAGAATAATAAAAGCAGTAAGGGGTCAAGAAATATGTAATGAGGACCTAAAAGAACTGTATCAGACTTCTCAACACAGACTCTAAAAGCCATAAGATCTTTGCCAGACCCTAAGAGAGTACAAATGGCAGCAAAGGCTACTTTACCCAGCAAAAGTATTAACATAGATGGAGAAACCAAGATATTCCATGACAAAAAACAAATTTACACAATATCTTTTCACCAATCCATCCCTACAAAGGATACTAGGTGTAAAACTGCAACAAAAATAGGGAAACTGAACCCTAGAATAAGCAAGAAAATAATTTTCTTTCAACAACCCCAGAAGAAGATAGCCACACAAACATACTTCCAATTTTAACAACAAAAATAGCATGAAGCAGGAATCATTTTTCCTTAATATCTCTTAATATCAGCAGATTCAATTCCCCAATAAAAAGTCATAGACTAACAAACTATTTATGTAATGAGGACCCAGCTTTTGGCTGTGTATAGGACACACACATCAGTGAAAAAGACAGACACAAGCTCAGAATAAAAGGCTGGAAACCAACTTTCTAAGCAAATAGTCCCAAGAAACAAGCCGGAGTAGTCATTATAACATCAATATAATTGACTTTAAACAAAAAGTTATCAAAAAATAAAAGGAAGGACACTTCATGCTCAGCAATGGAAAAATCTATGAAGATAAAATCACGATTCTGAACATCTATGCTCTAAATTCAAGGGCACCCACATTCATAAAAGAAACTATTAAAACTCAAAGGACTTATTGTACCTCACACAATAATAGTGGGAGACAGCTATATCCAGCTTCAGTCAGCAAGCACTTGTGGGCATTGATAATAGTGTCTGGATTTTGTAATTGTATATGGGATGAATCCTTGGTGGGGTAGTCTCTGGATGGTCTTTTCCTCAGTCTCTGCTCCACCCTTTGTCTCTGTATCTCCTTCTGTCAGTATTTTGTTACCCTTCTACAAAGGACCAGAGTATTCAACCATCAACCGAAGAGTACACATGGAGTTAACCATGGCTCCAGACACATGGGCAGCAGAGGATTGCCTTGTTGGATTTGAAAGGGAGGAGAGACCCCTGGTCCTGTGTAGGCTAGATGCTGCAGTGTAGGGGAATACCAGGACTGAGAAGCAGGTGAGGTTTCATTGGGGAACAGGGGGAATGGAGATGGCTTATGGGATTTTTTTTTGGGGGGGTGACCAGGAAAGGGGACAACATTTAAATGTAAATAAAGAATATGTCTAATAAAAAAATAATTGTAGGAGAATTCTGCGCCCTACTCTCAGCAATAGATCGATCAAAGGAACAGAAGCTAAACAGAGATGGAGTGAAACTAACAGAAGTTATGAACCAAATGGATTTAACAGATATCTATAGAAGACTTCATCCTAAAATGAAAGAACATAGCTTCTTTTCAGCACCTCATGTTACCTTCATAAAATTTGACCACATAATCAGTCAAAAAACAGGCCTCAAAAGATACAAGAAGGTAGAAATAATCCCATGCATCCTATCAGATTACAATGGATTAACACTGGTCTTCAATAACAACAAAACAACAGAAAGCCCACATACATATGAAGTTGAGTAACTCGCTACCCAGCAATAATTGGGTCAGGGAAGAAATAAAGAAAAAATAATTAAAGTCCTTTTAGAACTTAAGGAAAATGAAGGAACAACATACCCAAACCTATCAGAATCAATGAAGACAGTTCTAAGGAGAAAACTCATACCTCTGAGTGCCTCAATAAAGAAATTCTAGAGAGAATATACTAGCAGCTTAACAGAACTGAAAGCTCTAGAACAAAAAGAAACAAATACACCCAAGAGGAGTAGATGGTAGGAAATAATCAAATTCAGGGCTAAGATCAACTGAGTAGAAACAAAGAGAACTGTACAAAGATTGAACAAAACTAGGAGCTGGTTCTTTGAGAATTCAACAATATAGATAAACCCTTAGCCTGACTAAACAGAATGCAAAGCAACAGTACCCAAATTAGCAAAGTCAGAAAAGTAAAAGGAGACATACAACGTAAACCAAAGAAATTTAAAAATTAATTAGATCCTACTGCAAAAGCCTATACTCAACAAAACTGGAAAATCTGGAAGAAATTGATAATGTCCTAGACAGGTACTACGTACAAAATTAAAATTGGGATCAGATAAAAAAGTCTCAACAGTCCCATAACCACTAAAAAAATAGAAGTGGTCATTAAAAGTCTCCTAACCAAAAAAATAAAAATTAAAAATCCAGGATCAGATGGATTTAGTGAAGAATTCTATAACACCTACAAGGAAGACCTAATACCAATACCTTTCAAACTTCCACAATATAGAAACAGAAGGAACACTAACTAATTTGATCTATGAAACTACATCTATGCTGATACCAGATCCACACAAAGACTCAACAAGGAAAGAGGACTTCAGACCAAATTCTCTAATGAATATTGATGAAAATATAATCAATAAAATACTGGAAAACAGAATCCAAGAACACATAAAAATGATCATTCACCATGAACAGGTTGGCTTCATCCAAGGGATCCAGGGAAGGTTCAATATATAGAAATCCATAGTGTAAATATACCACATCTTCTGAATCCATTCCTCCGTTGAGGGACATCTGGGTTCTTTCCAGCTTCTAGCTATTATAAATAAGGCTGCTATGAACATAGTGGAGCATGTGTCCTTATTGCATGCAGGTAAAGCCTCTGGGTATATGCCTAGGAGTGGTATAGCCGGATCCTCCGGGAATGGATTCAGAAGATGTGGTATATTTACACAATGGAATACTACTCTACAATTAAAAACAATGAATTCACGAAATTCCTAGGCAAATGATCAGAACTTGAAAATATCATCCCTAGTGAGGTAACCCAATCACAAAAGAACACACTTGATATGCAGTCACTGATAAGGGGGTATTAACCCAGAATCTCAGAATACCCTAGACACAATTCGCATATCAATAGATTTCTAAGAAGATGGAAGGAGAGACCCCTGGTCCTGGAAAGACTGGATGTAGGGGAATGCCAGGACAGAGAAGCGAAAGGGGGTTGAATGGGGAAAAGAGTGAGGGAAGGGGGCTTATGGGACTTTCGGGGAGGGAGGAAACGGGAAAGGGGAAATGATTTTGAATGTATATAAAAAAAAACTTAGAAAATAAAATTAAAAAAAAAGAAATCCATCAATATAATCCACTATATATACAAATTTAAAGAAAAATACTCATGATCATGTCATCAGATGCTGAAAAAGCATTTCATAAAAGGCAACACCCCTTAACATTAAATATCTTGGAAAGATCAGGAATGCAAGGCCCATACCTAAATATAGTAAAAGTAATGTACAGCAAATCAGTTGCCAACAACAAACAAAATGGAGTGAAACTTGAAGCAATCCTACTAAAATCAGGGACTAGACAAGGCTGCCCCCTCTCTCCCTATGTCTTCAGTATAGCACTCTAAGTTCTAGCCAGAGGAATTAGACAAGAGGAGGTAAAAAGTATACAAATTGGAAAGGAAGAATTAAACTATTTGCAGATGACATAATAGTATAATTAAGTGACTCCAAAAATTATACCAAAGAACATTTAAACCTAATAAACAACATCAGCAAAGTAGCTGAATATAAAATTAGCTCAAACATATCAGCAGCCATCCTCTCTTCAAAGCAAAAACAGACTGAATAGCATATTAGGGAATTGACACCTTTCACAATAGCCACAAATAATATAAAATAACTTGGTGTGACACTAGCCAAACATATGAAAGATCTGTGTGACAAGAACTTACAGTCTCTGAGGAAAGAAATTGAAGTAGACCTCAGAATATGAAAAAGATCTCTCATTCTCATGGATTGGAAGCTTTAACACAGTAATAATGGCCATGATACCAAAAGAAATCTTCAGATTCAATGTAGTCCCAATCAAAACTCAAACTTAATTCTCCACAGAGATAGAACAATTATCAAATTCATTTGTAACAACAAAAAAACAAGGTTAGTGAAAACTAAATTCAACAGTAAAAGAAATTGTAGGAGAATCATCATCCCTGACCTCAAGCTCTACTACAGAGCAATAGTTATAAAAACTGCATGGTATTTGTACAGAAACAGGCAGGTAGATCAATGGCAAAGAATTGAGGGCCCAGAATGGAACCCATTAACATTTGATCAATTGATCTTTGACAAAGAAGCTAAAATCATCCACTGGAAAACAGACAGCATATTCAAGAACCGGTGCTGGTTTAAGTGGAGGTCTGCATAGAGAAGAATGCAAATTGACCCATTATTATTGCCTGAACAAAGATCAAGCACAAGTGAATCAAGGACCTCCACATAAAACAAGATACACTGATTTTAATAAAAGAACAAGCAAGGAAGAGCCTTAAACACATGAACACAGGGAACAATTTCCTGAATAGAATACCGGGGGCTTTTGTCCTAAGATCAAATATCAACAAATGTAACCTCAGTAAATTGAAAAGCTTCTGTAAGGCAAATGATACTCTTAAAGGACAAAATGGCAACCCACAGTTTGAGGAAACGATTTTAACTTACCCTACAAGAGATAGAGTGATGAAAACCAATAAATGCAAATAACTCAAGAAGTTATACTCCAGAGAATTAAATATTTAAAAAAAATGAGGTAAAGAGCAAAACAAAAAAAATTTTCACCTGAGGAATATCAAATGGCTGAAAAGTACCTAAAGAAATGTTCAACATCCTTTTTTATTTTTTTTTATTTTTGGATAAATTCTTTAGTTACATATCAAATGATTTCCCCTTTCCTGGTTTCCCCCTTCCTGAAAGTCCCATAAGCCCTCTCCACTGCCCCTGTACCCCAATCAACCCCCTCGTGCTACCCTGTCCTGGTATTCCCCTACACTGCTGCATCAAGCCTTTCCAAGCCTAAGGGCCTCTCCTTCCTTCTTCTTGGGCATCATTTGATATGTGAGTTGTGTCTTGGATATTCTGAGTTTCTGGGCTAATAACCACTTATCAGTGAGTGCATACCATGTATGTTCTTTTGTGATTGGGTTACCTCACTAAGGATGATATTTTCCAGTTCCACCCATTTACCCAAGGATTTCATGTATTCATTGTTTTTAATAGCTGAGAAGTATTACATTGTGTAAATATACCACATTATCTGTATCCATTCCTCTGTTGAGGGACATCTGGGTTATTTCCAGCTCTGGCTTCTATAACTAGGGCTGCTATGAACATAGTGGAGCATGTGTCCTTATATGCTGGGGAATCCTCTGAGTATATGCCCAGGAGTGGTATAACAGGGTCCTCCAGTTGTATCATGCCCAGTTTTCTGAGGAACCACCAGACTGATTTCCAGAGTGATTGTGCCACCACATTAATTCCACCAGCAGTGGAGGAGTGCTCCTCTTTCTCCACATTTATAACAGCCAGAAGCTGGAAAACACCAAGCTGTCCCTCAACAAAGGAATGGATAAAGAAAATGTCTTTCATTTACTCAATGGAATACTACTCCGGCATTAAAAATTGACTTTTTGAAATTCTTAGGCAAGTGGCTGGAACTAGAAAATATCTTGAGTGAGGTTAGCACAGTTACAAAAGAACACACATGGAATGTTCACACTCATAAGGAATATTAGTAAAAAAAGCTCAGGAAACCCATGATAAAACTTATGGAACATATGAAGGTCAAGAAGATTGAAAACCAAAGTGCAGATGCCTCAGTCTTACCTAGAAGGGGAAACAAAATTATAACAAGAGAAAACATTTGTGTGGGCCTTGGAAGCAGAGAGGAGGGGAAGAGAAAAAGAGGGGGCATGATCAGTTGTGGGAGGAGATGAGGGAGATGTACAGAGGGTCGCAAAATTCAACAGAGGCATGTAGCAATGGGGCATGGCAAACAGGGTGTAGCCAACAGAAAGTCCCAGACATCAGGAAAGCAAGAGGTTCCGAGGACCCAACAAGGATGGCTTTAGCTGAACTATCCAACAAAGGGGAGAGAGAATCTGTACAGACCATAACCAGAAGTTAGTCCTGGCCCACAGGTGAGGGTTGGGGCCAAACACCACTCTGAAAATTTTAGCCCAGAATTGCTCCTGTCTAAAGGAAATACAGGGACAAAGAGTGGAGCAAAGACTGAAGGAAAGGCCATCCAGAGAATGCCCACCTGGGGATCCATCCTACTTGCAGACACCAAATCCAGACACTATTGCAGATGCCAATATGTACTTGTTGACAGGAGCCTGTTATGGATGTCTCCTGAGAGGCTAGGCCAGAAAATTACAGAGACTGATGGGGATACTTGTAGCCAACCATTGACCTGATCAGGTAGACCCCATTGGAAGAGTTTGGGGAAGGACAACCCTATAGGAGAACAACATCAACCAACCAGACCACTCATAGCTCCCAGGGACTAAACTACCAATCAAAGAGTACACCTGGAGTGACCCATGGCTCCAGCTGCATCTTAGCAGAGGATGGTCTTGTTTGGTATCAATGGCAGGGGAGGCCCTTGGTCCTGTGAAAGCTTGATGAATATAGGATGCAGAAAAGCTCCAGAGACTAGTTTATGACTCCTCCACTATAGACTACATTTCCATGCAGGTAGTTTATCTCTGTTCTTCTTCCTCAGGCTGTGTTCTTCCCTCTGTTATAGGGTGCTGATAGAACAAGTCTTTAAACAAATCCTTAGCAATTCTCCATGATCCCTCGGAGCCTGATTTTATTGGCTATATGGACACAAAGGAAGTCATTAAGTATAATGTTGGGACAAATAAGAAAATTGGGAAAGGGAAATATGGCTTTAACAACTAATTACCATGAATATGAAACTTTGGCATCAAAGTTACAGTCCCTGGAAGATATGAATGTAATTTAGATGAAAATGATATCTTTGGATATACAAACATGAACATATATAGCATCTGTTCCTCTCCTTCCCCTGACTCTGTTATCTGTCTACAGATCCTGTTCCCCTAGCTGCATTAACTTGTCTAGCCTCACTAGCAGAGGATATACCTGTTGATTGAGTAACCTAGCATCAGATTTTAAAAAAGATATCTGGTACTTGTGGAATTAGTACTAGAGCTAATGATTCAGTCCTCAGTATAGACAACTATCATGACTTGAAACTGAATTAGAGTACTGTATTAATTTAGAATCAACAAATATGAAAAAGTCAATAGAAATACATAATTTGTTCAAATTACGTGGGAATTTGCACACTAAAATTTTTCAAACTGGTTGTATATTAAAGATCTGATTTTATCAAAGATATATCTCTCAGGATCAATGGGTAGTTGAAAGAAAAGCCCTGAACTCCTTCTGGTACCTTCCTTAAGAAGGAAAGATGGGGAATCATCTTGCCTATTCCTGTTTCTCCCAGAGGTGAAGAACAGCAGAAAACACAGAGCTGAGACTGAGACTCTCAGTTTTTATGAGACCACCTAAGCCACACCAATTAATGCATGTCTTGTATGGGAAAGTTGATGTTAGTAACAGAATAAAAAAATTAAATAGCGTTTAAAACAATAAAATAAAGTTTCTATAAGTCACAGAAAATGTGAACTGTAAGACCCAAAGGAATCAAAGCAAAATAAGACTCCAGTTTTCTTGAATTAGCATCAGCTGTAGCTGTCTCTATAGGAACTACATGAGTTTAAACCCATCAGCACTGAAGCGTGAAGTGGGAGGAGCTCATGAGCCTGTACCACTAGCTGATTAGGTTTTGGTAGTTGATTGCTTCTGAGAGAAGGAGAAACAATATTCTCTAAGAGTGTTGTCTCTGATAAATTTACCATGCTTGCTCCAGTGGGTTTTCCTACATCTATGAATATATGGTCAACCTACATTGGACTCAGTGTATAAGGTATACTGGTCTGAGTGCTTATATATATTTATGTGTAGACATGAAGGGAGGACTAAGAAATGAGTAGTTGGGAGTTCAGGAAGAGACGGGGATGAAAATATCAAATATATTATATCACTATTTATATTAATATATTTTATATTA
Organism: Tokudaia muenninki; assembly: GCA_036184385.1. Taxonomy (NCBI): domain Eukaryota; kingdom Metazoa; phylum Chordata; class Mammalia; order Rodentia; family Muridae; genus Tokudaia; species Tokudaia muenninki. The sequence goes on from BTHS01000004.1 coordinate 88,891,907, forward strand.
TAAAAAATATTGGATTTTGAAAAATTATTCAGTTTAATCACAGTAAACAGAATAAATTTTCCTCATTCATAAAACCTATTAAAATTTCAATTATCTCACAGAATAGGCACATCAGAATGATAAAGTAATATGATAGGTAAATAACCTCCAAGGTCTTTATTCTCACTACAATGCTGGAGAAATGTCTCATCTGTTAAGATCAGGTACTGTTTTCACAGAGAAAATGAATTACTTTCTAGGCACCCAAGCTTAGCATTTCAGAAATGCATGCAGCTCCAGCTCTCTTAGAGCCTGCTTGGGTACTTAATTTATATGCCCAAATCCTCATGTTTCCATAAAAACTTCCACTTTTTCCCTTACTGCTTTTAATATTCTTTCTTTCTTCAGTACATTTGGTGTTTTAACTAATATGTGAGTAGAGGAATTTCTTTTTTGATCAAATCTATTTTGGGTTCAGTAGGCTTCTTGCATGTTCATGGGCATCTCTTTCTATAGGTTAGGGAAGTTTTTTTTTTTTCTATAATTTTGTTGAAGACATCTACTGACCCTTTAAGTTGGAAATCTTCACCCTCTTCTAAACCTATAATCCTTTGGTTTCGTCTTTTCATTTTGTGCTGGATTTCCTGGATGTTTTGGGTCAGGAGTTTTTTTGCATTTTTCATTTTCTTTGACTGTTGTATTAATGTTTTCTATGGTATTTTCTGCTTCTGAGATTCTCTCTTCTATCTCTTGTATTCTGTTGTTGATGCTTGAATCCATGACTCCTGACTTCTTTCCTAGATTTTCTATGTCTTGAGTTATTTCCCTTTGTGTTTTCTTCATTGTTTCTACCTCCATCTTTAGATCCTGGATGGCTTTGTTCAATTCCTTCACCTGTTTTAATTTGTTTTCCCCTAGTTTTTCAAGGGCTTCTCCCTGTTTAGTTGTGTTCTCCTTTATTTCTTTAAGGGAGTTATTTATGTCCTTCTTGAAGCCCTCTATCAGCATCATTAGCTGTGATTTTAAATCCAGTTCTTGTTTTTTCTGGTGTGTTGGGGTATCCAGGTTGTTGAACTTGGTACCAATGGTGCCGTGTTGCCTTGGTTTCTGTTGGTGATGTTCTTGCATTTGCCTTTGCCCATCTGGTTATCTCTGATGTTGGCTGTCATTGCTGTCTCTGTGTTTTCTTTGTGCTCCTGGGAGACCCGTTCTCTCCATGTACACTGGTATATAAGTACTTCTGAGAGACCCGCTCTTTTAAAGTTGTATTTGGGTATGTAGCTCTGTGGCCTGATCAACTCTGGGTGCAGGAGGTAATTGGAAGACTCCCATCCCAGGCTGTTCCAAGGCTTTTGTGTCCTCAGGGTTTCAGGCTGTTTCCTTTAAGCAGCAGCGGTGGTCCTACTATACTACTGGCCTTCTCTGCATTCCTGATGGGTAATCTACCTCTGTGCATGACTTGGATATGGTACCCAGTGGCAGAGGATGGCCTCAAGCTGGAGACAAAAACCGGGAGGCTCCTGCCAGAAGGTTCCATACAGGATCCTCTGAGCTCCCGGGAAGATCTCACCTGTGCTGGCTGCCCCCTCTGTGCCACTGGGGAGATAGCTGGCTTCCTATGCCACTTGGGAGTTGCTGCACTGTGGCAGAGGACGGTCCTAAACCAGAAGGCCATATTTTTTTTAAAAGCACTTTGACTTCTATAACGGCAGTTTAGGAGTAAACTATTCTGGGGCTCATTCACACAGACATATATGACAATTTTAAATTTGTATGTGTGTGAATATACTATCAGAATATACCTAGGCATACCATAGGAAGACAGCAGTGTGCATTAGATTCTCTGGAACTGGAATTACACATGGTTGTGAACTTCTATGGAAGTGAAAACTTCCTAACACAGGTGTTAGACAAGAACACATATTTTTAACTGTTTTGCATCTCTACTGCCCCAGTCCCATTTGGTTATTTTTTTTTTTAACATTATATAGTCTTTTTTGTATAGAATTCCTCTACTCCAGACTCTATGAAGTTTAAAAAGAAGGAAGGCCAAAGTGAGGATGATTCAATACCATTTAGAAGGTGAAATAAAATATTCATAGGAGGCTAAGATAGGAAGAAAACTGACTGGAAGAGGGGAGGGGAAATAGAAATGGAGGCAAGGTCAGGTATGTGTGGGAAGACAGGAGAAATGTCCAAGAAGACCAGGAGAATGGATGGAAATATGCAGCTGCTGGGGTTGGGGGTAGATCCTCTAGATACTCCCTGAGACTTGGGAAGTGATAACTCAATATGGATGACCTTAGCAGAAATACCCAAGAGAAGGGAGATGGAACCTGAAGAGTCTACCTCCACAAGATAGGGTCCTCAATGTAAAACTGTGGACAGTAACACACCTTCAATATGTTTGACTCAGATTTGTCCCTGTTTAAAAGAATTACAGGGGAAAAAAATGGAACAGATATAGAAGTAATGTCCAACCAGTTGCAGCCCAACTTAGGATCCATCCCATGGGCACACAACAAACATGGAAGGTATTACTTGTGCTATGTTGGCTTTTAGACAGGAGTCTAGCATGGTTCTTCTCTGAGAGGCTCTTCCAGTAGCTGATTGAGACACATGCAGATATTCACAACCAACAATTAAACTGAGGGTCAGGGACCTCTATGGGTGAATTGGGGGACAGATTTAAGGAACTGAAGAGGATGGCAAACCCATAGGAACACCAGCAGTATCAACTAACCTGGATCCTTTAAGCTTCCTTATATTAGGACACCAACCAAAGAGAACACAAAGGTTGCTCCAAGAACCCCTACACATATATATAGCAGATGACTTCCTTGTCATACCTCAGTGGGAGAAGTTGTGCCTAATCATGTAGAAACTTTATTACCCAACAAGAAGTGACCCTCTCAGAGGACAAAAGGAGAGGAATGGAGTGGGGACCAGGATTGGGGCAACATTTAGGATGTAAATAAATAAAATAATAAATTTTAAAAATTTCCAATATGGTTCAGTGTGGTAGACAGTATAAGCATTTATTCACCCTGTGAACTTGGTTTCGATTCTTGAAACTGTCATGGTAAGAGAGATCCAATATCCTACATGATAAATTTTAGCTTTAACATATGTACCATGACACATTCTTCACTGAAATTAATACAGAAATGGGATAAAATTTTAACAAAATGAAACAATGGTCTAGCCTGAGGCAATTGTAAAATGATTTTGATGCTATTGGAGGCAGTCTTTATAAGGGACCTGCTTTTATGAATTAAAACAATGTCAAAATGACTGGCTGTTCCACTGCTAAAGCAAAAAATTTACAAGGTCAACAAGATGCCATGGCTGCTTCTATTAAAATCTCAAAATGGCTTTCAAAGCTAGCATCAATTTGAAAAATGCTGTCAACAGAAGGAGATACAGAAAACAATAGATGCAAATCCTAAACAAAAAATTTGAGTTTCTTTGAAGATTTTTGTTATGACTTGTAACCTTGTGAGAGGAAGCTCATCAGACTGGTAACAATCATAGTTTGAAAAATCTTTATACTGAACACTGTTCTTGTTGACTGTGAATTCTAACACTTACTCATTTCCTTACACACTGCCAGTGAACCTTGATCAGACGCCATCCTTCTTTGATGCATCATAGTAAAGGAGCTTAGGAGCTTTCCTTGGTTTCTGCTGGTATCAACATATATAACTAATGGGCTGACTGGTCAAACATTGGAGGACAACACTTATTTCCAATGATGCACACAGACATGATTGGGACTGAGTCAACAAAATCACACCTTAGGTATCTATGTTTGGAAACACAACAAATATATTTGGGAGTCTGGATGATCACATCACTACTGGCAGCTGAAAATGTAAGAGAATATGCAAAGTTATTTAGAATTCTCATAAGTAATATTTTAGTTTTCCTTTATGCTATTTATTTTAAGTGAAAATTTTATATCTTTGTGTGGATTTTTTGTTTATATACCAAATACTTTTTCACAAAACAAGTGACAAGAAATTCCTAAAGGGACACTAGACAAAATGTACAAACTCCAGATCAATCTGCATGAAAATTAGCCATTGAGCCAGATTCCTCTCTAGATTATTTTTCACACAGATCTAAACCTCAAGCACAAATAATGAAACTGGAGAACTGCTATCTTATTTTTCACATCTGAACAGTAAGTACTTAGACATCAATGTACATCAGAGCACATTTTCCCATCACATTTTCCTTTGTCATTTTCCTCTCTCCTTACCAGGAAACCAGAGCAATAGCATCCCCAAGAACTGGACAGGAAACCTCATTTTGAGAAGATAAAGCCTGAAGCTGTGGTCAGTAAATGGAAAATTACAGCTGAAATTTTGTAACTCAGACCAACAAGGAAAGTTCCACCTTAGGAATGAACATGTAAATATTATGGTGTGTGCAGCAGTATAAACACAAGGAGGAATAATAGGAGCCCCTTATGCTTATAAAAATTAAAAACAAATATGATCTTTTATGTTAGTGGTGAAATTGGCAACACAAAATATGTTGTTTGATAGGAAAACAGCAAGACACTGAAAAATCTCAGTATGGAAGTCACAGAGATTTGTGTTTCTAGTAATGAAGACACATGTACCTTTGTCATCCTCTGCACTATGCTGCCTGCTCTACACAATGTGACAGAGTAAGAACTGGCCTTTATTCTAGTGCTGATCAAGACAGTCCATGTGGAAATGTGGTAGTTCATGTCTGTTTGGATACCTGTCCAGCGGAAGGTTAACCATATAGGAATATTAAATGTAATTATTAGAAAATGTCATTCCCCAAGAAGTGAATTACTCCATATGAGCAGAAAAGTAAGCAAAGTATTTTAAGGACAAGTAATAGTCATCACAAAAATAGAAAAGTAAAAATAAAAATTTAAATAATAAAAATTGAAGACATCTAGGAAGTAATGGATATGTATTTTATCCAAGAGCTGATGTTATGTGTGTCTCAATCATGTGATTTTATATGCATTAAATATAACATTTTATGTGCCATCATAATTCTGTGAAATGATTTTAATGCAAAACATCAACAGAGGGTACAAAATCTCTGTCTATCATATCAATAAAGTTAATGGCTCTACTACCATATGAAACTGAAAGGGTTTTATGTGGCAAAATAAACTATGGAGCATTCACTAGTTTTTGGATGTGACAAATTCCCTCCATACGTCCCACAGGACTCACATACCTAATTACAAGAAAGACCTACTAAAGGAAGTACTTTTTTTAAGGGAAAGAATCCCTTAGCATTTCAGAAATGAATAAATAAAAGTTTTGCATTTTTAGTTTGTTTTCTTACTGAATTTTAGTAAAACCATTCCCATTGAGTCAGCATTGACACCTCATGATGGAAAATGAGAATATATTAGTTTCATGTTAGAAATGAATAAGAACCTAAGCCCTCAAAGACCACATGTTGTCATCCACTTCAAGGACTCTGAGTTGAAAGAATACTGTGAGTGAGAATAATTTGGATGAAAACATCATTGAAATAACACTTCTGGGCATTTGGATAATCTTGATTGAATGGAATCCATCTACCCAAACTGCCCCAATTCAGTACTTTAGTAAATTAAATACAGAAATGCAGTTGTATCACTTGGATTCAATTAATGTTATCCTTAAAGAAAAAAAAGGTTTTTTATTTGATTAAGAAAATTAATAAGGGGACACCAGAATGAATATGATCACAGGAAAAGTTTTTAACCGAGGTCTGTATTTTGGTATTGACTGTAATGATGGCTTCATGAGCTTGTACAGTCACTTCACATTGCATACATGCATTTTGGTCAACTATCTTCTAGTAAAGTTACTTTTAAAAGACCCAGCTATACCACTCCTGGGCATATACCCAGAGGCTTTACCTGCATGCAATAAGGACACATGCTTCACTATGTTCATAGCAGCCTTATTTATAATAGCCAGAAGCTGGAAAGAACCCAGATGTCCCTCAACGGAGGAATGGATTCAGAAGATGTCGTAGATTTACACAATGGAATACTACTCTGCAATTAAAAACAATGAATTCACAAAATTCCTAGGCAAATGGGCAGAACTTGAAAATATCATCCTTAGTGAGGTAACCCAATCCCAAAAGAACACACATGGTATGCAGTCACTGATAAGGGGATATTAACCCAGAATCTCAGAATACCCTAGACACAATTCGCATATCAATAGATTTCCAAGAAGATGGAAGGAGAGACCCCTGGTTCTGGAAAGACTGGATGTAGGGAATGCCAGGACAGAGAAGCGAGAGGGGGTTGAATGGGGAAAAGAGGGAGGGAAGGGGGCTTATGGGACTTTCGGGGAGGGAGGAAATAGGAAAGGGAAAATGATTTTGAATGCAAATAAAAAAAACTTAGAAAATAAAATAAAATAAAAAAAGAAGAAGACAGAGAAAATCAAGGAATAAAGGGAAGATATGGCAATTTCGGATTGGGGGAGAAGATTCTGGGCTTTAAGCTCCTGTGATAGACACTTGTGGGCTAATCTAAGAAATAAAAATTCTTCTATGCTTTTCTTATAACCATAAAAGTTTTACATGATACTTGTTTTACTATGTTTCATTGGTTTGGATATGCTCTATTCTTTCATTTGTTTCATTTTTGTTGTTTAAATAAAATAATGGCTAGTTCTTTGAAAACTTAATATATGTATTTAATACGTTCTGATTATCCCCCCTCACACACCTCTTGTCTTCATCTAAACTCTACCTTGCATTTTTACCAGGCTATTTTCCAGTTTAATGACACAATTGGTTTTTTTTGTTTGTTTGTTTGTTTGTGTGTTTTGTTGTTGGTGGTGGGTTTTTTGTTTTGTTTTGTTGATGCTCTTTTGTTTTTGTTTTTTGTTTTGTGTGTGTGTATGTGTGACCCATTCTACCAACATCCATTTTGTGTTGGCACTGGATTGGAAATATTCACTGTAGTTTGACAGAATCATCAGTGGGAAGAGAGTTAAAAGCGACAATTTTCCCTGTCACAGAATCACAGAATTATAGATTTAGTCCTTAGTTCATCAGTAAGTGATAAATTCCCAGATATTCCCTCCACCATCCACGACTCACTGTTGTCAGATATATTATTGGACAGACCCAATGTGTACATTCCCAGCAGCTGATAGATTGTAATTGTGATGGCTCTTTCTTGTCCAGAAGATGACAATTCACATACATTCCACTTTTGAGAATCTTTTTGTTTCCTGAATATTAGGAGATGTCATTTTTTTATGGTGTAAATGACTTGCTGGTGGTTTAGCACTCATTTGTCTCTTTCTCTCAGCACTTTGCACAACAATAAATCTATTCGTTTGTTACTCTGCCCATGAAAATGCTTCTTGGTTAAAAATATAGGGAAGAATTCACTTAAATATATAAATACAAATGTTTCTATATAGAGAGGGATACTTGGCACTTGGTCAATTTACCTGACAAATACATAATTTGCACCTGGAGCCTGTAATCTCAACACCAAGAATGTTTGCCCATATTTAATTCATACTTCTCTTGGATAATTATCAAATGCAGTAAGAAAGTATTTGGTTACATAACTGTACTGACCCTGCTGTGCTTGTCAGTTTAGGTTAGAAGATGGTCAGATTCCTGTAAGGCTGAAAACACCAATGACTTCTCTTTGCCTATAGACTTCAAACTATAAAATCTACCCAGAAGTGAACTCTCTTCCACCTTGATTTATCTCTCTTGTGCATCCAAAGTATATGGTATCATCCTCAGTGTGACTGTATCACCTGTATTTTGTAGACAAGCAAGAAGCAAGACAAGCCTCTATTTTGTTTAGTGGCCTCTGCCCTCTCACTAACCAACAAACACAATGTTGTCATTACCACTGCATTGGAATTATGTTTAATAATATAGTTCTGGGGACTTTTCCAACCAACAGGATACTACCCATAAAACATTTTTTTTTGTAAATTTAATAAACAATACCTTTGTGTGGTAGACGAACATGGGTTTTCATGTTGTTCCTTCATAATTATGGCCAATTTTATTGGGTTGTTTTCTATACACTTTGCTTTTTCAGTTCTTTATTATTCTAGATATTCTTCATCTGTCAGATATGCAATTGATAAAGATTTTCTATTTTTCCATAGAAAAGCTGTTCAGTCAATTGTTTCTTCCCTTTGTTGTACATAAGACTTTTAGCTTCAAAATGTCCAATTTTTATTTGTTGACCATATTACTAGAATGGTTCCAGTCCTGCTTAGAACATTCTCACCTATGTCTTAATGTTGTAGCATATTTTATAGCTTCCCTTCGGTAAAATTCTGAGTCACAGGAGTTATCTTGTGGTCTTCTTGCTATCTTTCATCCATTTGGAAATGATATTAGTGGAAGGTGCAATACAGGGTTCTAGTTTCATTCTTCTCAGTGAAGATATCTAATATCCAGTGATCCCATCATTATTTATTGACATGTAGATTCTGCTTCCAGGTGGTGTGTGGGTGTGTGTGTGTGTGTGTGTGTGTGTGTAAGATAGAAAGACAGATAGATATATACACACAAACAGAAAGAGAGAGAGAGAGAGAGAGAGAGAGAGAGAGAGAGAGAGAGAGAGAGAGAGAGAGAGAGAGAGAGAGAGAGAAATTTGTATATTTATGTTAATTTAATCTGGATCTTCTTTCCCATTGATGTACAAATGTAATTTGTTTTTTAGTCAGCACAATAGCACCATGCTGTTTCTATTATTATCATCCTCTAGTATCATTTGAGATCATGTATGAAATCCAACATTATTCTTTTTCTTCCATTTTCATGCAACTTTTAAGATTGTTGCTTTTTACTTCCCTATCCATGAAGAATTATGGAATTGGATTGAACCTAAAAATTGCCTTTAGTATCATGATAACTACCACAACATTCATTTTCCCTACCGATTCTCATGGGGACATCTTTCTATCTTTTGGTGCTATTGTTGTTTTATTCCTGCAGTATTTAAAGAAAAGTTTAAATATGCATTTCAGGTTTCCATTGCCCATCGGCCATTTGAGAACAGGGCATTTTAACATCTATATACTTGCATGATTTAAAAATTGCTTTTGTTTAATATTGACTTCTTAATCACAACACTAATGTAAACAGTTTTTTTTTTTATTTTTAAAATTCATTATTATGTGCTAAGGTACATATTTTGTGCCTTAACATATACCCTATTTTAGAGAATGGTTGTTGTACTAATGAGAATAATGTATGTTATGAATATGACAGGTAAAACTACTTTTTAATTATCCATTTATCACAAAAGAACACACATGGTATGCAGTCACTGATAAGGGGATATTAACCCAGAATCTCGGAATACCCTAGACACAATTTGCATATCAATAGATTTTCAAGAAGACGGAAGGAGAGACCCCTGGTCCTGGAAAGATTGGATGTAGGGGAATACCAGGACAGAGAATTGAGAGGGGGTTGAATGGGGAAAAGAGAGAGGGAAGGGGCTTATGGGACTTTCGGGGAGGGAGGAAACGGGAAAGGGGAAATAATTTGGAATGTAAATAAAATAACTTAGAAAAAATAATAATAAATTATCCATTTTTCAGTTGATAGACATCTAGAATGTTTCCATGTCCTAGCTATTGTGAATAGAAGAATCCTGAACCCAGATGAGCAAGTGACTCTATATTAGGAAACATATTTCCTTCGGTATGTGCCCAGAAATGGCATACTTGGGTACTGTAATATATCTAACTATAGATTATTCATGAACTGTCACAAAGATTTCCATAATGGCTGCATTAAGTTCAATATCACAAACAGAGAATGATAAAATCCATTCCCCACATCCTTGCCAGAATTTCATGTCTTTAGTTTTCTTTTATTTCTCTTTTTGTTAGATATATTCTTTACTTATATTTCAAATCCTGTCCCCTTTTCTGGTTCCCCCCTCCTCCAGAAAATCTCCTAACACCTTCCCCAACCCATCAATCCATCCACTCCCAATTCCTGTCCTTGCATTCCCCTATCATGGGGCATCTAGCCTTCTCAGAACCAAGGGCCTCTCCTCCCTTTGATATTGTGGAAAGCAAGCTTCCATTCCCAGTAACAGTGCCTCTCTGTGAGAGACTGACCCTTTAAGACAGAGAAAAGGCAGAGAGAAGCTGCTCTGCAGAGAGACAGCAGCTTGCAGCAGGTTCTGCCCTGACCTTTGAACAGAGTTTTCTGAAAACATAGACATAGGCTCTAAGAATGTAAAACGAAAAGTTTCAAGCAGACAAAGTGACCAGGCTGAGGCTGTGCTCACCAAGTCAGGACAAAATAAGACATAATAGTTCTCTGAGTCAACCCCTGCCCCTCCTGCTACTGGGTTCTGAGGAAGGCCACAAACTGTCAACAATCTTATTGCAAAAATCCCTCTTGAACTGTAAATTTAAAAACATATAACTAATAGCACATCAACCCCATTGCAAGGAGGGTATAAAAGATGTGTACTTTCTTTGTTGGGGTTGACTCTCCCTGCGAGGCCTTGCAACCCCACGTACCACATACGTGGACATGAAATAAATAACCAATCCTCATGCTGTTACAGTAATCATCTTGTCAAGCTGTGTTCTGAGGGGTTGCGCACCTGAGCAGAGACCCTGGGGGATCTCCTGGGTTACAACAATATCGAGCAAGGTCATCCTTTGCTGCATATTCATCGGGAGCCATGGGTCCCTCCACAAGTACACTTTAGTTGGTGGTTTAGTTCCTGGGAGCTCTGGGGGTACTGGGTCATTCAAATTCTTGTTCCTCCTATGGCTTGGCAGTCCCCTTCAGCTCCTTGGTTCCTTTCTCTAGCTCCTCCATTGGGGACCCTGCCCTCAGTTCAATAGTTGGCTGAGAGTGTCCCCCTCTGTATTGGTAATGCACTGACAGAGCCTCCCAGGTGACAGCTATATCAGACTCCTGTCAGAAAGCACTTGTTGGCATCCACAATAGTGTCTGGGTTTTGAAACTGTATGTGGGATGGATCCCTAGAAGGGGCAGTCTCTGGATGGTCTTACCCTCAGACTCTGCTCCACACTTTGACTCTGAATCTCCTTCTGTGGGTATTTTGTTCCCCCTTCTAAGAAGGACCAGAGTATCCATACTTTGTTCTTCCTCCTTCTTGAGCTTCATTTGGTCTGTGAATTGTGTCTTGGGTATTCCAAGTTTCTTGGCTAATATCCACTTATCTTAAGTAGCCATTCTTGTTTGGGTAAGATGAAATATCATAGAAATTTTAAGTTACATTTCTATAGTGGTTAAGAATGGTGAATACTTTTAAATTACTTCTTAGCCACTTACATTTCCTATGACAATTCTGCTTACTTCTTTGACCTAGGTTTTAATTAGGTTGTTTTTCTTTTTGGTACTTTTTTTGAGATGTTTGTATACTGTTATCATTATTAGGGTTTTTAAAATATTTTTATTAATTATTTTTATACACTCCATATTTTATTCCCCACCCCCATCAAACCCTGTCCACCCACATCCCATGCCTCCTTTCCTACTTCTGTCTCCTTGTGGATGTCCCTTCCCTCCACCCCACCTGACCTCTAAATTCCCTGGTGCCTTCAGTTTCTTGAGTGTTAGGTGCATCCTCGCTGAATGAACACAGACAGTGCAGTCCTCTACTGTATGTGTGCTAGGAGTCTCATATCAGCTAGTGTATGCTACCTGTTTGGTGGTGCAGTGTTTGAGAGATTCCAGGGGTCCAGATTAGTTGAAACTGCTGATTCTCCTACAGGGTTGCCCTCAGGTTCATTTAATCTTCACTAATTCAACATCAGGGTTCAGCTGCTTCTGTCCATTGGTTGGATGCAAATATCTGTATCTGACTCTTTCAGCTGCTTGCTGAGTCATCCAGAATGCTTTCATGCTAGGTCCATTTTTGTGAAAGCTCCATAGCCTCAATAATAGTGTCAGGCTTTGGGACCTCCCCTTGTGCTAGATCCCACTTTGAACCTGTCACTGAACCTTCTACTCCTCAGGCTCCTCTCCATTTCCATCCCTGTAATTCTTTCAGATATGAACAATTATGAGTGAGAGTCATGACTGTGGGATGCCCCCCTCTTACTCATTTGAAGTCCTGTCTTTCTGCTGGAGGTAGGCTCTTTAAGGTCCCTCTCCCTATTGTCAGTCATTTCATCTAAGGACCCTCCCTTTTAGTTCTGCGATTTTCTCACCTCCAAGGTCTCTGGTACATTCTGGAGGGTACCCCCAACCGCCTATCTCCAGAGGTTGCCTGCTTCCATTCTTTCTGCTGGCTCTCAGGACTTCAGTCCTATACCCTCCCCCAGTGTCAGATCAGGTTCCCCTCTCCTTCCCCTCCCCCATTCCTCCTCTACCTCCTCTCCTCTATGAACAGCACCATGGTCAAAGCAACTTTTCAAGGAAATGGTTTATTTCACCTTACATAACTCAGATTACCTTTAGTCACTGAGGAAATTCATTGCAAAACTAAAGGACTGCTGGAACCTGGATGTAAGAGCTGACACAGAGGCCATGATAAAATCTGCTCATTAGCTTGTTCCTCATGACTTGCTCAGCCTAATTTCTTATAGCATTCAGGACCGAAGGTATCCTTTCTGCCCAAGGGTGCAGAAAGTTAGCTATAAGCCATCTTTATGTAGAATTTTTTCAATTGTCTTTTCCTTTACTCGCAAAACTCTAGCTTGTGCCAATAATAGCCTGTCATATGTATGGCATTTTTTACCATTCTATATGCTAGCTTATTTTATTTACCTACAGGTGTTGAAGTATCATTTTCACATTGGAACCTCATGTTCACATTTAAAAAAAAATACAGATTATTTTTTCAATTAATAAATTTATTTTTAATTACCACATTGTAAGATTAAATATGATAATTTTCAATAGATTAATGGATAAATATGATATGAGGTAACCAGGCATGGGATACCAGTCAGAAAAAGAAGAAATGAGGAGTTGGGAACTGAAACTACATGAAATCAACAATGTCATCCAGAAAAGACGAAATGAAAACTCTCTCTTTTTTTTTCTTGCTTATTTTATTTATTTACATTTCAAATGTTGTTCCCCTTCCAGGTTTCCACTCTGAAACCCCATCAAATCCCCCCTCCCCTTTGAGTCTATGAGGGTACTCCCCCCAGCACCCACTCATTCCAGCCTCACTGCTCCAGCATCCTCTTATTCTGGGGTATCAAGCCTCCACTGGACCAAGGGCCTTTCCTCCCATTGATGCCAGATAAGTAAATTCTCTGCTATATAAGTAGCACCTGCAGCCATGGGATACTCTATGTGTAGTTTTTGATTGGTGATTTTGTTCTTGGGAACTCTGGGTTGTCCAGTAGGTTGATATAGTTACTCTTTCTATGGGGTTTCAATCCCCTTCAGCTCCTTCAGTCCCTCCCCTAACTCTTCTATTGGGGTCCATTGTTACATTAATATAAAACTTTATCGAATGCTGATAAAAGATGAACTATAAAAAAAATAAAATAATGATTAAATGTTAGTTATTAGGAGAAGAGAAAGATAAAATGATTAGGGCTCAGAGGATAGTGAAACAAGATTGTATGAAACTACAATGAAAAAATATTTCTCATTACACATATGTTGAAATTCATGTTATGTAAAACCAAGACAGTCATTAGGTAAGCTTTGTTTTCTGAATGATAATAGTGAACCAGTGTGGGCCCATTGATTGTGACAAGTATATCCCTGCAATGGGAGATGCTGATAATGGTAGGCATTTTGCATGAATAGGGGCTAATGATATATAGGATATCTCTGAAGCTGTTGGATTAATCTTTGATAAAAATTTTTCCTGAATATAAACAAATTAGTGTGATCCAACAATCACTTAAATGATAAAAATTATAACATTAACAAACAGCATTTTGAAGTTATAAAGATAGGTGGTATTAATACAATATGCACAACCTATGTGAGAATGACAATTATTTACTACTCTATAATAGAAAAAAAGTTTCTTCCAATAAATTGTTGCTGTTGGATAAGTTTGAAGAAGCCAGTCTTGGAGGCAGTTGTGTATGTGTTTTCTCTAAGCATTAAATATAAAGAATGTTGCCCAAGAAGAAGGAAGAACAAAGTATGGATACTCTGCTCCTTCTTAGAAGGGGGAACAAAATACCCACAGAAGGAGATAGAGACAAAAGATGGAGCAAAGTCTGAGGGAAAGACCATCCAGAGACTACGCCTCCCAGGAATCCATCCAATATACAGTTAAAAACCCAGACACTATTGTGGATGCCCACAGTGCTAACTGACCAGAGCTGGATACAGCTATCACCTGGGAGGTTCTCCTAGTGAATGACAAATTCAGAGGGGGTCACTCTCAGCCAGTCATTGAACTGAGCACAGGGTCCCCAGTGGGGGAGCTAGAGAAAGTATCCAAGGAGCTGAAGGGGTTTGTAGCACCACAGGAGAAACAACAATATGAGTCACCCAGTAGTCCCAGAGCTCTCAGAGACAAAATCATCAACCAAAGAGTACACATGGAGTTACCTGTGACTCCAGACACATAGGCAACAGAGGAGGGACTTGTTAGACACCAAAGGGAGGAGAGTCTTTCCCTTGGTCCTGGAAAGACTTGATGCTGTAGTGTAGAGGAATATCAGGACAGGGAAGTGTGGGAGGGTTGGTAGGGGAAGAGGAAATGACTTATGGGATTTTTGGCATAGGGGGGAACCAGGAAAGAGGACAATATTTGAAATGTAAATAAAGAATATATCTATAAAAAAAAAAGCAGGATGAAAGCTTTTTTTCAACTACAAATATGTGATAAATATTTACAGAGATTCATTTATCCCAAATTGAATGTTAAATATATATATATACTAAATCATTTCATGTTCCAAAATAAATAAATAAATATAAAAATAGATGAATATGTTATTGTTTGACCTTTTAAATCACTCTCTAATCTTTTTAAATTTAAATATTGTTTATTTACATTCCATATGCTGACTCCCTTCCCAGTCCCCTTTCCAGGAGTTCTTCACCACCACCCCTATTTGCTTCTGAGATGGTGTTTTCAACCCTATATACCCACTGCCCTCAATCACCCACCTCCCTCAACCACCTACCGCCCTCCCCCTCCCCTCCCAATCCCCCCCACCTCATCCCTTTACCACCACATTCCTTTCCCCTGAGGCATAAATCTTTACAAGATTAGACACATCCTCTTCCACTGAGGATGGAAGAGTCCTCTGCTACATATATGATGGGGGCCATGGACTAGAACATGTATGCTCTTTGGATGGTGGCTTAGTCTCTGGGAGCTCCCAGGGGTAGAGGTTAGTTGGAACTATTGGTCTTCCTATGGGGTTACAATCCCCTTTAGCTCTAACAACCAGCACCAGAGGTGGCTAATAGCACAAATGACATCCATAATATCAGAATGACCAAAAACATGCCAAAGTATTCCTTCAGCTATAAAGATAATACAGGTAGTCTATCTCTAAAACTTAAGTTCTTGGAAGAAATGAATTGAATTTCTATGTAATTATACTTCCTTGAGTACCAGGGATTATATTACACCAGGAAACTTTTTTTTCCAAACTATGCCATGTTTAAGTATGTTTGGAATACACCACCTGACACCAGATACCCAAAATCTGATCCAGGTTGAAGAAGTCCATTTAAACTGAGTTTTATTCTCAATTCTTTGCAGTTTTCTTACCCTCCTGGACATTGGCAAGATTGATCTCCCTCAGAGGATAGGAGTGTGGTTAAAAAAAATTCCTTGAATTGGAATTATCAAATGCTAGGAATCATATGTGTTTTGGGACTCAAACCCAGATATTCTGGAAGAACCATAATCATTAAACCATCTCCCTAGACTCCTTTCCCAGATATAATTCCTATATAAAGATAAAATTTTCTTTCTGAAATAGCTCCACCTTGGAGTGTGTGTGTTTGTGTGTGTGTATGTTGACAACCCTGTAGAATAAAGCACAGCTGTTGTCACAATTCTGTTACTCAGGAACAGTTTTTTTGTTGTTGTTTTTATTTTAATTGTTTTGTTTTCTGTCTCATGAAAAGCATTCCCTTTTTTTGATCCAAGGGCTGGGGAAAGGGTCAGAGATTCTATACATATAAAAGTTTCTTGGATCCCAATTAAAAAAAAAAACCATCACATTGACATTTAAGTCCTTGCAACAATAAACACTCTCAGCAGTTGACCAGCTGGAGACATCATGAGGAACAGCTGGGCAGCCTGTGCTCTCACTTCTACTTCATTGGGTGATTTATGTCATGGCTTGAATCACTGTGGAAGGGGTACAAACCATTTTGACAGTAATAACTTGCAACATCATCAGACTGCAGGCTGCTGATCTTGAGAGAATATTTTGTACCTGATCCACTGCCACTGAACCTCGATGGGACCCCATCTGCCAAGCTGGTCGCAGCATAGATCAGGAGCTGAGGAGATTTTCCCTGTTTCTGCTGATACCAATTTAAAGCATCGTAGATATTCTCACTTGCTTGACATGTGATGGTGATGCTTTCTCCCACAGATGCAGCCAGGGAGACTGGAGACTGAGTCATCTGGACGTCACATCTGGCATCTAAGATTGGAAAATTGAAAGCAAATCTCCACATGATTCTGTTGCAAGAGGATTTTCACTGAGACCAAGGAGTACTGATTTCATATAGATGAATACATTTCCAGTACTGTCTCCCTTACCTGTAAGCCACAGCAGCAGCAGCCCCAGGAGCTGAGTGGGCACACTCATGTCTGTTGTGATCTGTTTGAGACTGACACCAGCACAGGGTGTGACCTGATTATAAATAAGTCCTCATGTCAGTGGGCTGTGCTTTGTGAACATGCAAATCAGCCAAGGATAGGCACAGTGGCAGGACCCATCAGGGCAGTAGTTCATTACAGACCTGTGGTTCTCTTTTGCCACCAATTGAGCATCAGTTCATGTTTATTTGTAGGGAATGTGCTTCTCTTTGAACAACAGAGAATAGCAACTGTCTATGAGGTGCACCTTATTTTGATTTCTATCAGGTTTTATATAGTTTCCTTGTTATGTTTTCCTCAATGTCAGGGTGCTTGAGATATTGTATCATGCTAGACAGTATGTAATGTTCCATTTACCTTTCAAAGCTAGAAGTAGGTGTTATTGTGGCCATGCAGCTTCTTCTGTTTTTTTTTCTGTGTTTATTTATGAACCTGAATATTTATTACAACATTTCCCCTTACCTTTCCATATTCCAATTCCCACCAAATACATGTCCCTTTTCTCTTTCAATCTCATGGCCTTTTTTGTCACTGATTGTTTTTGTATGGTCTTATATATTTGTATACATTCTCACAAGCAAATTCCTAAATACAATGCATTGAATCCATATAAGATTAATTGTATGTATGTTTTCAGGGCTGACTTTTACAACCTGGATAATCAATTATTGTGCTCTTTCCTAGTGAGGAGCACCTCTTCTGCTAGCATTTTTACTAGCTTCTCTATAGATTTTGTAAATGCAAAGCCTCATGGGATTTTGCCCATCCTGGTTGTCATATTCATTGTTGTTTTCCTAGTACAATTCACATTTTAGTTGTCATGTTGTTGAGAAGTTACAGGTATAGCTTGTGTTGTTACTAGTCAACACAACTTCACAGCAAACTCACTCATCCTCTGGCTCTATCCGTCTTTCTACTTCCTTTTCTTAAATATTCTCTGAGCATCAGGTATGGGAGCCTTTTATAGATGTATCTCCTTGGACTGAGCACCGTAACTCACCTTGCAGTTTCTTGCTCACAGAGTTTCCCAGAAGAGTGATAGTATAAAACTGGAAAGCATGGTTATTAAATGAAGAGAGAATCTCACATAAACAACCCATCTTTTAGGTAAATATTCTCAGTTTAATTGTGTATGACAGCTCAGCTACTCAAGAATTGCTTCCATCAAGCCCAAAAATGTCATCGGTTTTCTCAGCACTTTCTATGCACATGAGCTCCATTCCTAGATTCATCTGGGATTATATCTATATCCAACATTCCTATGAGTCGTCAGATTATGGCACATGACTTCTTTCCAGTTTTAACACAATTTATTGTATTATATGTATAAGAGTATTTGCTCAGAAATAGTCATGCCCTAAATTGTACAATGGATCCCATATTTGCATATGCTCTGGGCACTATATATTTCTAAATATTAAGGAGGATATGTATATTAGTCTAAGTTTAGGACAGAAGGACACTAGGCTATGTGGTGAAAAAGATTATAACAAAGTATAGGTAGAAGGTATACATGGGGAATTGTATCTATAGTAGTCTCCAGATTTAGTGTGAGTTTCCTTTGAATGGGAAAAGTTTTCATGTACAGACAACCATTCTTTATGAGACAGATTTTAAGGGTGAGACTGAAACCTATCCATGGCCTGAAGATGATGACAGACACAGAAGAGGTGTCAGAAATAATGGGCAGGTAGATAGGTCAATAAGCTGACTGATATGAAAAACTAATAATGAGGGTGAATCTGAAGTATGTGGTCACAGTGTTTCCACAGAGATAAAAAGTTTTCATCTAGAGCTAATTCTATCCACTAATATGAATGTATTTTATGTACTGACACCATATATGCATGCTTTGATTAAGCAATAAAATCATGCCAATAAACTTAGTGAATCAAAATGCTGATTTATTTCATCATTTCATAAAAGTGCAGCCCAGAACACTAACACATATGGTCATTATATGGGCTAGATTTGTTTCCTGAATAGAAGTGAATTCTTTGCTATCTAGGTACCAAGTCAACAATGCAGCTGGTGGCCTGCAGTCTCTGTGTATGCTCTACCTGCTGCACACTGGAGGCACTTAACAGAAAAGACTATTTCCTGTCTTATTACCTGGAATGTTTGACATCACTTGCAACACATGTGCTTTATGGATGGATTGACACAGTGCCTTGGTTCTTTCGGGTGATTCTAATTTCACCTCCTTCATGAAGTTGCATCCTCAGAATATTCTACAGTTATTCTTGGATACAAGTCAGTATAAAATGGATAGAACTTGGTGGATCTCTCACCAATCTAAATCAGTCCTTTATCACAATCCTCTGGGAGCACATTTTCTAGCACACTTCATTGTCTTAGTATAAATATTACTATGGTCCATTTTGGACTTCTGGTGAAGCTTCTATGGCATTCATATTTTCTTATCCATAGAAATATATAAAACAAAAGGATTACTCAGAAGAAAAATACATCAACTTTAAGAAGTCTTGTCTAATTTTAATATCATTGGTCTGGTGCCTGGATTGTGGTCTATGGTTTTTTTTTTTTTTTTTTTTTGACTGAAGAATAATGGTAAGGTTTAAGCTGCAGTTGCTGTGCTGGTCTCCTAGGACATTCAGCAGCTGGTCCTATCACCTGCCAGGTCTCTATATGCTCAGACAAAACTGTGTAACTATAAATCAAAACTAAGTGCCCTGAATGGAAAAGGCCAAAGAGTCTCAAGGATCCAGAAGAGTTCCAATATTTGAAACTTGGAGAACAACAAAAAGAATGAGTGCTTCTCTGGTAAATACTCCACAGGGTTTGTTAACCTTCAATAATGTGTCTTTGGACTTCTCACTGGAGGAATGGGAATGCCTCAGTTTTGCTCAGTGGTCATTGTACATGTATGTGATGTTGGGGAATTGCAACAATCTATTGTTTGTGAAAAATCATTTCATATGTGGAAAACATGGGAAGGTCTTAGATCAAGACACAGAGTGCAATGTCCATGAGCCTGTGAATATGCAAGAGAAGTCTTATATATGTAATGAGCTTAGCAAAATTATTAAGGAATCCACCCAAAGTATATCTTATAAATTAACCACAGAGATGCCTCACTTCAATCCTCAAATGTGAAAAGACTTAAAACTGGGAAAACCAGAGAAGTTTCCAAATATAAAGACTGTGTAAAGTATTATATGAGTGCTCTATTATTAATTTAAATCAATTCCCTACACATATGGAAGAAAGAAAATAACAATACAGAATTTGATAAGGGTTTTGTGTCTAAACATAAACTGATGCTGAAAGAAAACAATAATGGTAAGAAGCTTTACAAATATAGTCAATGTGACAAATGCTTTACTCACATAAAAAGTCTGAGATATCATCAGAAAATTCAACCCTACAAACTCAGTGAATATGATAAATGATTTACCCAAAAATGCAATGTTCAAAGTCATAAGAGAATTCATGGAGGAGAGAAACCTTACAGATGCAGTGAATGTGACAAATGTTTTACCTACAAATTCAATCGTCATTTCCATCAGAGAATTCATACAGAAGAGATACCTGACAAATGCAGTGAATGTGACAAATGTTTTAAGTACAAATTTAGTCTGCAATATCATAAGCAAATTCATACAAGGGAATAACCTTACAAATGCAGTAAATGTGACAAATCCGTTACTGACAAAGGCAGTCTTAGACTTCATCATAGAACTCATATAGGAGAGAAAACTTACAAATGCAAATAATTCTCTATACTAGAATTAACTTGTGAAAACCTTCATGCCATGTTCAAATCTTAGATAATGTGAACTATTTTTCTGGGGAAATACTATGAAAATGTGACAGTACAGGAAAGTTTTACTTGTTCACCCTCAAATATTATAAGATAAAGACCAAGTGGGGAAACCAGAAGAATATAGTATTTTTGGACACTTTCCTTGAAACTAAAATAAAGCATTCAAAAGGAAACATAATTGAGGTGTGTAATACACCTTTTAAACTATTTAATAATAATGACAGAATTCTTTACATTTAAGTTACATAAAGAATTTCAGACAAATTTTACTTAAAAGAGGATTTGATACATTGAGCCACCAAAATAAGATGTTCTTTATCCTATAAAGATGCCTACAGGGCTAGGCAGTGGTGGCGCATGCCTATAATCCCTTCACTTTGTGGGCAGAGACAGGCAAATTTCTCAGTTCCAGGACATGCTGGTCTACAAAGAGAAACCTTGTCTCAACAAAACACTAAAAAAAAAAAAAAAGATTCCTATAGATATGCTTGGAGTATCCAGCATTCATAATCTCTATCAAATACTGGTTTCAAGTTTCAGGATAACAACTGACTATGAGTCCATTGTGCTCTGGTCAGCAGATCCTTCCCCATTGTCTCGTAAATGCAATAAAGCTCATTGATTAGTCAAAAAAAAAAAAAAAAAAAAGAAGAAGAAGAAGAAGAATACTGGTAAGCCAAAGGATAAAGTGCTACTCATTCAGTGTGGATAAGGTACAAGTGCTCCGATCCTTCCAACTAGAGTAACAGGGGAATTTGGAGATCTGAAGTTCAAATTAATATTGATTGACAGCCAATTTCTTCAGGACTCTAAATGTAGGAGTGCTGAAATATACTATCTCATTTATAAAAAGCCACAATAGTCTTCCAAATAAGAAAAATATAAAACACAGAAAATTTCATTGGCATAGATTCATACTATTAAAAATATTCAAGAAAGAAAAGAAATACAGAAAAAGGAGCTCTCAGAGACATTGAATGTCACATCTTGATGGGCTTCCCAATCTACCATGATCTTTTGAGATCAAGCTGGAGATATTGTACGTCAGGTGCATTATATCAAGTATTTATTCATAGACTTATTGAATCTATGTCTTCCTATGCTCCTTAACGTTTTCAACTTTGACAAGTCTTAAAGATGTTAGCAAGCACCCTCTATTCAGGTTATAAGAATATGTAAGCTTCAGTTCGAATTGCTTTAAGTTGGTTGCTATTTATGTAAAAATTTTGTCTTCAGACCAATTTAAAAATCTCTGCAATTTTTGAGCATTGATGTCCTCAGATACATAAACATTTGTAAAAGCTTCAAGAAGTAAAACTTTTAATCAATCTACTCTGTGAACCATATATTCACTCTTTCAGGTCTCACTAGTTATATTATTCTCAATGAAGAGAGATGGGTCAAGTGGGAGTAAGAAAGTGTTTTCTCATGGAAACAGAAGACAAATTTACTGGGAGCTATAACCACAGAGGGTGTGGTTTTGGATCACATATAGGAGGTGTGCAGGATCTCACAGGATTTGGAGGAAGGAAAACTGTACCTCTTTGCATTCTAACACTAATTGGTCAACCAAAAATTGCTTGCAAGAGACAGTTTGCACATACATACTAGGAACTTGACTCAAGTTAATTCTGATTGGCAAATAAATAGACCAGCAGCCAGTAGCTGAGGAGGGCATAGGCCATAGGCAGAGTTTAGGGTTCCTGGTCTTGTGACAGCAAGGAGGAAAGAGAGAAACACAGAGGCCAGCATGGAAGGGAAATATTGTGTAGGAGGGAGAAGCCGAGCCACCATGTAAAGGAGATAAGAGCCAGGAGGACTGATCAATTGGGTCAACATCAGCCAAATGGAGCAAAGAAATTAGTAAGTAGTAAGGCAGGCTCATCATTGGGAGATAGGTTCTAATAAAATTGAGTTTAGGCAGTTATTCTGCCATTGTGCTACTTAAAGCACATTAAGATATAAAGGTTATATGCTCCTGGGAACATAAATCATCTAAGACAGGAAGGAAGCCTGTGACAGGATTTATTAAAAATTAATACAACAGAAAAATACAGTCAGAGACATTGTACGAAAAGTCTATTTTGAATGAATAATAAGATCAATGAAAAATGTGCACATAAGTCAAAAATTAGCCCAGAAACCTTATTCAAATTGAATGGAATACACTGTCAGGTTTAACAGCATGTCACACATGTGAGGGTATTCAAAGACCATGATTAGTATTCCATGATTATTTTTTAATTGTTCAAGAAGGTGTGATATGTACTAGGGGTTTAATATGGGTGACTCCCTATTTTCACCGACAGTCTCACTGTGTATATCCATTCCTGTAATTCATCTATGTTCAAGCTTATTCATGCCTAATTATACAGGGCCAGGAGAGGGTAAATAGGGGACTGTCTATTAAAGTTCACTTGGAGGATATACTTTATCATTATACATGTATTTAAAACCAATGTAGGCACTTTCTGTCTATTGATCTTCCTTTCAGAATGCATTCCAGATGAGTTTGATTAGAAATAATGTGCTACAGAGGAGATGCTAAGGAGATAAACTTATTTATGTTGCTGATAACAAGGACATTAGCATCTCTGTTCATGTGAACATTCTAGGTGGCTAATTTATCCCTAGAGGTCAGTGAGTGTGTGTGAATGCATGGAGGCATGCATTTGTGTTTGTTTTGTATACATAGTCCAAGGCAAATGGAGTCCTAGCTTGCTCACCTATTCTCAATTCTTACCTGCTCCATAATTGTAGCTATCTTGAAGTTTGATGAATACAGGACGCTGAAGAGTCAGAGATTAAACTATGATTCTTCTATAGACCTTTATAGATGGTTTGTCTCTGTCCCGCTTTCTCTGGTTATGTTCTTTCCTCTACTTGAGAATTCTGGAAGAGCAAGTCTTTACATAAATCCCTAGCAATTCTACATGATTCCTTTGAGACTGATTTATTGGCAAAATGGAAAGGTAGAAAATGATTTATTATAATGTTGGGCCAAGAAAAATGGGGGAAAGGAAGGATGATTTTAACACTGATTACCATGAGTATGAAGCTTTCACATCAATGTCACATTCCCTAGAAGATGTAAATATAACATAGATGAAAATGATATCTTTGAAGAAGTAAACATGAAAGTTTACAGCATCTTCTCTTTGTTTCCTCACCCCACACCCCGACTTTGATGCCTCTCTGTGGATTCTGTTCCCCTAACTTGACTGTCTTGTCTGTCCTCAGTGGAAGAGGATATGCTTACTCATGCAGTGACTTGACATCTGTTTTTAAAAAAGAAATAACAAAGAAATCTGGTTTCTCATGGGGCTAGTTCTGCAGTTGATGATGATTCTCTTGTCAGTATAGACAATTATTATTGTTTGAAACTGAATTAGAACACTGTTAATTTCGAATTCATTACATATGAAAAATCTAATAGAAATTCAGAATTTGTTCAATATATATGGATACTTACATACTATGATTTTCAAAGGAGAAGTTTGTGCGTTAAAGATCTATTTTTATCATAGATCTCTCAGGCTCATGATTAGTTGGAAGAAAAGTGCTGAACTTTCTGACACCTTCCTTAAGAAGGAAAGTCTGGGAATCATTTTACCTATTTCTGATTTTTCCTGAGGTGAATAACAGCAGAACAGCTGAGACTGAGATCCTCTGTTGTTATGAGAGACTTAAGCCACACCCATTAACCTGTATCTTCTCTGGGAAAGCTAATATTGGCAACAGATCTAAAAAACTTTAAAATAAGTTAGAAAACATTCAAAGGAAGTTTTTATCAATCACTAATACATGTGGACTGTAAACTCCAAAGGTGAGAAACAGCAAAACAGTGTTCTGGATCTGACAAGACTTCTTTCATGAACTAACAGCAACTGTGGTTGAGATTAAGCCTATCAGCACTGAAGCATGAAGTGGAAGGAGCTTATGAGCCTGTACCAGGAGTTAATGAGTATTTGATAGTTGATGCTTTCTAAAGGGAGGGGCAAATATTCTCTAGAGTGCTGTCTCTGATAAATTTAACACACTATGACTATATTATCAACCTACATGGACTCAGTGTGGAGGTATATTTATATGTGGACATGAAGTGAGGTGGTGAGAAATGCTGTAGATAAATGGACTCAAGGAAGAGTTGGTTAATGAGAATATCAGATCCATTATATCCATATATAAAATTCTCAATTATAAAAATATTACATTTTTAAAAATTATTCAGTTTAATCATAGTAGACAGAATCAATTTTCCTCACCCATTAAACCTATTAAGATTTCATTTTTTTCAATGAACAGGCAATTCAGAAAGATAAAGTTTGTTGTAAGGTTCACCAGTGTGCATACATGGCATCTGAACAAGAAAGTGTGATGTCTCGAGAGATTTCACTTACCCACAAAGACTTTTCCTGCATGGTGTCCACCATTAGTCATTTTGTATTAAAATTGCATTGAGGGTGTCACACTTCAGTGACTGGTTACAGTTATATATTGAATTTAAATACTTCCAAAATATAGACAGATTCTAGTCATTATTTTCTTGTAGATATACTTATTTTTATGCAATTTTTTATTCTTTTAAGCATGTTCTGCTCCATCACTCTTTCATCCTCTCCTCCCTTCCTTCCTTCCTTTCTGCTTCCCTTGCTTTTGCACCTCTCAAAAAATTCTAAGCAATTGACCAATATTGATTCCCATCACCACTCCTGTATGTCCAGAGTGACTATATTTCATATAATGTACATACACTGGTGTTTCTTGCAACCCTGACAAAGACCTTTAGGGTGAGGTTATGAAGGATCAGAGTCAATGAAACAGATTCTAGGAGTCAGGCAAGTGGCAAAAGCAGACATGTTTATTGCAGGAACTGTGAAACACTTTTTACCCTCCACCTGGGCTCCATGGGCCCATGACAACTTGCTCTATTCACAATAGCTTGGAAACGTAATTAATTTCAATGTACACCACAAGATAAATGGATAATTGAAATGTAGTACGTGTAGTTCAATGGAGATTATTTAAAAATAAAGAATCAGGAAATTATGAAAATTTTGCAAAATGTACAAACCTGAAAAATTATAATGACTAAATCATTCTCTTTCCTCATATATATTTGACACACTCCTCCCTCAATTATGACTTGTAACTTCAAACTTCTCCTTTTGTCTTTTTGACTTGGACTATACATTGATATAGGAAGCTAGAATGGAACTCACAAACTGGAAGGTCTTTGGAGGGATAACAATACAACACATGTGACAGAGAAATAAATAGCCAGGTATTTTGGGAAGAAAAGTTTGTGCATGACTGGTATGAGAGGATGAGAAAGAGGATGATTAAATATACTAAGATCTTACTTATCCCCAAAAGAAAAAATATCAAACTGGTAAATCATACTTGATGAGCAAATTTTGGAGGAGTCATTGGAGATAATTGAGTAGCTGGAGATTGACTTCATGCAGTCATCCAATATAAGGAACAGATGTGGGCAATTCAACATGTTGATTATTAGTAAAAAAATAAAGACTGTAAAGTGAAACAGCATGATTACAATATTAAGGTGTATTCTGCATCTGCAATCATAAAAAGGAAACACACATGTATATGTGAATATACCATGGAAAATATTTCTTTTTGTCTTCTTTCCTTCCTTTCTTCCTTTTTGTCTTTCTTTCTTTTCTGTTTTTTTCTTTGTATTCTTTTCTTTCTTCCTGTACTTTTTCATTTATTGTTTTATTGCAAACTTATTTTTTCTCACATAATATATTCTGATTATGATGGCTCATCCTTTTGATCGTGATCCTCTGAGCTCCTCCTTATATTCCCTTCCATTGGGTTCCCCCCACTTTCTCTTAATAATTAGAAAATAAAAATGTTTCTTTGCAATAATATTTAATGATAATAATGTAAAGTAGAATAATAATAAAGTAAAATAAAATGAATATAATAAAAGAAACAAATAACAACACATAATTGGTCAAAACAAACAGAAAAGAGGAAAACAGAGGCACAATAAAAGAGACAAACTTGCTCATACACTCAGAAAAGGCATAAGAACATTAAACTGGAATTTTGTATATATCACAAATATATGCATTTTTGATTTATTTTTTAACCAGTTTCATTAAGAAGTTTCATACAAAGTTTCATTTGGTGGCTAGAAATGAAAAGATGGTGATCTTTGTTCCTCATATTTTGGTGATGTCATTTAGATTGTGAAACCTCCTGGGAGTTGCACACGAGCAGGTTTTCCATGAAAGGAGAGCTGGGAGTGAAACAACAGGGGTCAAGAGAAAGAAAACACACAGAGACATTAACACATAGTTGTATAAAATCTCTCTTTACTTGGGGAATAGGAGCGGCAATATATGCTTTGTGGGCATGAACCTCCCTCCCAGGGTTACAGAGTCTTCTCAGCACTTCTCAGTGGATCCTCAACTCCACTGTTCCTCAGAAGATGTTGATCTCAAAGTGTCTGTTACTCTGCGGGAGGCTGAGGTGTGACAAAAGGCTTGCTTTGCCATCTCGGCCAGGTTGGGGGGGGGGCGGTGTAGCTCACTGGGGTCTGGGGATCCTCCACTCAGAACAAGGAGTCGGGGAAAAATGCAGGCAGCTGAATGATAGCTGTCAGGCTATAAAGCACTTCAATATGACTCTCTACATCTCCTCCTTCTTTATTAGTTTAAACAAGTGGATAGTAATCCATCCATGAAGGTGGGCCTTTATCCAGGGAGTAGGAACAGAGGCCTAATTCCCCTCGTGGAGAACAAATAATTGTCTTCACATTTTAGATGGCTCTTGGTGTCTTTTGGAGGGGAGGGGATAGAGCCTTAAATTACTTGGAGATCCCCACAGAGTGTAAGGTGGTCTGAAGACTGACACCAACCTCTATGCAAATCAGGTGTGCTCCCCAGGGACTCAGAAACAGACAATTAAATCCTCCCAGTGCAATGCTTTGCTCTCCAACTCTCCTGATGCCCATGTCAACTCGTAAGCAGACACACATAGATCTGAGTTCTATGTGGCTCCATGAAGGAGATCCACTTATATAGCTTTGATGCAAGAGAGTCAATTAGTTGTCAAATGCCATGCAAGTGTCTTTTAACAGACACTCCTGTCAGATGAGCCTGGATGGAGACAATCTGCTCAAAATAAAAGGTTAGAAGTTAGAAATGGAACAGAATTAACATGTCTCTGGAAGGCCCAAGGTATTCATTTCAATTGAAAATTAGCAACTTTAAAAACACAAAGTTTAGCTTCCCAGTGTGGGGGAAGTGACTTTGAGAACCAAGAGATGAATTGTTACTTCTCAGAAAGAATGAAGACTATATTTGAAATTAACTCAGTTGGCTGATAAAGATTATTAGCCATCTTCATAATTGGAATCTCCAATATTGGACTTATTACTAGACCACTTCATGATTGAGAAACTTGATCACATTAAAGGAAGGAGAAGAGTCATTATAACTCCTCTTTTAAATTATTTTTTAAATCACTTTTAACAGTCTCCACTGTTCTCTGTCCCACAAGATCTAAAGCTTACAGCAAGGCAGTGTATATAATATGGGACATAGGCAAATAAACTCACCATTGTCACGGCACTCAGCAAGTTCATAGGTCGGCATTATTTTCAGCATGTCACACTCATCACTCTAGCAGCTAGAATGCTTCTGCAGCATTCTGTGGAAAAAAACACAAACATGCCTTCTTCCTCATATTAAATAACTGATTAGGATCATGCCATATGACAATATGTGGATTCTTTCATCTCACCTAGGCATGAGTATGCCTAGTTGTTGGATGCTATAGACACTCAGCATGGAGTTCTGTGGCATCCAAATTTTTAAAATTTTCTTAAATTATATTTTTTAATTTATATTAAAGTATAATTTAAATAATGTGCACAGGGATACAATTTCCCTCTTTTTTGTTTTTTATTTAGAAGATATTGTTTAAAAGTTATACAATATCTAGTCCTTGAGAATTATATCACATTAAATTGTTACAAACATCTCAAATATATGAGGACTGTAATAAATATCTAGTCCCATTATTTGTTTTAATCTTAGTTGGAACACTAAGAATAGACAATAATATAGGCAATGACTATGTAAACATAGAAAATAAATATAGCTACTTTAGTTACTTTTCTTGTTAAAAGAATAAAATTATTCTCAAGACATTACCGTAGTGATGATGTTTGAATCTTTTTGAAGCAACAAATACTTAAAAAAAATTAAAAACCCATTGTTAAGAACAAGGGCCTGTAATAAAATTTTATGAATAATATACACTGAAAGATTCAAATTCTTAGTTTTTTGTGTTAAAGCAGAGACAAAACATTTTTTTTCACATAAGATAAGGCTATCACCAATTCTTTTTTTTTTTAAATTTTATTTTCTAAGTTTTTTTTTAATATACATTCAAAATCATTTCCCCTTTCCCATTTCCTCCCTCACCGAAAGTCCCATAAGCCCCCTTCCCTCCCTCTTTTCCCCTTTCAACCCCCTCTCGCTTCTCTGTCCTGGCGTTCCCCTACATCCAGTCTTTCCAGGACCAGGGGTCTCTCCTTCCAACTTCTTAGAAATCTATTGATATGCGAATTGCGTCTAGGGTATTCCGAGATTCTGGGTTAATACCCCCTTATCAGTGACTGCATACCAAGTGTGTTCTTTTGTGATTGGGTTACCTCACTAAGGATGATATTTTCAAGTTCTGACCATTTGCCTAGGAATTTCGTGAATTCATTGTTTTTAATTGCAGAGTAGTATTCCACTGTGTAAATATACCACATCTTCTGAATCCATTCTTCCGTTGAGGGACTTCTGGGTTCTTTCCAGCTTCTGGCTATTATAAATAAGGCTGCTATGAACATAGTGGAGCATGTGTCCCTATTGCATGCAGGTAAAGCCTCTGGGTATATGCCCAGGAGTGGTATAGCCGGATCCTCCGGGAGTGTCATGTCCAGTTTTCTGAGGAACCGCCAGACTGCTTTCCAGAGTGGTTTTACCAGCTTGCAATCCCACCAGCAGTGGAGGAGTGCTCCTCTTTCTCCACATCCTCGCCAACAACTGCTGTCTCCTGTGTTTTTGATCTTAGCCATTCTGACTGGTGTGAGATTTCCATGGAATCTCAGGGTTGTTTTGATTTGCATTTCCCTAATGACTAAGGATGATGAGCATCTCTTTAGGTGCTTCTCAGCCATTAGATATTCTTCAGGTAAGAACTCTTTGTTTAGCTCTGTACCCCATTTTTTAATAGGGTTACTTGCTTCTCTGGAGTTTACCTTCTTGAGTTCTTT
Source organism: Tokudaia muenninki (assembly GCA_036184385.1). NCBI lineage: Eukaryota > Metazoa > Chordata > Mammalia > Rodentia > Muridae > Tokudaia > Tokudaia muenninki. Next base: position 88,921,760 of record BTHS01000004.1, read on the forward strand.
GTATATATTGGATATTAGCCCTCTGTCGGATGTAGGGTTGGTAAAGATCATTTCCCAGTTAGTTGGTTGCCTCTTTGTCTTTTTGACAGTGTCTTTTGCCTTGCAAAAACTTTGTAATTTAATGAGGTCCCATTTGTCTATTCTTGATCTTAGAGCATAAGCTATTGGAGTTCTGTTCAGGAAATTCTCCCCTGCGCCCATATGTTCAAGGTTCTTCCCTAGTTTCCTTTCTATTAGTTTCAGTGTGTCTGGTTTTATGTGGAGGTCCTTGATCCACTTGGAATTGAGCTTCTTAACTCTTTAGAAGTAAATGTTTTTACAATTATCTGGATTTGCAAAGCAAAAATAACCTTTTAAATCTATAATATTTTTTCAGGAGAAATTTTAATGCCTTCATAAGTTCTACATAGCCTCATTGATCTTTCATAGATCTTAAATTTGAACTGTATTTTAAACCACATCTGGATAAATCTTCAATGTAAATACCTTCTAATCTGTGCCTATTGTCTAAATCCAGACCCATGCCTGCCTGTGCAGGAGAGTAGCCTGCAGCCAGCCAATATGGTAATTTGGGGGCTCCTGTAAAGATTTTACTGAAATCTCCTTTTTAATCCTGGGAAAAATTTTTACCTTTACAACTGTATCTAATAAACTTATGAAAAATTAGCAACAGGCCTATATTGGCCACAGCTCTTTATAATCTTTAACACTCTAGAAATTATCTTTGAGAATCATGAGCCTTTAATTAGACTGCAAACTGCAGTCGATGATATACTGGCAGTTTTTAAACTTAATTGTTAACTTTCTCTTGTAATATTAGAACATACCTACAACTTTGAAAAGCAAAGCCCAATTTTAAACCATCTATTCCCTTTGAAATCAATGGCAAACACATTACTTGCACACTTTAAAGTTTGTCTGCCAGTTCTCATGTTTAAATGCATGAGAGTGTAACTTATACTAATCTCATTAAGAAAACATTAATTTAAATCTTATCTTTTATAAGACTAATCTCTTAGGATCAGATCCACATAAAACATTACGCCAATCTGGACATATCTTAGAGGCCTGTATTTCCTGGCTTGGATCATGCCATGTATTGCTTAAGATGCTCCAACCATGAATTAACATTTTTATACTAATTTTATTACCGACATTACATCTTTTAAAAAACTTATGAGCCAATATTCTATAGTCAAGATATTTAAACATACTTATATCTTTATAATTAGAAACAAGAATAAAGCAACTACACAAATCTTATAAATTTAAATCAAACATTTTTTTTTCTTTTTCCAGCCATAGTTTTAAGAGAAAAAGTACTTTGGACCCAATAACCACAATTATATAGATTTGTCTAGGATAAATAACTATCAGCTCACTTGCCCTAGAACTTGACAAGATGCCAGCCTTTTTTAAATTTTCCTAGCTGGGCTTAACTCCTAGATAAATGCAGCACAGCCTCTGTTGTAAAAACTGAGAATGCATTAAGAGATGGACCACCAGCAGACAAATGTTTTACCAATTTTCCTTTTCAACATGAAACATAGGACAGTTGTTCAACCAAGGAGACACAAATTGACATGTGGACATATTGGTATACCATAGACAAACAAAAGACATACACCAAAAACATATAAAGCGAGGGAAGTGTGCTTTTTATTTCTCCTTGTGCCTAGGAGACTTTTAAAATCCATTTTCCTTCTGTCTTTCTCTCTCATGTTTCTAAAATCTGCTTTTCTCTCCTTTTTTTGTTTTTGTTTTTTACTCTTTTTATTTTATGCAATAATTTTCTCTCACCTGAAATACAGTTCTAGACCAAGGACAACTTGCCTAAGAGAATTCCTAGTTTCACATCACTGTCACCCCTAGTTGATCTCAGCATCGGGCTACACTGATTCATATAGTATCGTCGTATCCCTTCTTTCTGCCCATTGCAACTATAGCCTTCAAAACCTGACTTTTTAGCACAAAAATTAATACTCTTTGTTGCTTATCGGGCCCTGGATACTTAACCTTAATTCCATTTCTGTGGAGCTTCATCGACGACAGTGCTCCTCAGTAGTTCTTTCCTTTTCCACATTCCATGTTCGAGGCGCCATCTGAAATCTCCCGGGAGTTGCACACAAGTGGGTTTTCTGTGAAAGGAGAGCTGGAAAGTGAAACGTCTGGGGTCGAGAGAAAGAAAACACAAAGAGACATTAATACATGGCTGTACAAAATCTCTCTTTACTTGGGGAATAAGAGCCGCAATATATGTTTTGTGGGTATGACCCTCCCTCTCAGGGTTGCAGAGTCTTCTCAGCGCTTCTCAGCGGGGCTTCCACTGTTCCTACGAAGATGTTGATTTCACAGGGTCTGTTACTCTGCGGGAGGCTGAGGTGAGACAAAAGGCTTGCTCTACCAGCTTGGTGAGGTGGGGAGGAGGTATAGCTCACTGGGGTCTGGGGTTCCTCTGCTCAGAACACGAATTGGGGGAAAAATGCAGGCAGCTGAATGATAGCTGTCAGGCTATGCGGCACTTCAATATGACTCACTATAAGATTGCCTTCATAAGATTCATCTTCCATATATATATATATATATATATATATATATATATATATATATATATATATATATATATATATATATATATGGAAGATTATATTGCATTAGGTTTTCATATTACCTCTCAATGGCCCTTAGCTTTGGCTCTCTCTTCCATCTCTTCCTGTATTCCTACCTTATCACCAATTTCCCACCCCCTCATTACCTGCAACTCCTGATCCATTTCCCCTCACTGAATCAATCTATAACATCTCTTCTGTTTCCTTTCCCTAAGGAGATCTGTCCATCTAGCTAACCAGTGTACCCAGTCTCTTACTCTCTAACCAACTTTTGTGTTTTTCTGGAATGAATCTTGGTTAGGATTAGTATAACATCTAGTATGTATATGTAAGCTAATACATATAATATATTTTTCTTTCTGGTTCTAGGATACCTCAGCCAGGATGATGTTTTTTGATTTTGTTTTGTTTTTTGTTTGTTTGTTTTTTTTTATTTCCATGTACTTTCCTCAGAATTTTATGATTTCATTTTTTTTTTTAATTGCTGAGTGATACTCCATTGGGTAAAGGTAACATATTACCTTTATCCATTGTTCTGTTCTGGGAAATCTAGATAATTTCCAATTTCTGGCCATTATGAATAAAATAGTAATGGACATAGGTGAGCAGATAGTCTTGTGATAAGTGAAATAGCATTAGGGTACACGCCCAATAGTAGTATAGCTGAAACTTGAGGTAGATTGATTCTCACCTTCCTGAGGAAATTCCTCACTGGTTTCCCATAGTTTGAAGTTCAGTCATCAAAGCATGAATATTTCCCTTGATCGACATCCCATCCAGCATTAGATGACATTTGTTTGATTGAATTTAGCCATTCTGACAGATGTAAGATCTAATCTAAAGATAGATTCAACTTGCAGTTTCTGAGTATAAAGAAGTTAAACACATTGTTTCTGAGACATATTAGTTTTTTTCTTATGAGAATTTTGTTTAGATTTGTAACCCATTTCTTAATTAGGTTACTTGATTTCTTTTGTTTTGTTTTGTTGAAAATTAGGATTTTTTTTTTAGTTATTTACACATTTTGGATGTTAGCCATCTGTCAGATGTGTAATAACTTTTTTACCATCTGTTCTGTGACACTTTCTTCAAATGATGATGTCTTTTGCTATGTATGCCTTTCTCCATTTCTTGAGGTCCCATTTAGTAATTATTGATCTTAATGTCCATGCTGATAATATTTTCTTCAGAATGTGCTCGCCTGTGCCAATAACTTCACATTTATTCTCTTATTTTCTTTTCAACAGATTTAGTGTATCTGTTTTTATGTTGATATTTTCTATTTGGATTAGATTTGCTGAGTGTAATAAGTATGGATCTCTGTGCTTTGATCTACATGCAGTATTCCAGTTTGACCAGCACCATTTCTTGAAGATGTCTTTTTTTTCTGTGTGTACTTCTACCCTCTTTATCAAAAAATGAGATGCCCATAGGTGTCTGAAATTTTGTCAGCATCTTTAGTTTTACACCTGTCTGATATGCTATTACTATGCTGGTCTTATTACTAGAAATTTTCACTACAACTTGAAATCAGAGATAGGGAACCTTCAGAAGTTCTTTTATTATTCATGACTGTTTCATCTATACTGGATTTTGTAATTTTATGTTAAACTGAAGATTGTCTTTTCAGTATCTATGAAGAATTGTGTTGAAATTTTGATGAGAATTGCATTGAGTTTGCAGATCATTTCTGAATATGGCTATTTTTACTATTTTAATCCTTCTAATCCATTTGCACAGGAGATCTTTGCATCTGATATCTTCTTCAATTTACTTCTTCAGTTTCACTTGTTTACTTATACCAAGATATTTTATATTATTTGAGGCTACTGGGACAGGTTTTCTTCACCTCATTTTTTTCTCAGACTATTTGTCATTTGCATATATACTGGTTTATGTGAATTAATTTCATAATCAGCTACATTGCTGAAAATATTTATGAATGTCATTACATTGGAATTTTTAATGACACTTATGAATACTATCATATCATCTGAAAATAAAGATATTTTGACTTCTTTCCAGTTTTTATCCTCTTGCAATTGTGTTATGATTCTCTGAGTTTCCTTGATGATTGCTTTTATGTTCCCCCTTTTCTTTAAAAATTTCTTTATAATTTAATTTAGATATTCTCTCTAGCCTTTAGTTATTTAGTTAATTTTGTCAATCTTAGTGATCTTTCTCAAAGAACTAACTATTCAATTGATTCGTGAATTTTTTTCTTACTATTTTTTTTCTTTTTTACTGATTTCAGTCTTTAATTTGATTACTTCTTAGATTTACTTCTTTGGGGTATGATTTCTTCATTTACTTCTAGTGCATTCTGGTGTGCTGTTAAGATACTTGGAATATATATACATAAAATCTCTCCAGTTAGTTTTTGTGAGTTGACAGTTCTATGAACTTGCTTCTTAGAATATCCTTCATTTGTCTTGTAGGTTTGAGAATGTTCTGTACTCATTTTTAATCAATTCTAGAAACTCTTTAATTTCTTTTTACACCTCCTTTTCACTCTCAGTGTTAAATTGGTTCATAGGTTCCTATGAGTTTGTAAAATTATTGTTGATTCTTGTGTTATTGATATACAGTTCTAATCAGTTCTAGCCAGATTTGCAGGTTTTTATTTCAAATTTCTTGTATTTGTGTGCAAGTATGCCATCAATTTTGGAGTAAGTACATGGAGTAGCCAAGAAGAAAGTATATTTGCATATGTGTGGTTTGAGTGAAAAGTTTTGTAAATATCTGTTAAGTTAATGTGCTTTATAACATCTCTTAGATCTAGTATTTCTATTCAGTTTTTGGTTGGATGATCTATCCACTTCTAAAACTGAGATTTTAAAATCTCAGACTCTTAGACTGTGAGGATAAACATGTGATTTAAGTTAAATAGTGTTTATATTATATACTTGGTTGTCCTTGTGTTTGATAAGAATTTCAATACCATGCGCTTAGATTTTTCCTTTAATGAGCTTGAAGTGTCCTTCCCTACTTCTTTTAATTAGTTATAATTGAAGTCTACTTCTCAGATATTGAATTAGCTATACCAGATTCCTTCTTAGGTGCATTTTCTTAGAGCAAGTTTTTCCATTATTTTAACCTAAGATGTTTATACTTGATTCTAAGGTATATTTCTATGATGGAGCAAAACGATGGATTCTAATTTCTAATCTAATATATTAGTCTGTGATTTTTATTTGGGAAGATATTGCCCCTGACATTGAAAGATATCAGCGAATACTTTTTTTTTTGATTTATTTGTTATTATATGTAAGTACACTGTAGCTGCCTTCAGGCACCACAGAAGAGGGCATCAGATCTCATTACGGATGGTAGTGAATCACCATGTGGTTGCTGGGATTTGAACTCAGGACCTTCAGAAGAGCAGTAAGTGCTCTTAACCACTGAGCCATCTCTCTCCAGCCCTGAATACTTTTTCTTGATTAGTCACATTGTGTTTTTGTTTTGAGGTTGTGGTGGTGGTAGTCATGGCATGTATATGTGTATCTTTCCTCTCATTTGACTTTATTACTAAGTCAATATATTCCTCTTCTTTTCATAGATATAGTTAAACTCTTTAGGTTGAAATTTTCCTGTTAGTGCCTTTTGTAGATCTGGATGGACAGACAATATGTAGTATATATTTGGTTTTATAATGGATTATTTTGTTATCTCCATGTACTGTATTTGAACTTTTTGTGCTTCTGCTATGTTGCAATACTAAGGACCTCCTGTGGTGGGGTGGCTGAGATCTATTGGAAATATGTCCTGGCTGTTAATTATTTTATTTTACATTAGTGTCTAGGTATCTAAGATTGGGGAAATCATAATTCTATGTGCTGGTCTTGTCTTTATTGGGTGCATGCCTTTTTTCTATCTTTTCAGTTGTTCATTCTGGTTCTAAATAGAATGTTGCAGTTGTGTGTTTCTTTGTGTGAAGTTTTTTTTGAGATCTTGATTGATGTGGCCACTAGGCCTTCCATCAAATATGTCTACCATGTATTTGTTTCTGAGAATTATATATGGGGGATTGGCTAGTGGGTTAACAATAAAGATGTGCAGATATTTATACCAAAACAATAGAAAGATGTTGACTCCTGTGGTTGAATTAGGGAAAAGCTGGAAGAAACTGAGGAGGATGATGACCCTGTAGGAGGACCAGCAGTATTAAATAACTTGGACCCCCAAGGTCCATGAGACACTAGTCAAAGAACCAGACAGCATACACCAGCTGTTATGAGGCCCAAACATATACAGTAGAAGAATTCAGGTCTGGGTTCAGTCAGAGAAGATGTACCTTATCTTCAAGAGACTGGAAGCCCTTTGGTGAGGTTGGGTGGAGTAATAAGGGGTGGAAGTGAGCATCCTCAAGAAGACAGGGGGTGGGGAGGAGGTATGGGATGGGAAACAATCAGAGGGTGGACCAGGAGGATAAAATCAAGAGTGTAAAACAAAAGATAAAATAAAATTAAAAAGAAACAAAAACAAAACCAAAATCTAAAATAATAAAAGTGTCCATGGAATTGAGGAATGAAGGGTAGTCCTCCAGAATCTATTCAGAGGCCTGAGAATAGGGGCAGAGAGTGAGGAAGGGTCGAAACAACTAATCAGATATATAACTAGGAATATGACTGAGGGATTCAATATGTTGGAGAGGAGGACTAATGAAGATCTGCAGTTAGCCTACTTGTTTTACTGACCTGTTTTTTTGGCACTCTTTATTGGAATGCTTCCATAAATAGTCTGCTGGCACTGGGGACCGGGATATCAGTTTGAATGAGATAGGGTGGTTATAGGAGAAGATATTTGTGGACCTCTGGAAAAGAAGGCAGAGAAGAAGAGAATGCCTCAGTTGGTAGTCTACAACAGCAACGGGAATAAAACAGGGGATTGGATTTTCAGGAAAGGCGAGAGAGAGAAGAAGATGTGCAGTTAAGCTACCTGCTTCCTTGTCCTCCTTTTTGCTTGATGTTCACATTCCATAGTTCATGATTAATAGTGTAAATATTTCTCAAAGAACCCTTTGTGACTAAATGGTACTGTACCATACTGTGGAAATTACAAGTCATGTGCATTAGATTATAAAACCAATCATACAAATAACACTTCTTTTAACATAGTTCTATAACATTGGACAACAATTGTTAGGAGCAGAGTCTAGATAAAGGGTAAGTAGTCAAAAGCACTGGCTACTCTTCCAGACACACTGAGTTTGGTTCTCAACACACATATAAGTGGGTTCATACTGAAATGAAACTGTAGCTTCAGGAGATGGGATCCAACACTGTTTTCAGGACATAGTGGACAACTTCACACACATGGCATGTATGTACACAAACACACATGCATACATGTAACTAAAACGGAATTTAAAAATAATTATTATGTGTTACTAATAGCAAATAAATATTTCTATGTGTTCATCATTCACTGTCAGCAAGGAAATGCAGATTAAAATGATTACATCAAAAAATATTGCACATGTTGATGTTGGTTTGGGAAAAGAAGAGCTCTTATTCACTGCACATTGGAGAGCAACCCAGTATAGTCAATTTGGAAATAAATGTGAACTTTTCTCGAAACAGTAAAAGTGTCAGTACTACATGTCAGTCACAACATTCTTGTACTAAAAGTTCTCTACACTTTACCAGTGAGATATGTGTACTTCCTTGTTTATTGTTTACCTTTTTATGAGATGTAATAAATGGAATTAGCATAGATACTCATAAACAGTAGTGAATAAAGAAAATATAGCACATATACACCACATGGATTTATTCCATTGTATAGATAAAATAAAATCATGTAATATCCTGTAAAAAGTATAGATGTAGAAACTGTATTATAAAATGGTTGCCCAAAATCAAAGAAAAATAAAATTTGCTCCAATAAAGAGACAATATGCTATATGTATATAGACAGAAATACACACACACACATACACACACACAGTCTCATATGTATAATACATATTTTTTAAAAACTATTTGTTTTTAAAACATTGATGGTAAAACCCTGTACCTTTTATTTTCAGGAATTTATTCAGATTTAGTTATAATATTTTATTGGTTCTTGATATTTTCATTCATTTTTGCCACTATTCAACCCTCTTTACCAACACCTTTCAGAGAAACACATCTCCAACCTTCCCTCAATAAATACACACACAACACACAACACACACACACATACACACACACACACACACTCACACACTCACACAGTAATAATCCATTCATTTTTCTAATTATTAACTAACCTTAATTGTGATTTACGTAAAATATTTGATTAAGATTCTCTTAATATGGCACAGGGAGGAAGTGCACCAGCCTCCCCTTGGCGACCTCTGCTCCAGGGAATGACTACACTGAGCCTTCAGGGACGCAGGGACTCCCCAATATAACATAACTTGGGACACAGCCTGTTGGGCTTCCATCTGCGCCCAAGAGCAGGGCAGCTCTGTGGTCGTCTGGGCACCAGCTCTGCTGTGGGCCATCTGCCCTGCAGAGTGATCTCGCCGAGAGGGTGCACAGTGCACTCCACCATCTTTGCTCCCACAACGGAGCAATTGGGACCTCCAGGCACAGGGATAATCAAGCATAATATCACTTGGGACTCAGCCAGCTTGTGTGCTCCCTGCACCCAAGAGCTTGGCAGTTCTGTGGTCACCTACACGCCAGCTCTGCTGTGGGATATCTGCCCTGCAGAGGGACCCGCACAGGGAGAAAGCACACCCGCACAGGGAGGGAGCACACCAGCCTCTCCATGGCGACCTCTGCTCCAGGGATTGACAACACTGAGCCTTCGGATGTGCAGGGATTCCCCAATATAACATTACTTGGGGCAAGGCACATCAGGGCTCCAAAGTCATTCAGGAGCAGGGCAGCCCCTCAGCAATCGGTGCCAGGGGAATCCCTGGTAATCCGGGTGGGTGGGTGGGTGAGGAGAAATAGCCTTGAGGGTCACAGGAGATCCAAACAACAGCCAGTGACAGCAGGACCAACTAACACCAGAGGTAACCAGATGGCAAAAGGAAAATGTAGGAACATTATTAACAGAAATCAAGGAAATATGGCACCATCCGAATCCAGCTCTCCAACAGCAGCAAGTCCTGGATACACCATCACACCTGAAAGGCAAGATCTGGATTTGAAATCACTTCTCATGATGCTATTAGAGGATTTCAAATAAATCTCATAAAGAAATACAGGAGAACATGAATCAATGGGTAGAAGCCCTTACAAAGGAAACACAAAAATCCCTTAGAGAAATGCAGGAGACTATGGGTCAACTGTTGGAGGCCCATAAGGAAGCAACACAAAAATCGCTTAAAGAAATGAATCAGTGGGTAGATACCCTTACAATGGAAACTCAAAAATTGCTTAAAGAAATGCAGGAGAACTAGGGTCAACAGGCAGAAATCCTGAAAGAGGAAATGCAAAAATATCTTAAAGAAATACAGGAAAATACAAGCAAACAAGTGAAGAAACTGAGCAAATCCATCCAGGATCTAAAAAGGAAGTAGAAATAACTAAAAAATCACAAAGGGAGACAACTTTGGAGATAGAAAACCTTGGGAAGAAATCAGGAGACATAGATGCAAACATCAGCAATAGAATACAAGAGATGGAAGAAAGAATCTCAGGTGCTGAAGATACCACAGAAAGCATCAACTCAACAGTCAAAGAAAATGCAAAATGCAAAAAAAAAAAAAAATGTGTAACCCAAAACATCTAGGAAATCTAGGACACAATGAGAAGACCAAACCTAAGGATCATAGGTATAGATGAGAGTGAAAATTTGCAACTTAAAGGGACAATAAATATCTTCAAAAAAAATTATGGAGGAAAACTTCCCTAACCTATAGACAGAGATGCCAGTGAACATAAAAGAAGCCAACAGAACTTAATACAGACTGGACCAGAACAGAAATACCTCCCATCACATAATAATCAAAACACCAAATGTACTAAACAAAGAAAGAATATCAAAAGCAGTAAAAGAAAAAGGCCCAGTAACATATAAAGGAAGACCTATCCGAATCATATCAGACTTCTCCCCAGAGACTATGAAAGCTAGAAGATCCTGGGCAGATCTCATGCAGACTCTAAGAGAAAACAAATGCCAGCCTAGACTACTATACTCAACAAAACTCTCAATCACCATAGATGGAGAGACCAAGATATTCCATGATAAAACCAAATTTACACAATATCTTTCCACAAACCCAGTCCTGCAAAGGAAAATAGGTGGAAACCGCCAATACAAGGAGAGAAACAACACCCTGGAAAAAACGAGATAGTAACCTTCTTGCATCAAACCCAAAAGTAGATAACCAATCAAACATAAAGATAGTGTCAAGAATAGCAGGTGGCAATAATCACTATTCATTAATCTCTCTTAATATCAATGGTCTCAATTCCCCAAAAAAAGACATAGAATAATAGACTGGATACATAAACAGGACCCAACATTTTGCTTTGTGTAGGAAACGCACCTCAGTGTCAAAGATAAACACTACCTCAGAGTAAAAGGCTGGAAAACAATTTTACAAGCAAATGGTACTAGGAAATGAGCTAGAGTAGCCATCCTAATATCAGATAAAATTGACTTTCAACCTAAAGTCATCAAAAAAGACACAGATGGACACTACATACTGATCATAGGAAAAATCCACCAAAGAGAACTCTCAATTCTAATATCTATGCTCCAAATGCAAGGGCACCCTCATTCATAAAAGAAACTTTACTAAAGCTCAAAGCACACATCGCACCTCACACAATAATAGTGGGTGACTTCAACACCCCGCTCTCTGAAATGGATCATTCAGGAAAGCAGAAACTAAGCAGGGACACAGGGAATCTAATTGAAGCCTTGGACCAAATGGAACTAATATTATATAATATACATACATACATATATATATATATATATATATATATGTATATATATATATATATACATATATATATATATATACATATATATATATATATATATATATATATATATATATATAGAGAGAGAGAGAGAGAGAGAGAGAGAGAGAGAAAACATTTCATCCTAAAGCAAAAGAATACACCTGCTTCTTAGCAACTCATTGTACCTTCTCCAAAATTGTCCATATAATTGGTCACAAATCAGACCTCAACAAATATAAGAAGATCAAACTAATCCCATGCTTCCTATCACATCACTATGGAATAAGGGTGGTCTTCAATGGCAACAAATACAACAGAAAGACCACATACACATGGAGAGTGAACAATGCTCTACTCAATGATAACTTGGTCAAGGAGGAAATAAAGAAAGAAAACAAAGACTTTTTAAAATTTAATGAAAATGAAGGCAAAACATACCCTAATTTATGGGACACAATAAAAGCGGTGCTAAGAGGAAAATTCATAGCCTTGAGGGCCGCCAAAAAGAAACAGGAGAGAGCATACACTAGCAGCTTAATGGCACACCTGAAAGCCCTGGAACAAAAAGAAACAAATATACCCAAGAGGAGTAGAAGGCAGAAAATCATCAAACTCAGGGCTGAAATCAATCAAGTAGAAACAAATAAAACCATACAAAGAATTATCAGAACTAGGAGGTGGTTCTTTGAGAAAATCAATAAGATACATAATCCCTTAGCCAGAATAGCTAGAGGGCACAGAGACAGTATCAAAATTTACAAAATCAGAAATGAAAAGGGAGATATAATAACAGAAACTGAGGAAATTCAAAAAATCATCAGATCCTACTACAAAAGACTATATTCAACACAACGAGAAAATCTGTAGGAAATGGAAAATTTCCTAGAAAGATACCAAATACTAAACTTAAATCAGGATCAAATAGACCATCTAAACCATCCTATACCACCTAAAGAAATAGATGTGGTCAATGGAAGTCTTCAAACTGAAAAAAGCACAGGTCAAGATGGATTTAGTGCAGAATTCTATCAGACTGTCAAAGGAGACCTAACACCAATACTCTTCAAACTATTCCACAAAATAGAAAAAGAAGGAACAAAATCCAACTTGTTCTATGAAGCTACAATTACACTAATACCAAAATCACACAAAGATCCGACAAAGAAAGAGAATCTCAGGACAATCTCTCTTATGAATTTCGATGCAAAAATACTCAATAAAATTCTTGCCAACCGAATTCAAGAACACATCAAAGGATTATTTACCACGACCAAGTAGGCTTCATCCCAGGGATGCAGGGATAGTTGAATATAAGGAAGTCCAACAATGTAGTCCACTACATAAACAATCTCAAAGAAAAAAAACACATGCTCATTTCATTAGATGCTAAGAAAGCATTTGACAAAATTCAGCATCCTTTCATGTTAAAGGTCTTGGAAAGATCAGGAATTCGCAGCCTGTATCTAAACATAATAAAAGCAATTTACAGCAAACCAGAGGCCAACATCAATCTAAATAGAGAGAACTTGAAGCAATCCCACTAAAATAAGGGACTAGACATGCTGCCTTCTCTACATATCTTTTCAATATAGTACTTGAAGTTTTAGCTAGAGCAATTAGACAACAAAAGGAGGTCCAAGGGATACAAATTGGAAAGGAAGAAATGAAAACTATCACTATTTGTAGACGATATGATAGTATACTTAAGCGACCCAAAGAACTCCTCTGGAGAACTCCTACAGCTGATAAGCAACTTCAGCAAAGTGGCCAGATATAAAATCAACTCAAGCAAGTCAGTACCCTTCCTATACTCAAAGGATAAGCAGGCTGAGAAAGAAATAATAGAAATGATACCCTTCACGATAGCCACAAACAATATAAAGTATCTTTTTTTGACTCTAACCAAACAAGTGAAAGATCTATATGACAAGAACTTCAAGTCTCTGAAGAAAGAAATTGAAGAAGACCTCAGAAGATGGAAAAGTCTTCCATGCTCATGGATTGGCAGGATTAATATAGTAAAAATGACCATCTTGCCAAAAGCAATATACAGATTCAATGCAGTCCCATCAAAATCCCAACTCAATTCTTCATAGATGTAGAAAGAGCAATTCAAAAATTTATCTGGAATAACAGAAAACCCAGGATAGCTAAAACTATTCTCAAGAGTAAAAGGACTTCTAGAGGAATCAGTATCCCGGACCTCAAGCTGTACTACAGAGCAATCGTCTTAAAAACTGCCTGGTATTGGTACAGTGACAGGCATGTAGATCAATGGAACTGAATTGAAGACCCAGAAATGAATCCACATTCCTATGGTCACTTGATCTTTGAAAAGGGAGCTAAAACCATCCAGTGGAAAAAAGATAGCCTTTTCAACATATGGTGCTGGCTCAACTGGAGGTCAACATGCAGAACAATGCAAATTGACCCATTGTTTTCTCCTTGCACTAAGCTCAATTCCAAGTGGATCAAGGACCTCCACATAAAACCAGACACACTGAAACTAATAAAAAGGAAACTAGGGAAGAACCTTGACCATATGGGCACAGTGGAAAATTTCCTGAACCGAACACCAATAGCTTATGCTCTAAGATCAAGAATTGATAAATGGGACCTCATAAATTTACAAAATTTCCGTAAGGCAAAGGACAGTGTCAAAAGGACAAAGTGACAACCAACAAACTGGGAAAAGATCTTTACCAATCCTACATCTGACAAAAGGCTAATATCCAATATATACAAAGAATTCAAGAAGTTAGACTCCAGAGAGCCAAATAACCCTATTAAAAAATGGGGTACAGAGCTAAACAAAGAGTTCTCACTTGAAGAATATTTAATGGCTGAAAAGCACCTAAAGAAATGTTCAACATCCTTAGTCATTAGGGAAATGCAAATCAAAACAATCATGAGATTCCATCTCACACCAGTCAGAATGGCTAAGATCAAAAACACAGGAGACAGCCCTTGTTGGCTAGAATGTGGAGAAAGAGGAGCACTCCTCCACTGCTGGTGGGATTGCAAGCTGGTACAACCACTCTGGAAAGCAGTCTGGCGGATCCTTAGAAAACTGGGCATGACACTCCAATAGGATCCTGCTATACCACTCCTGGGCATATACCCGGAGGATTCCCCTGCATGCAAAAAGAACACATGCTTCACTATGTTCATAGCAGCCTTATTTATAATAGCCAGAAGCTGGAAAGAACCCAGATGTCCCTCAATGGAGGAATTGATTCAGAAGATGTGGTATATTTACACAATGGAATACTACTCTGCAATTAAAAACAATGAATCACGAAATTCCTAGGCAAATTGTCAGAACATGAAAATATCATCCCTAGTGAGGTAACCCAATCACAAAAGAACACACATGGTATGCAAGCACTGATAAGGGGATATTAACCCAGAATCTTGGAATACCCTAGATACAATTCCCATTTCAATAGCTTTCCAAGAAGATGGAAGGAGAGTCCCCTGGTCCTGGAAAGACTGGATGTAGGGGAATGCCAGGACAGAGAGGTGAGAGGTGTTTAATGGGGAAAAGAAGGAGGGAAGGGGGTTTATAGGACTTTCGGGGAGGGAGGAAACAGGAAAGGGAAAATGATTTGGAATGTAAATAAAAATCTTAGACAATAAAAAAATGAATATATTATATGCTTTGAGTTAGGAGGATTCATTATCTGAAATTCTAACAAATATAAGGGTATGGGAAATTTATCAATCTTTCTGTTCATCCAGGATATTTTCTCTTGTTGCAGTCCACTGGATGAAGACTGTCTGGTTACAGCAGGGCAATTTTATGCTATATATTCTAGTGCTGAAATAAAGTGAAGAGGATTCACAGGCATGTGTGCAATTACCATATATTAATTATTAATAAATGAAACTATACAGTGAAGCATCATGCATAGAATATCAAGATGTATACTGAATCTGCAGTTATTAAAACACAAACACATATGTATAGATTAATGTATCATGGTCAATATTTCCTTCTTTCTGTCCTCAGCTCTTTCTTCCTTCTTTCCTTTCTTTCTTCCTTCTTTCCTCTCTCTCTCTCTCTCTCTCTCTCTCTCTCTTTCTTTCTTTCTTTCTTGTCTTTTTCTCTATTTGATATTTTTTTACTTTTTACTTTTCTTTTATCTTTTACTGAAAATTCATTTTTTTCACATCATATATATTCTTATTATGGTGTCCCTTCATTCTATTCCTCCCAGCTCCTGCCCATAATCCCTTCCATCAGGATCCACCTGCTTTCACTCTATAATTAGAAAATAAAGATGATTCGATGCAATAATATTTAATAATAATAATAATTATAATAATGCATATAGTATAATAATATTAAAGTAAAATAAAATAAATACAATGAGATGAATCAAAGACCAATACATAAGTTTATCCCCTGTAATTACAGCAGGAGAGCTGGAGACTGGTTCATCACAATATCACCCACTGAGACTAAAAGCACTCATGAAATATTAGTAGGGAAAAGGGAAAATACGTTATCTTTTTAATTTTCATATCTAAACATTAAAAATACTTCATTAATCAGTGTTTCCCTATATTGAATGAAAAGTCGGTATTTATATTCCATCATCTGCTTTTTTGCTTTGTCCAATAACCTTACCTGAAATCCAGATGGGTACTGCAGTGATTAATGACAAAGACAAAAGCTTCCCATTTTATTTCCCCTTGTGGATTCTGAACATGCCACAAAACATTAAAGGACAATCTAAGAGGCAGGGACAACTTATAAAAGAAATATCTGTGCAAATGATGCTGGCCTCATATTGTTGTAAGTCCTTAGAGTGATAGAACAGGTCACTTTGCTCTTCTCTGCCTATATTATGGCTCCCTCTCCTGGACACGTTGCAGTGTTTGTAGTTGACAGACATCTCTGAATGCCTCTTTACATATAGAATTTAGCAGTGAGTACAACATAATTCAGGCTTTTACATAGCTAGAGTCATCAGGAAAGCCCCGCGCTCCCAAATATCACTCCCCTTCTGTCCCTTCCTCCCCTTCTGCAGCCCCACTCTTTCTGTTGGGGTAGACTCTTGGCTTGTCTGCTGCAGTGAAAACAACAAATCCTGATCCATCCTAGAGAACAAAGAAACTCTTCAACAAAGAATCATGCACATGTAATTTCATACCCAATTGAAGACAGTGAGAAACCCAGGTCTTCCGTAGACTGAGGAAACAGTGAAAGGACCTGCTCACCCAATTCTGTGCACTATGATGTTTTGCTCCTAACCTACCTTACACAGAACTATGGGTAAACATACTTGTTAGAAGCAGTTCTCACTAAATAGATAATACCTCAAATACCAAAGCTTAGGCCACTGTAACTCTTGCAAGTTTTGTTAATGTTGCTAACAATTAGAGACCAATTATACAGATTGCAAAACTATACACAACCTGAGCCAAGTCCAATCAATAGGAGTAAGGCTTTCACTATAAAAATCCATCAATAAAATATATAGAGCCAATTATTCTGTCAGATTTAGAAATATCAATATAAAGACTTAAGAAACATTTCAAATCAGTAAAATTAAGTCTCCAAATGCACATAACTTCTTTCTGATTACATATCCTTTTCAAAATGAAATCTATACAATTCTTACAGAAGATATTCCAAATAACATATTATGGGTACTTAAGAAGACCAATGATAATGTGGCTAGACATCTAAGCATTTTCAAAGTTAAATGAAAACTTCATTAAAAACTCATACATCTTTAAAATAACCAAAGTGATGAAGATCAAGAGATTAATTCAAAAAATCAAATGGCTAAAATTAAGAGAATAAACAAGATTAATGAGACTCATTTCTGCTGACAGAGAGGCAATACCATGACTGTTCCAGCTAGATAAATCAAAAACTGATGGAATTTGAGGTCTAGTCAAACTACTCATCCAATCAGATGAATCTAGCCAGAGGTCTCATTGCAACAATAGCTCAAGTTCCCTAGCCGCTTCCTATCACACAGAGTGTTCTACTCCTCTCCAGTAAGGCAGCACAATGGTATGTGTGCTGACTCAAGCAAGGATGCTTTTGTTAGGATGTGTCACTGTGAAAGGATCATGTGTAGCTTTCATGCAGCAATAAACTCCCAAATCCTCACCCTGCACTCGATTTTTAATGTAAAATCTGTGCCTGATCCACTGGCACTGAACCTGTCGTTTCCAGGATCTAATTTGGACACCTGATTTATTAGATGATGTAGAGTCTGGCCTGGTCACCATAATAACCAATTCAAATAAAGTTTTTCCATTACTGTCTAAGAGACCCTGACTTGCAATAGTTCGATGCTGATTGTCCAATAGTAACTGTAAAAGTTATGCCTGCATCTACCTCTTAGTCCCATGCTCCCAGAACTAAGACTCAGTGTCAAAATATATTTACAAATACCTTGGCCATATATAGTTAAGCACTTTGCTGACTAGAATCATAATTTAAGGTAACACATTTATTTTAATTTATATACATACATGTGGCTGATTACCTGTGATCAGGTACCAGGTACCACACATCTTTTCTGGACTAAATCTTTTTGCACCTCTCTCCCATAATATTTTCTCCCCCTAGATGTTCCACCTCCCATGTTCTGCCTAAGATATAGGTCATAGAATTTCTAATTGACAGGTGATACATCCATAAAATACACAAGATAACTTCTCTACTGAGAGTGAAGACTATTTTATCACAACATCTCCACTGATTCCTGAAATTATAACAGTGCGTAGTCATAAGCATATTTCCAAAGCAAACTTTGTGAAGTACTTTGTTGTTCATTTCTGGTCATATCCTGGTATGTTCAATGTTTTTTTGAAATATATATCAAATGCTTTTTCACAATACAATTATGTGGAATATACTAAATGTCATACATCACCCCTTCCCATGTATAATAGAATCTTCATCTTTTTTTATGAATTAGAAACTTCTTTTATTTTTTGAATATTTTCTTTATTTACATTTCATATGTTTTCAACTTTCCAGGTCTCCCCTTTTGAAACCACATATCCTATCCCCACTCCCCCTTCCTCTATGAGGGTGCTCCTACTCCCATCTTCCCACTCTGGCATTCCCCTACATTGGGGCATCGAACACCCTCAGGCCCCGGGGCCTCTCCTTCCACTGATGTCCAACAAGTCATCCTCTGCCAGATATGCGGCCAGCGCCATGGGTCCCTCCATGTGAACTCTTTGTTTGGTAGTCTAGTTTCTGGGAGTTCTGGGGTGTCTGGCCTATTGACACTGTTGCTCCCTTCATGGGGCAGAAAACCCATTAGGGGAGTGGAGTTCAGAAGGTAGGGGTTGGGGGTAGTGATGGGTCCTGATTCCACTGGGTCCCTCAGTGTTGCTAACTGCTGTGGATGTTTGGGAGGGTCCCTTACCTGTTGCCCTGTGTCCAGCTAAACTCCTGTGAGGCCTTCAGACTCTGGAATCTTCAGAGGAGACTAAGATAAAGTTTTAATTAAATGAAACAATTTCTTGGCCTGGGGCAATTGCAAAATGATTTTGATGATATTAGAAGTAGTCCTTATAAGTGAAGAGTTTTTAGGAATTTAAATATTGTCAAATTACAGAACATTTTGCTGCAAAGGCATGGAATAAACAAAGTCAAAGAGATGCCTTGGCTGCTTCAATTAAAATCTCAAAAATCACTTTCAAATCTTGGATGTGTCTGAAACTACTATCAACAGATGGAGATACACAAAAGAATTGATGGGCATCCTGAAAAAATTCTGTATACCCTTTGAATGTATTTGTTATGACCTGTAATATTTTGGGAGGAAACTCATCAGACTGGTGACAGTAACAGTGTGCAAAATATTCATACTGCACACTATTGATGTTGAGTGTTAATTCTCAGTTCCTTACACACTGCCAGTACCTTGATCAGACCCCATCCTTGTTTGATATACAGAAACTTATGAGCTTTCCCAGCCTTTGGCTGATAACAACATACATCACTAATGTGCTGACTTGTCAAACAGTGGATGACAACACTTTCTTCCAATGATGCAGAGAGAGATAATGAGGACTGAGTCAGAACAATTATACCTTAGGCACATGAGTTTGGAAACACAACAATTATGTTCTGTAAATCATGCTACTGGTAAAATTATCTGTAGATTCAAGGAGAACTGGTAATACCGGGCTACATAATTCCATGCAAGCATCCTTCCTTACCTGTGAAAGAAAGCAACAGTAGCCTCATAATAAACCTGGAGAGATGAGATGGAGTTATCATGCCTTAGCTTGTCCCCTGAGGCACTGGCATCTGGATAGATTTTGAACATCTTATTAAGATGTCTTCAGATAAGAGGGTGTTACTCTCACATATGAAGTCATCAAGGATTTGGTTAAGTGAACAAAACTACCCTACTGGTTCATCTCAGCGAATTTAGCAATATCTGAAACCTCAGGTGTCTTAAGTAATCTGAGGAATCTGCAATATTTTTACAAATGATGTGTTGAACATTATCAATAATATCCTGTGAAAAAGTGCTATTGTAATATGATTAATTCCAGTAGTAACACATACTTTCTATGCTACAGTTTTATCTAGGATAGAGTCTATTCACAAAATACAATACTTGAAACTCAAAACAGCTTAGCACCTATTTTTGCTGGTGCCCTTTGTTTACTCTATTTCTATGACATACTTAGTGAGAAACAGAAGCACAATATGAACCAAAACCCTAGAAAGGGGACGTGATTTGTAATACAGAGCATCCTGTGAAATCCCTAACGTGTGCTCTGCAGCCAAACAATCTGCCTTAATCTATTTTGAATGTATTTATTGTGGGTAGGCAAAGTATTTCCTTTTTCTCATGTGAGGAAACTGGAATTCCCTCACATCTCTGCTTAAAATTACATGCAACTCTACCTAATATTACTAGGCAATAAAGATTATTAATATTCTTCGTTGATGAGTAAAGCAAACCATTTTCTACAGATGTGGAAGCCCTCTTGGTAACATGTTCATTCATGCCTTTGAATCTGCTATGTTCTCTAAATTTACATAGCTTTCTCACAACTGCATTGTTGATTTATCCTGAAAACATACTTCTCAATGTATCTGTTTTGGACAGTGGAGCATAATGAATGTGAACAAAGAAATATTTAGAAGTAATGATAAAAAATCTTCACAGAGAGTTATAACCATAATGAAATTTAGAGTGAGTCCATCCAAATTAAGAGTGTTGTTACTGTGGGTTGAGACTGTCAAAGCAAGAGAAATGGAAAGGGGATATGATTAACATAGGTAGTTTCACTCTATGTATGAATTACTCTGAAACTCTGTGAGGCATACCACAATAGCAGAATAAGAGGGAGCATCTATATGTGTAGAAGTGAAAATGTTTAAGATATAACCATAAATTGTGATATATTTAAACATGGGATTGATCCAATAATTAAATGAGTGATTGAATGAATGAATGAATGAATGAATGAAAATAATAGTCTTGATATCAGTGTTAGAAAAGGTAGTTGAAAGAAATCATATAAACTAGTAGTGTTTGAAATAGCTTTAGAAGTATCTAATATTTAAACTCACAACATTTTGACTAAAATTATGAACATACATATCTGTGTGAATTTGTGTGGCTAGAATCACATAGCTGAGCAATTTCCATTAGCATAGATTGAATCACTTCCCTAATCACCCAAACATTCTAAATTCCACCAATTGAAGATCAACCACTCATCTTTGCAGGAATATCAATTTCTTAACCGAGAATTATCAACTAAGAAATTCTTGGTGATTAGAGGATTACAATGAAAGCTGAGTTGGATGAGACATATGTTGGTCAAACCTGAAGAATTGGAATAACACAATAATTAGCATAGCATACTACTTTTCTGAAAGTGCCATCTTTGAATTAGACTAATATTTTAAATAGCAATGGAAATTTAGTAAAATTATGAAGGACTTTTACATAAATCCTTGTTCATTTAAAGGGAGAAAATAACTCTGCAACAGAAAAATTTGGCAGATAGATTTTTTTAAGGTTTTTTTTTTTATTTTCTAAGTTTTTTTTTTATTTACATTCAAAATCATTTCCCCTTTCCTGTTTCCTCCTGGCAGATAGATTTTTAACCAGTTACCAAAATGAACATTTAAAGGGATTGGATGATCTGAAATTATGTGCCTTATATGCTATTCCTCTCACTTTGGACAAGTTTTGGCTCAAAATTAATTTCAACCAATGCCTAATAGAAAGTATGTATTCCTGCTAGGGCTTTGTTGTAGAATACTAACTTCTAGTCCATATATTTTTCATGATGTCTTTTAATTTGCACATTTTTGTGTCCAAAGTGAGAGGCATAGCATGAGTAAATAGTATATATTCCTCAAAACCACCAGTATCTGAACTGAAGGAAAGCATGCAGAGTATTACAGATAAAGGCAGAGTGGGGTGACCATACCTAAGGCATTTGGTTAGTCTGGCTCACTCTGTGTGTGCACATAATGAAGAATTTTTGCAAAGGAGGGGTGAGAAATAATATACCTGCATACAAATGATACAGTGGGAACAATTAACCCAAAGTTGTTAAGGGATTTTCTTCCTACCCCCTCTTTCCACATATGATGACTCTTGGACGCAAATATATTTACAAAGACCTAAGCCATAAGCTCTGCTGTTCCCCAACTAGCATATAATTTAATATTCTATTGATTCTAACCTAAGTTTTGCCATGTGGCTACGTACCTCCTCTCAGTTCTCTTGTTTTTGTTCTTCCTCACATCAAAGAGTGACTCTCTCAATTCCTGGGCCTGGCCTTATCCCAGAATAATTTCTGCCTACTGAATATCCCACTTTTAATTCTTTTTTTTATTAGACATTTTCTTTATTCACATTTCAAATGTTATCCCCTTTGCCTGTTTCCCCTACACAAAACCCCTATGCCATACCCCCTCCACTGATCACTAACCTACCCCCCCACTCCCACTTCAGTGTCTCGGCATTCCCCTACTCTGGGGCAACAAGCCTTCATAGTTCCAAAGGCCTTTCTTCTCATTGATGTCTGACAAGGCCATCCTCTGCTACACATGTGGCTAGAGCAATGGGTTCTTCCATGTGTACTCTTTGTTTGGTGATTAAGTCCCTAGGAGTTCTGGGGATACTGGTTGGGTCATATTGTTGTTCTTCCTATGGGGCTGCAAATCCATTCAGCTCCTTGGGTTCTTTCATCCTTTCCTATAGGCCATATTTTTGTTGACAGGTAATATACACCTGCCAATGATAATATATTGTATAAAATACTATTTTTGAAATATATATTGTATAAAAATAATACAGTATACAAGAGGATCTGTCTATACAATGTGGAATCATGTGAAAACTATAGGAAAACTGTGTTTTTGTGGTTTTGGGGGTATTGTATGTATGCTTATTCATTTTGATTTCTCTTATCTTTTTTTGTTTGTTTTTGTTGTTTTCTTATTTGTTTCATTGTTTCTTTTCCATAGAGATATAGCAGAAAGAAAATATTCAGAGTGGAGAGGATGTGGAAGCTAGAAGGAACTGGGAGGAGTTTAGCAAAGAGTAACTGGGATCAGATTATATTGTATGAAAAATAATTTCCCAATTAAAAATAGGAAAAATGATCATTTGTTCTATAAAAGCATGTTAGTCTGCTTAAAAATAGTGTCAGTGTATAGTTTTATGGCTAATCTCCCATCTAAAACACAGCATGTTCAGAATAACCCAACCCCAGAACTTCAAAAACTGTTCCCAAGCTCTTTTCATTAGTGCATGCCAAATCTATTTATTATAAGCTCCCTTCCTCTTTGCTCTTTTTCTTTGAATTTTTGGTGTGAGATAGGGTAAAGGCCATGCACAGTAGGACAGAAATTGATGATTCATAATGAAATGCAGAATCTGGATCACAAACATGGGATATCTTGATCACCCTGTGCTGGGGTCCTACCCAGACATTCAAGAGTTGTGGGTGGGGGGACACAAATAGGCAGACCAGAAGGCTTATGACTTCCTCTGACCATTAAGAAGCTTACTTTTCTAGGGGCCAGAGCTGTTGGATTAGGGAAATTGACTCCAGCTGAGAGGAGTAAGTAATTAGGAAAAGAAACATAATTATATAGGCTCTCTATGATTTAACTTAACTCTTCATGGACCAGAAAAACAAAAACAAAAACAAAAATTTGATGAGAAATTCATGTATGTACACATACACACACACACACACACACACACACACACACACACATGAATGCACACATTCAGTTGATCCCAAGAACATGTTTCATCGATTTCACAAGTGTACATGCGTAGTTACATACATACATCTGGATAGAATATATACATACATATAAACAAACAGACCATAGAAATATACATACATACATATGTATGCACCTATGTACATATTTACATGTATATATATTTGGTTGAAAGAGCAGAGCCCCAACAGCTGCACTTTATTTTTTCTTTCAGCCTGTATATACCTTCTAAGGCAAAAGTCCTGTGTAAATTTATCTCACAGATAAAATGTTACAGAAAGGGAATTGTACAAGGAAGTTGATAGTAAATTTAAAGCACTGTTTCATTGTATAATCTCATTATCATTTCAAAGCAACAGTTTCATATGGCCTCACTTTGGTGACTACCCATGTCCTCTTCCTTGGATGTGACTTAGAATGAATGTTTTTTCTTTGATCACAAATATATCCCAAGCCTACTTCTCTTCTCAGTGCTATTTGTGATATCTCAGTATATTCCTTATTATGCAGTCCTTATTTACTATTTATGAGGAAGGGCACATTCTATTCTTGATTCTAACTTATAATATCTTTCTGGAAAAACAAATAAAACCATCTCCTTTAACTATATTCCTAAAATTATATGAATCAAATCAAGGTTTTTATAAAGTCAATAATTCATCTAAATAGCATTATAATATAAAAGTATTTCTTCAAATTTATCTTCAGGAAATTTTCCTATTAGGCTAGGCTGATGCTCAGGAATCATTAGGCTATATAACAGTGGCAGGAAAGGAATATCAACAATGTGATTCAATCCTGAGACAAAGTCTCTGGGGTTGATGCCTGTCAGAGAATACCTCTTGCAACCACACAACATAGTGGGCTAGCTCCAGAAAACCCACATTCTTGCTATAACCCTTCCTCCAGGACTTCTGGCAACACACCATGAACATTAAATATGATAACATCTATGTGGATCTTAGTCACTATACTCTGGCTGAATCTCCTAAATGTAGATTTTTCAAATTCTATTACTATATATTTGTCTCTTCCCCTTATTTGATATCATTGGTCCTACACTCAGCTATGGAAAATTTTGTTCTCCTTGAAGATGGGGAAAATTTGGTGGTGGTAGGACATGCCATAGAACACATAATCTTAAAGAGTCAAATGAGCATTGGTTAGACTATGAAGATTTAGTTTTTAAAATGATAGATTATGTGAAGTGTGGAAGAGTAGCCTCATCTCAATAACTCAGTCTGTCCCAATACATACAGCTATCCCATGATGGAAAAGAGATGCATTTTTGTCTACAAAATTAAATAGTCAATCTTGAGTCTTAAGAATAGCATGCTGTTTTGAATAACTCCAAGTTCATTGTGTTCTTTCCCTTTTTCTGTCCCATTTAGGACAAAGTTATTTACCAGAGAATACACTCAGAAAAGCAATGAAGATCACAAGCTATTTTCATTATTGATTATTATCTTCTTTGTTCTATTCCCTACAATTCTTAGTATGAAATCAAAGTGCAGAAAAACAACCTAAGGAGAACTTTTTCTTTAGTTCATTTGAAAATGATCTGAAGTTCCCTAAAGTATATCCCTACTGCTTTACAATATTCTTGTGACTTAGACTTCTGCCTTTCCACCACCATCCTGGAATGATAATCTTCCTGTGCTCTTGTTCTTCTTCCCTATCCGGCCAGAAGGTATTCTGTACTGCCCAGGCCTCGGTCTATGTTTCATTCATCTGCTGATTTTTGCCAAAAATTTCTCTACAGTCATTGCCTCATAACAATTCTCACTTATTTTCTCAGTGCAGTTAATTACCCTCACAAATTAAATTGTTGTGCAATGTTGCTGGCCTTGACAGCCCAGTGCATGACCCTTACATCTATCACAAAATAATTCAATAATTTACCCAATTCTGTGAGATTTCCTGACATAGCATTTAATGTAGATCTGATTTATACTTTCACTCCAGAATGGAAAAAGTATATATAAGTGCTAGCTCCAGCATGCAATAATGCTTTAATGCCCAAAAAAACAAACCAAAAAATATTCTATGCACCAATCCCCTTTGGATATATCATGCCATTTCAGAAAATACATTAAAACAAGGTTGACAGGTATGTGCCTCCTGTCAGGAATAGAAAATCAAAAGGCATTCACTTGGAAACAATAAGAGTTTACTTGTGACAATGAATATCTGCTCTTACTTGTATTTTGGTTATCAAAAATCATAAGTAAATATATCTATCTGATCTTGGTCACTGATGAGAGGAGATTATATATTCACTTTCATTTATGTGTAAGATGAGGTTTCAAATGCCCAAGCCACTGCCAGTTATCTCTCTGCCTCTATGTGTATCCTACTCGCAGGTGAACATTTAAGTTATTAATTATGGTATCAGGTCGATCCCTGCCTGCTAGCTATCATGCTTCCATCCATGTTAATCCTGGCCTAATCCTCTGGAACTGAGAGCACCTCAATTAAATTCTTTCTTTAACAAATTGCTTTGGCCATGATGCCTTATCACAGCAATAGAAAGGTAACCCATTAAATAAATGATAACTAAGGCATGATTCATAGATACAGAGAAGAAAGTCAAAGAGGAAGAAATGGATGTGATAACTTAGGTATCCCAGGGAGGGAAAATTAGAATAGATTTTATGTGTATGTAGAATAAATTTTACATTATCTCTATATCTGAAGCCTCTTCCTAGCTCTAACAACAGGGTGACTAATGACAAAAATGACATCCTTATTATCTGTATGACCATTAACATGCCAGACCCCAGACCCTTCCTTTACCTCTTAAGAGAGTACATGTAACCTACCTCTAAATCTCATCTTCTTGTAAGAAATGGCATATACCCGGGGCTGAGTTTTGATATAATAACACTTCTTTGTTTACCAGAGATTATATTATACCAAGAAACTTTTTCCCCCCAAACTATATTATGTTTAAATTCCTGGGGAGTACACTGAGTGATATCAGACTCCCCAAGTATGGTCCAGATTGAAGACATCAATTTAAACTCAGTTATATTCATGACGTCTTTGAGGCCTGGTTACCTGCCTCAACATTGGATTTTCTTTATTCATAGGCAGGAAGAATGGTGTAAAAATTCTTGATCTGGAGTTCCCAAAAGCTAGAAATCAAGTGAGTGTTACATCTTGAATTCAGATCCTTTGTATGTTCTTAATCGTTAAACTATTTCCACAGACTTCTTCCTCAATATATTAATAATATAGATAATTTTTTCATACCCAAATAACTCCACCTCATTGTAATCTGTGTGTGTCTATGTGTGTGTGTGTGTTGACAAGTGTGTTGAATGATTCTCAGCTGTTGCCATAAACCTGTTCAAACGTAAAAAAAGTGTTTTGTTTTTGTTGTTTTTGATATTTTTTTTACTCATGTAAGGAATTCCCTTGGTTTGATACTAGACATGGGAAAAAGGACAGGGATTTAGGACAGAGAAAAGTCTCTGACTCTTTTACAGAACCATCCCATTGAACTTTAAGCCCTGGCAAAAGGCTGTTCTAAGCAGCTGAACAACTGGAAACACTAGCAAGCATTCTCACTTCTGATTCCATGGGTGGTTTGCCATGGCTAGAATCACTGTGGAATGGGTACTTAAAACACTTTGGCAGTAATAAGTTTAAACATCTTCAGGCTGCAAATTGTTAATCTTGAGAGAATACTGTGTGCCAGATCCACTGCCACTGAACTTCGATGGAACACCATCTGCCAAGCTGGTTGCACCAAAGATAAGGATCTGAGGAGATTTCCCTGGTGTTTGCTGATACCATGCTAAATACTTGTAAATGTTCTCACTTGCTTGACATGTTATGGTGACACTTTCTCACAGAAATGCAGCCAGGGAGGCTGGAGACTGACTCATCTAGATATCACATCTGTCATCTAAGATTGGAAAATTGAGAACAAATCTCCACATGATTAATTCTCTCACAAGAGGATTTTCAATAAGACCAAGCAGCACTGACTACAGGAAGCTGAATAAATTTCCGGTGCTCTCTTCCTTACCTGTAAGTCACAGAAACAGCAACCCCAGGAGCTGAGTAGGAACACTCATGTCTGTGTGTGATCAGCGAGAGGCTGACTCCTCTACAGGGCGAGACCCGATTATGAAGAAGTTCTCATGTCAGTGGACTGTGCTTTGGGCACATGCAAATCAGCAAAGTGTAGGCACAGCTGCAGTAAACATCAGGTCAGTAGCTCATTACAGATCTGTGGTTCTCTCTGTCTCCAATTAAGATATAGTATAGGTTTATCTGTAGGGAATATGCTTCTCTTTGAAGAATAAACAACAGCAATAGTCTACGAGTTACACATTATTTTTATTTCTATCATGTTCTGTGTAGAGTTTCCTTGTGCTGATTTTCTCCCTGTTGGGATGCTTCAGATATCTTATTGTTCTAGGCAGTATATAACTGGTTCCATTGTCCTTTCAAATTTAGGTGCAGACTTTATTGTGGCCATACAACTTCTTCTGTTTTGTTCTCTTATATTTCTTTGTGAACTTGAATTTTAGTTATTTTCCCCCTAACCTTTGCTTATTCCATTCCCCCCAAAATTTGTCCCTGCTCTCTTTCAAATTCATGGCCTCTTTTTCCATTAATTGTTTTTGTATTTACTTACGTATTTTCATACAAGCACAGAAATGCACACACAATCCTAACTATAATTCCTTGACTTCTTATAACATTACTTTATGTGTGTTTTCAGGGCCAATCTTTTCAACCTGGACAATCAATGGGTGTGCTCTTTTCTAAGGAGGAACTCTTCTTCATCTTCCAGCTTTAACCACTTCTCCATAGTAGTTTTTGAAGAAGTGAGGACTCATGGACTGTTGTCCATTCGGTTTATCATCTTAATTGCTGTCCTTCTTGTTCAACTCACATTTTGGTACTCATGTTGTCAAGATGTTACAGGTATAGCTTTGTTGTTACTTGGAAACACAGCCTCATAACAACAAACTCCCTGATCCTCTGGCTCTATTAGCCTTTCCACTTGCTTTTCCTAAATGTTCCCTGAGCTTTGGGTATAAAAGCCTAAGGTAGATGCATCCCCTTGGACTGAGTACCAGAACTGACCTTGCAGCTTCTTGTTCACAATGATTCCCAAAGTGTAATAGAAATAATAATGGAAGGTATGATTTGTAAAGGAGGACACAATCTCATATAAATAACCCATCTTTCCAGGTTACGAATCTGACATTATTTATGACAGCTCAGCTACTCAAGAATTGTTTCCATCAAGCCAGAAAATGACATGGGTTTCTATCCTCTTTCTTTTTTTTTTTTCATTAATTAACTTATTTTTTACATTCCATATTTTATTCCTCCCCCTATACACCCTCCAACTGTTCCACATCCCATACCTCCTCCCCAGCCCCTGTCTCCACGTGAATGTCCCCACCCCCCACACTACCTGCCCTCTAAAGGGCCTCCAGTTTCTTGAGGATTAGGTGCACCATCTCTGAAAGAACATATACCTGGACGTCCTCTACTGTGTGTGTGTTGGGGGCCTCATATCTGCTGATGTAGGCTACCTGTTTGGTGGTCCATTCTTTGAGAGATCTCAGGTGTCCATACTAATTGAGACTGCTGGTCCTCCTACAGGATCAACCTTCTCCTCAGCTTCTTTCACCATTCCATATTTCAACAACAGGGGTCAGCTACTTCTGTCCATTGGATGGGTTCAAATATCTGCATATGACTCTTTCAACTGTTTGTTACATCTTCCGAAGTGCCGTCATGCTAGGTCCCTTTTTGTGAGCGCTACATACCCCTAGTAATAGCATCAGACCTTGGGACCTCCCCTTGAGCTGGATCCCACTTTGGGCACGTCACTGGACCTTCTTTTCCTCAGACTCCTCTCCATTTCCATGCCTGTAATTCATTAGGGGTCAGAGGTGTGCTCTTTCTATGCATATGAGCTCCCTTCCTAGATTCATCTGGGATTATATCTATATCCAATGTTCCTGTGAGTCTTCAAATTATGATACCTGACTTCTCCCTTTTAACACAAGTTATTGTATGTAATGTATATGAGTATTCTCTCAGAAATAATTATTCATGTCCTTAAATGTACAATGAATCACAAAATTGCATATGCTATAGGCACCTTAACTTTTCTAAGTATTTAGAGGACATATATATTAGTCTAAATTTAGGATAGAAGGATTCAGGCTATGTGGTGACAAAAGCATGAAAGGAAGAAAATGTAGAAGCTATACATGGGAGATCTAGCCTTAGTAGTATCCAGACTTAGTGTAAATTTTCATGAACAGTTGAATGGTAAAAGTTGTACATGTGCAGAGAAGTATTCTTTAGGAGATAGAGATTTTACTGGGTGAGACTGACACCACTAATGTTCTGAGGATGATGTTGGACAAAGGAGACTTGTAGGTGGATATGTTAATCAAGAGATTGATTTGAAAACTTAATGACCAGGGTGACTCTCAGTACATAGTCATAGTGTTTTGATTCAGGGATATATCAAAGATGTATTTATATGCAATAGTGACAAAAAGTTTGCACATAGCCATAAGTCTATTCACTAATATGAATATACTTTTTGTACTGACACCATATATGCATGCTTTGATTAAGCAATAAAATCCTACCAATAAACATAATCAATTAAAATGTTAATTTATTTTCTAGTTTTGTAAAAGTATGTCACAGAACACTCATACACATGGTAATTATATAGACAGGATTTGTTCTCTACATAGAGCCAAATTAAATTCACAGTTACCAAGGAGCCAGGTCAGGAATGCAGCTGGTAGACTACAGTCTCTGTATGTGCTATACCTGCCCCAAACCTGAAGCACTCAACATAGAAGACTATTTCCTGTCTTAATCCTGGAATGTTTGACTTCACTTTTCTCATATTTGCTTAAGGGACAGATTGAAACAGTGCCTAGGTTCTTTCAGGTGGCTATGACGACCTTCACCACCTTCATATAGCTGCCTTCTCAGAACATCCCACAGTTATTAAATGTAACACATGATAAAATGGATAGAACTTGGTGAGTTTCTCATCACTCTAAATCAGCCCTTTTTACAATCTTCCAGAAGCACATTTTCCAGCACACTTCAATGTCTTAAAGCAAATAATACTATGATCCATCTACGATCTAAATCTTGGACTTCTAGTTAACCTTCCATAGCATCCAAATTATTTATCCATAGAAATATGTAAAATGATGAGATTACTCAGAGAAGTAAATATATCACTTATAAGAAGGCTTGCCTCGTTTTAATATCTTGGGAAAGGTGGGTGGATTGTGGTCTACGTCTTGATGACTGAAGAGCACAGAGGAACTAAAGGATAAGTGGCTATTTATTTAGTGTGGAGAAATACAAGCCCTCAGATCCTACTGACAACAGTGAAAAAAGATACCCAACATTGAAGTTCACAACAGAAAAATGTAGTCAGAGGTCACTGTATGAAAAGTCTATTTTGAATGAAAAATAAAAAAAAAATGAAAAAAGTTGCAGGTAAATTATAAATTAGCACAGAAAACTTATTCAAAGTGAATGGAATACACTGTCAGGTTTTACTGCATGCCACATGTGTGAGGGTATTCTGTGACCCTGATTATTGCTCAGTAATTACTTTTATGGTTCAAGAGGGGCGATAGATACTAGGGATTTAATATATTCACTGAAAGTTCTACTGTACATATCTATTCCCATAATTCTTCTTTGTTCAAGCTTATTCATGCCTAATTATACATTGTCAGGAGACTGTAAACTGGGAACTGCCTGTTAGAGTTCACTTAGAGGATATAATTTATCATTGTACATGTCTTCCAAACCACTGTAGGCTGTTTCTGCTTTCTGATCTGACTTTCAGAATGTATTCCAGACTGTATTTGATTAGAAATAAGGTGAGGTGCTATCCAGGGGATCCTAAGGAGATAAACTTATTTATGTTGCTGACAGCAAGGAGAGTTGTGAGAGCAAGGAGAGCATGTGAGAGTTCTAGGTTGCTAATGTATTCCTAGAGATAGGTGCGTGTGTGTGTGTGTGTGTGTGTGTGTGTGTGCATGCATACATGCATGAATGTGTGCACCAGCTGGCTCACCTATTTTCTATCCTTACCTGCTTCATAAACATTATTATCTTGAGGCTTGATGATTATAGGATGCACAAAATCTCCAGAGACTAGTCCACTATAGACTAAGTTTCTCTACAGGTAGTTCTTCCTCAGGATGTGTTTTCCCTTTGCTGGAGGATGCTGATAGAGCAAGTCTTTACATATCTATGTAGCAATTCCACACGATCCTTCTGATCTTGATATTATTGGCTATGTAGACACATAGAAAGTGATTTATTAAGAAAGGAAAATAGAGAGTGGGAAAGATGGGTTTAACAAATAATTACCATGATTATGAAGATTTGATATTAAAGTAACATTCCTTGGAAGATGTGAATGTAACGTAGATAAAAATATGTGTTTGAAGATATAAACATGAACATTTACAACATCTCTTCCTCTCCTCCCCATTTCCCTTATTCTATTGTCTATATGTGGATCCTGTTCCCCTAACTGTGCTACCTTGTCTGCCCCTAGTGGAAGAATATACGTCAACAGTGACTCATCATCTGTTTTTTGTTTGTTTGTTTGTTTGTTTTTAAAATATTATTTTATTTTCTAAGTTTTTTTTATTTACATTCCAAATCATTTCCCCTTTCCTGTTTCCTCCCTCCCCGAAAGTCCCATAAGCCCCCTTCCCTCCCTCTTTTCCCCATTCAACCCCCTCTCGCTTCTCTGTCCTGTCATTCCCCTACATCCAGTCTTTCCAGGACCAGGGGTCTCTCCTTCCATCTTCTTGGAAATCTATTGATATGCGAATTGTGTCTAGGTTATTCCGAGATTCTGGGTTAATATCCCCTTATCAGTGACTGCATACCATGTGTGTTCTTTCGTGATTGGATTACCTCACTAAGGATGATATTTTCAAGTTCTGACCATTTGCCTAGGAATTTCGTGAATTCATTGTTTTTAATTGCAGAGTAGTATTCCATTGTGTAAATGTACCACATCTTCTGAATCCATTCCTCCGTTGAGGGACATCTGGGTTCTTTCCAGCTTCTGGCTATTATAAATAAGGCTGCTATGAATATAGTGGAGCATGTGTCCTTATTGCATGCAGGGGAAGCCTCTGGGTATATGGCCGGGAGTGATATTGCCGGATCCTCCAGGAGTGTCATGCCCAGTTTTCTGAGGAACCGCCAGACTGCTTTCCAGAGTGGTTGTACCAGCTTGCGATTCCACCAGCAGTAGAGGAGTGTTCCTCTTTCTCCACATCCTCGCCAACAACTGCTGTCTCCTGTGTTTTTGATCTTAGCCATACTGACTGGTGTGAGAAGCAATCTCAGGGTTGTTTTGATTTGCATTTCTCTAATGACTAAGGATGATGAACATCTCTTTAGGTGCTTCTCAGCCATTAGATATTCTTCAGGTGAGAACTCTTTGTTTAGCTCATGTAACCCCATTTTTTAATAGGGTTACTTCCCTCTCTGGAGTTTATGCTAAAGGTCTTGGGAAGATCAGGAATTCGAGGCCCATATCTAAACATAGTAAAAGCAATTTACAGCAAACCTGTAGCTAACATCAATCTAAATGGAGAGAAACTTGAAGCAATCCCATTAAAAATCAGGGACTAGACAAGGCTGCCCTCTCTCTCCATATCTTTTCAATATAGTACTTGAAGTTCTAGCTAGAGCAATTACACAACAAAAAGAGGTCAAAGGGATACAATTTGGAAAGGAAGAAGTCAAACTATCACTACTTGCAGACGATATGATAGTATACCTAAGCGACCCAAAGAACTCCACCAGAGAACTCCTACAACTGATAAACAACTTCAGCAAAGTGGCCGGATATAAAATCAACTCAAGCAAGTCAGTAGCCTTCCTATACTTAAAGGATAAGCAGGCTGAGAAAGAAGTAAGAGAAATGATACCCTTCATGATAGCCACAAACCATATAAAGTATCTTGGTGTGACTCTAACCAAACAAGTGAAAGATCTGTATGACAAGAACTTCAAGTCTCTGAAGAAAGAAATTGAAGAAAACCTCAGAAGATGGAAAAATCTGCCATGCTCATGGAATGACAGGATTAATATAGTAAAAATGACCATCTTGCCAAAAGTAATATACAGATTCAATGCAATCCCCATCAAAATCCCAACTCAATTCTTCATAGAGTTAGAAAGAGAAATTCAAAAATTCATCTGGAATAACAGAAAACCCAGGATAGCTAAAACTATTCTCAAGAGTAAAAGAACCTCTTGGGGAATCAGTATCCTGGAACTCAAGCTGTACTACAGAGCAATAGTGTTAAAAACCACATGGTATTGGTACAGTGACAGGCAAGTAGATCAGTGGAACAGAATTGAAGACCCAGAAATGAATCCACACTCCTATGATCACTTAATCTTTGACAAAGGAGCTAAAACCATCCACTGGAAAAAAGATAGCCTTTTCAACAAATGGTGCTGGCTCAACTGGAGGTCAACATGCAGAAGAATGCAAATTGATCCATTTTTATCTCCTTGCACTAAGCTCAATTCCAAGTGGATCAAGGACCTCCACATAAAACGAGACACACTGAAACTAATAGAAAGGAAACTAGGGAAGAACCTTGAACATATGGGCACAGGGGAGAATTTGCTGAATAGAACTCCAATAGCTTATGCTCTAAGATCAAGAATTGACAAATGGGACCTCATTAAATTACAAAGTTTTTGCAAGGCAAAAGACACTGTTAAAAAGACAAAGCGCCAACCAACTAACTGGGAAATGATCTTTACCAACCCTACATCAGACAGAGGGCTAATATCCAATATATACAAAGAACTCAAGAAGTCATCATCTGTTTTTAACAAAGAAACATTGTTTCTAATGTGACTACTTCTGAATTTGATGATAATTCTTTTGTCAATATAGACAACTGTCATGGCTTAAAACTAAATTTGAACACTGTGTTAATTTAGAATTCACTACATATGAAAATTTCAATAGAAATTGAGAATTTGTCCAACATATATAGGTATTTGCACATCATGATTTTTCAAAGGAAGTAGTTGTGTGTTAAGGATCTGATTTATCAAAGACGTATTTCTCAGACTCATGAGGCATAGGAGGAAAAGTCCTGAGCTTTCTCTGAAGCCTTCTGAAAGGAGGAAAATATGGGAATTATTTCTTCCATTCCCATTTTTTCCCCTGAGGTGAATAACAGATCACACAAAGCTGAGACTGAGACCCTCTGTTGTTATGAGAGCCCTAAGCCACTCCAAATAAGCTGTGTCTTCTCTGGAAAAGTTGATATTAGCAACAGACTAAACAATATAAATATGTTTTAAGACATTCAAATGAAGTGTCTATACACCACAAAAACTTGTGTACTATAAGAGTCAAAGGTGAGAAAGAAAGAGCAAAACAATGTTCTGGACAGCAGCTATGCCTTTCTCTATAAGACCTGAATGGGATTAAGCATTTTGCACTGATGCAGGAAGTCAGTGGAGCTTAACACTCTCTACCACTAGCTGATGAGTTTTTGATAGTTAATGGACATGGATACAAAGTGAGGTGGTGAGGAATCAGTAGT
The DNA here is from genome assembly GCA_036184385.1 of Tokudaia muenninki. NCBI lineage: Eukaryota > Metazoa > Chordata > Mammalia > Rodentia > Muridae > Tokudaia > Tokudaia muenninki. Next base: position 88,957,194 of record BTHS01000004.1, read on the forward strand.
AGATTTGGTGATTCATGAAAGAGTGGGGAAAGAGAGTATCAGGTATGTGTATCCATATATGAAATTCTCAATTATAAAAATATTACAGTTTTAAAAATAAATCCATTTATAGTAAACAGAATCTATCTTTCTCACTCTTTTTTTTTTTTATTCACTAGTGGGACTCAGATCAAACTGTTAGAATCAAGGTTACACTTTACTATAATAAAGATGAGAGATTCAAGTCAGCATTGGATAAGAACTGTATAGAACAGAGCAGAAGAGTAAACAAACACGTTTCGAGTGTCCCTCCCGTTTTAACCCATAGATCAATCACACTGGCGAAACTTAACTGTGTGTAAAGTACTGCTCAAAAGGCTGGTGCCTGAGCCAGGACAGCCTAGGTCAATCCACAGATAGCATCATTTGTGAGTCTAGCTAATCTACAGTTTCACATGCATGTAGCTGACACAGTGAGGTCCAGGACACCAGGTACACAAGAACACGCTCCGTCCTCTGAGCAGCTGAGAAAGTAGTAGCACAAATTCAAGGCCAATCTGGTAGATGTAGTGAGGTCCAGACCTACCAGGCTACATAGCCAGACACTGTCTTTTTTTTATGGTTTTGTTTTTATTTTTAATTTTTTGTCTTTATTATTATTATTATTATTATTATTATTATTATTTTAATTATATTTTCTAAGTTTTTTTTTTATTTACATTCAAAATCATTTCCCCTTTCCCGTTTCCTCCCTCCCAACTTATTAAGATTTCATTTCTTTCACAGAACAAGCAAGTCAGAATGACAAAGTTGCTTGGAAGGTGAACCAGAGTGCACTCATGGGGGCTGAGCAAGATAGTAGGCTGTATCCAGGGATCTCAGTTGCCCACTGAGGCTCTTCCTAAATGGTGTATGCCATCAGACATTTTGCATGAAAATTACATTGAGTGTGTCACATTTTAGTGATTGGTCACAGTAATATACTGGTCTCAAATGCTTCCATATTAATAGACAAAATGTAGTTATTTTCTTGTTATATTTCTCTCCTATGCAATTTTTATTTATTCTTTTAAATATGTTCTGCTCCTACACTCTTTTCTTTTCTCTTTCCTTCCTTTCTTCCTTGCTTTCTGCCTGCCTAACTTCATTCTACACTTTTTGAAAATTCTAAGCAATTGACCAATAATTGATTTCCATCACCACTACTGTATGTACAGAGTGACTGTATATGCATATTATGTAATACACTTGTGTTGCTTGGGACACTGAGAAAGACCCTTGGAGGTGGGGGTAAGACGGCTCATAGTCAAGGAAACAGACTCTGGGTGTCAGGCAAGTGGCAAAAGCAGATCCATTTATTGCAGAAACTATTCAACACTTTATATCCTCCATCTGGGCCCTATTGGCCCATGACATCTTCCTTCATGTATGTGGCACCATCTGTTTGGTTGTTCTAGTTATGCACTCTGTCATTTGTCTCAGGATGTCAGTCAGGCTTTAGGGGTTTGCAGACACAGAAGTTACATTTACATATAAGTGAACCTCTGTAAGCTACCAATCAGGGTTTCTGGACTCATTCCTCCTATAAAATGGTACATTTGTAAACATAATACTCACTAGATTTCCAGGTGATATTAAATCAATGAAATATTTTTTTGTTTTCAAATAATTTTCTATTATAAATATTTAAGAATCTTTCCTAGTTCCACTGAAATGTATGCTGCATCAGTGGTATGGATTCCCACCATACTGTAAATGGAACTTCAGGGTTTCCTGCTTGCAAATAACTGAGCTTTAAATTAAACTGATACTAGCCTGTGTAAAACATAAATAGTATAGTTAATTATAAATGTTTATATAATAAATATAAATAACATACATGTTTAGTGTTTTTTCATGGTTAGGACACTGGATAGAAGTGTTCAATATATTTACCACTAAAAATTTAAAAGTAATATATTATTATATGCTACATACTTACTAATGTTTGCAGAAGCAGTTCCAAAATTTTATAGTCACTAGATTGTGGCTGGGGAGAACACTTAATGGTTATAAAGTACTTGCCACACCAGACTTTGGATTCCTAGCATTCAAATCAATGCTTATGGGCTGGCACACCTGAAATTCCAGCATCAAAAATAGCCAACCTGATTTGGCTACAAAGTAAGCCATAAAACCTAGTTCTGGATTTGTTTGATAAACCATGATGCAATGAATAAATGGTAAGAATGATGAAGGACAACTCGTAATATCAACTTAGGGCCTATAAATGCACAGGCACACACATGAAAGCAATCATACAAATAGACACAAATTTACACCATATATCCATATAATACTGAAAAAAAATAAGTTCTTTCATGTTTATTATACAATTTATTTGGCACAAATCATAGTCAAATTCATTAGCAATAATTTGTTAGGGTCACTATTCCTTGACCCATTCAAATTATTGCATTTTAACTGGAATTTCCTCTTAAATCTATATTCCCTTTAGTTGCACCACAATGGGTACTAAGCTTCTATAATATAAATCTATGCTGGACAAACCATACCTGAACTAAGAAAGTAGTGGTAAAAATGGCCAGGTCATCAAAAGATAACTTGCAGTATGCCTTAACTTTAAAAAGTTTTGCTAATTCTTTCATAATCTCATATGTTCATATAATGAATTCTGATTTTCTCTTCCCCAATTTTCTCCCATCTCTATCCCCCTGCCCTCTTCTACCCAAGTCCCTTCCCCAGAATCAGGACATTAGTTTTGGTTTTATTATCTTTGAGTTTAACCAAAGCTTTCAGGTGGACAAGTATTTCACCCTTCCTAATGCTGTAACACTTTAATACAGGTCCTCATGTTCTGGTGACTCCCAAGTAGAGAATTATTTAAAATTTCTACTTCATAACTATAACTCTGCTTCTCCTATGAATTGTAATGTATATATCTGATATTTGCAATAATCTTTGATGATCCCTGTGACACTCAAAGTGGTCTCAATCTACAGACCGAGAGTCTCTGTGATGGATCATTTGATTTGGGCTATTGTTTGAAGCTTTTTAGGGTTACAAGTAGGTGCCTATTTGATAGGATTAGCTTCCCCTTCTCCAAATCTTTCAGTAGCAAGAAGCTCAGCAGAAGAAAGTTAGATATAGTATGGAGAACTGGTTTCCAATGTCTAAAAACAAAAATTTTCACATGAACCTTAATGTAAAACAATGTAAAGGGACACAGCTACTATAACACATGGTACAGGAGGCTATATAGTAAAAAAAAAAAAAAATCCTAATTATGGGTAATTTGATGACAAATTATGTTTATTTTCAGAATATAAAATTTTGGTTTAAAAGCTTTTCTTTATAAATTATATACACTCTGAAATTTTGTTATAGAAATAGGAAATATCAGTATCCAGTAAGTGAGAATACAAACACAAAGATGACTCCACGTTTTCTCAAAAGTTGTGTCACTCAGATGTATATCTCTATCTTTCCAAAGTAATTATACTCTTTAATGAAAAAATATGCTGTCCTCATTCCCAGCTTGAGATGTACTGACACAGAACATACATTTTTCCTTCCATCACTGGCAGAATACAAATTATCTTGACATTTTCATTCAAAGATGATAAGGATTTTAATACTGTGGCCAGACTGTAGGGTTAGATACATAAAGATAATATAATAAATATCAGTTACAAGAAAGTAACATATTATTTGGTTTAACAATGAGATTCGGAATGATGACAGGAATTTGTATTTAACCATATAAAGAAAAATAAGTCACATGTGATTTTTGCACAGAAGTGAGATATATCTAGGTGATGCTCTGTTCCCCTACCATTTTCATCAGAAGGTTGCACATCAAGGACTAATATTTCTGAGGAACTCCACTGAAGCTCCTGAGCAAGAAGAAATCGAGTTAGTTCTTTCCTGAACATCTCATCCCACTGACTAGCTGTCACAGTGCTGGAAGCTGCGGTGCCACTGCTGGAGGGGAAAAACCATCATCAGTCTCACCCAGTTGTGAACCCAAAATAGTGTAATGGCTGACCTGGGAAGTCATGCCCGTTGGTGGAATACTCAAATGAATACTATGAGAGCAACCAAACCCATCCAGATCAGATTTTTATCCTGCCAAGAAACTTTGGCAAGACTATTCGTGTGCCCAACGAGAGCAGCTTAGTATATTCTTTTTTTTTAATATTTTAATTTACTTTTTAAACTTTATTATTATTATGCGTTTATTTTCTTTTTTTGACTCTCCAGAATTTATTCTGCTCCCAGCCCACCCTTTGTTACACATCCAGAATTTTCATTAACATTCACTATTTTCCTCCAAATTAGTTTTCTTTTATTTTTTCATTTTTTGTATTAATAAACATTTTTATTTTATTTATTATTATTATTTTTATTTTCTATATTCTTTATTTACATTCAAATGATTTCCCCTTTCCTGGTTCCCCCCCCTCCCCGAAAGTCCCATAAGCCCTCTTCTCTCCCCCTGTTCCCCATTTGCCTAATAATTTCATGAATTCATTGTTTTTAATTGCTGAGTAGTATTCCATTGTGTAAATATATAAGGAAAATATCTCTGATAAAACTGAAGAAATATATAGAAAAACACGTTAAGATTTACTATTTCATGGAAAAATTATACAGATAAAATGGTAGGCATAAAAATATACCTAAGTTGATTGAAAGTGGAATTATAAACATTTTCTGATAAAAATGAAAATCTACAAGGAAAATATTTCTGATAAAACTCGAGAAATATATAGAAAAAATATGTTAAAACTGACTATTTCATGAAAAATTATACAGATAAGATGGTAGGCATAAAAATATTCCTAAATTGATTGAAACTAAAAGTAAAAACATTTTCTGATTAAATTGAAGATTTACATGGAAAATATTTCTGATAAAATTGAAAAAAAATATGGAAATTACATGTGATATGGAAATAAATAGCCAGATATCTTGGGAAAAAAAGTTTGTACATGACTGGAATAAGAGTTTGAGAAAGAAGTTGGTTAAATATATTAAGATTATTCTACTAATCCCAAAAGGAAAATCAGTCAAACTAGTAAAGCATACTTGTTGAGCAAACTTAGGATGAGTCATCATATATAATGGAATATCTGGTGACTGGCTTCATGCAGACATTTAATACAAGGAGCAACATTAATTATTAGTAAAAGAAGTCTGTAAAGTGAAGCAGCATTCACAGAATATTAAGGTGTATTCTGCATCAACAATCTTTAAAACACAAACACACATGTATAAATTAATGTATTATGAATAATATCCTCTCCTTTCTTTTTTATTCACTTTCTTTTGTCTTCATAGCTGTTTTTTTATTAGATATATTCTTTATGTCCATTTCAAATGTTGTCCCCTTTTCTGGTTCCCCCAACCCAACTCAATTCTTCATAGAGTTAGAAAGAGCAATTCTGTCTTTCTTTTTATTCTACTTTGTTCTTTCTTTGGTACTTCTTTCCTTCCTTCTTTACTTCTTTACGTTTTTCTTTTATTGAAAATTGAATTATTTCTCACATAATATATTCTGATTATAGATTTCCCAATCTATTCTTCCAAGCTCCTCCTCATGATCTCTTCCATCTATAACTACCTGCTTTCTCTCTGTATTTATTACTGCTATTCAATGATTAATAATAATAATGTATTATATAATAATAATAAAGTAAATGAAATGAATATAATAAGAGAAAACAAAAGGAACACATCATAATTGGCCAAAATGAAGATACAGAAAAGAACAAAAGAGAAGACACAAGAAACTGACACTGAATATTGCTTTCTTGCATTATCTAGATGGTAGTTTTCTTCCTTGCCTTGGAGTTTTCCATAATTATCCACTGAAGGACTGGATGTGTGGAAAGATATTGTATACATTTCATTTTGTCATTGAATATCTTGGTTTTTACATCTATGGTAATTGCGAGTTTTGCTTGATATAGTAGCCTGGGCTGGCTGGCATTTGTGTTCTCTTAGGGTCTCTATGATATCTGCTCAGGATATTCTGGTTTTTAAATTGTCTGTTGAGAAATCTGGTGTAATTCTCATAGGTCTGCCTTTATATGTTACTTGACTTTTTCCCTTACTGCTTTTAATATTCTATCTTTGTTTTGTGCATTTTGTGTTTTGACTAATATATGACAGGAGGAATTTCTTTTCTGATCCAACCTATTTGGAGTTCTGTAGGCTTCTTGTATGTATATGAACATCTCTTTCTTTAGGTTAGGGATATTTTCTTCTATGATATTGTTGAAGATATTTACTGGCCCTTTAAGTTAAGAATCTTTGCTCTCTTCTATACCTATTATCCTTAAGATTGGTCTTCTCATTGTGCCCTGCATTTCCTGGATGTTTTAGGTTGTGAGCTTTTTGCATTTTACATTTTCTTTTATTGTTGTGTCAAGGTTTTCTAGGATATCTTCTGCACCTGAGATTCTTTCATCTACCTTTTGTATTCTGTTGGTGATGCTTGCATCTATGACTCCTGATCTCTTTCCTACATTTTCTATCTCCAGGGTTGTCTCCCTTTGTAATTCCTTTCTTGTTTCTATTTCCATTTTTAGATCATGAACTTGTTAGGTTGTGTTTTCCTGTAATTCTTTAAGGGATTTTTGTGCTTTCTCTTTAAAAGCTTCTACCTGTTTACCTGTGTTCTCCTGTATTTCTTTAATGGAGTTATGTCTTTCTAAAAGTCCTGTATCATCATCATCATCATCATCATCATCGTCAAGATTTGATTTTAAATCAGAATCTTTCTTTGATGGTGTGCTGGGGTATCCAGGACTTGCTGTGGTGGGAGAATTGGCTGATTTTGCCAAGTAGCCTTGGTTTCTGTTACTTAGGTCCTTGCATTTTACCCTTACCATCAAGTTATCTCTGGTGTTTGTTGGTCTTGCTGTCAATGACTGGAACTTCTCCTTCCTGTGAACATGTGAGTCTGTGATCTTAGGTGTGTCAGTATTCCTGGGAGACTATCTCTTTCTGTGCGGTATTTAGGTACAGAGAGCTCTGGCATAGCATTAGGTATGGGGCACAGATGGGGACAGGAAGAAATCCTGTTATTTAATCCAGTTTGTTAGTATGAGTCCATTTGTTGGGGATTGAAATCATTAATATTGAGAGTTGTCAATGAAAAGTGTTTCTTCATTCCTGCTATTTTGTTGTAACAGTTCAAGTCTCCCCTTTCATTTGCTGGTCTGAAGTTATGAATTCTTTGTGTTTTATTGGTGCAGTTACCGTCTTCAGACTGAAGTTATATTATAGCAACTTCTATAGAATTGTACTAGTAGATAAAAACTGCTTAAGTTTGGTTTTAAGTAGAAAGCTTTTCTTTCTTCAGCTATTGTGGTTGACATATTACTGTGTATAACAAGGTAAGGTAGCATATGTGGTCTCCTATGATTTGTAGACTATCTATTACATGCCTTCTGGCTGATAGAGTATCAAATGAGAAGTTTGATGTAGAAAGAATATGTTGTGAATTGTATGGATGTGTCACCTGTCAATTAAATAGCCTATGACTTATGGCTTATGTCTTAGGCAGGAAATAGTAGGTAGAACATCTGGAGGCAGAAAGATTTCTGGGATACAGCCAGGCACAGGTAGATAGGCTGAGGAAGATGTGGTAAGAGAGATGCATGATAACTGGGTATTAATAACAAGTCACGGGGCAAAATGTAGGTTAAAATTAAGTTATCTCAATTATAATCTAGCCAAAGAAGAGCATAGATATATGTGAAATGTATTTGTATATATACATTCTGAGAGTTCTGAGAGTTATTTTTTGGAGTATGGGGTTGGGAGTAAGAACTAAGCTTAACCTTTACAAGTGGTTTTTTTTTTACGGTTTATTTATTTATTATATTAAGTACACTGTAGCTGTCTTCAGACACTCTAGAAGAGAGTCAGATCTCATTATGGATGGTTGTGAGCCACCATGTGGTTGCTGGGATTTGAACTCAGGACCTTCAGAAGAGCAGTCAGTTCTCTTAACCATCTCACCAGCCGACAAGTGGTGTTTTTTTAGGCTCTACCTTTATATGTAGTTTTCATTGTAATGCTTTTTCATTATAATTTTTAATATAATTTCCTTGTCCTATATATATAGTGTTATAATTGTTATTTGTCTTGGGGAATTCTTTTTTGGTTCTGTCTATTTGGTGTAATGAATGTTTCTAGTATCTTGATAGGCACCTCACTCAATAGACTAGGGAAATTTTCTTCTATGATTTATTGAAACTATATTTTATCCCTGCAACCTGGGTTTTCTTCTTTTTCTTCTACTTCTATAATTTTTATATTTGCTCTTTTCATTGTATCTAAGACTTCTTACACTTTTTATCATTATTTATTATTATTATTATTATTATCATCATCATCATACAATTTTAGCTAAGGTACTAATTCAAATTTTTTCAACATGTTAAAATATGTCTTCAATTTCTTGTACTCTGCTAATGAGGCTTACCTCTGAGGGTTTTTTTTTTAAACATTCTAAAATTTTTCTTTCCAGTCTTATATCAGTTTCGGTTTTCTTTAGTGATTCTATTTCTATCTTTATGTCTTAAACTTTTCTGCATTATTTGATTCCCCATTGGTTTGTGTTTTCAATGATTTAATTAAGGACTTTTTTCATTGCCCCTTTTTGGCCATTAAACATAATCATAATTAATAATTTTTAGTCCTTGTCTTGTGATTCAGTTATATTGTATTTGTTAGAGACAAATGTAGATGGGGGACTAGAAGGATTTTGTACTGAAGTACAAGAACTATGAAAATTGGCTCCTTGAGTCTCAGCCTGGTGCACTCACTGGGGATTCAAGGTATTTGTGGCTGACTCAGGAAATATGAATAAACTGGAAGGGAGTGCTGATAAAGTCTACAGCAGTTTGGAAAATCTAATTCCAAAGCAAGGTTCAGTAGAGTCCCTAGAGAATTGAGGTAGGGTATGAGGAGAGGCATCTGAAAATGAATGCAGCCATTTTTAGGAGACTGTTTTCCAGCAGAATTTTTGGAATTATTTCCCTTAAATATTTCTGCCCTTCTCTTCTATGATGTTCCTGATCCATAGTCACTGCTACTGTGATGTAGATTTGTCCACTGTATTTTGGATTCAGCAGGTTGTATTTATATTCCTGTGTATACATACACATACACATGCACATGCACACAGACACATGCACATATAGATGTGCATTCATATACACATATGCATCATATATGTATATATTTATGTGCATTCATGCACAAACACACGTACATATTATGTTGGGAAAGGGTGTTGCAAGAAGGGTACTATGAGGACATGAGAGAGGAAAGAGAGGAAAGAGAGAAGAAAGAGACACAGCTCCTTTATAATTCTTTTTTCTCTTTGCTGATTCTTTGTGAGATTCATATCATGAACCTTAATCCCACTCATCTTTTTGCCCCTCCTTATCAGCCCTCCACCTTTCCAACGTACCCCTGAAAGAAAACTTAAAAATAAATATGAAAATAAACAAGATCCATCACCCTTCTGGTCTGCACCTCCACCTGAGTCTGAAGCAGAACAATATTCCAGTTCTCTGACCCCATATCCCTACTTGTCTTCCAAGTGGTATGCCCCAACTGGGGTTAGAGGTGAGACCTCCTGACCAATACACACCTAGTTGGGACCATCTCAGCAGACTTGAGATCTGTGCCTCTCTGACAGATCCCCATTGCCTTCCAGTCTGCACCTAATCCAGCTTCTGTGGCAGATCAGCATATCTACTCCCCAACCCTTCAACCCTGTCCCAAGAGGACTTCTCTAACCAGGGACACAGGAGACCTGTTCTAACCAGAGACTCTGAGGAGACATGCTGTAGCCAAAGACACAGCTCCACCTGCCTCTGAAGAGACTTGCTCCAATTCGATACACTCAGATTACTAAACACCTGAGATAACCATATGATAAAATGCAATGTAAGTAACAGAAGTCAGTGTAATTTGACACCATCCGAATTTCCTATGACAGCAAGCCCTGAATGCCCTTACACACCTGAAGAGCAAAAAATGAACCTAAAATACTATCTCATGAAGATGGTGGAAGATAGTTTAAAGAAGAAACATATAATTCAATTAAAGGAATACAGGAGAACAGGGGCAACCATGTAGAAGCACTTAAGGAGAAAATGAATAAATCATTAAAGAAATAGAGAAAAATACAATCAAACAGGGGAACGAATTGAAAAAAAAAAAAACCAGTCCAAGACCTAAAAATGAAACTAGAAGCAATAAAGGAATCACAAATAGAGGCAACCCTGGAGATGGAAAACCTAAAAAAGACATATGGAACTACTTTTTTTTTTTTTTTGGTTTTTTTGAGACAGGGTTTCTCTGTATGGCCCTGGTTATCATGGAACTCACTCTGTAGACCAGGCTGGCCTCGGACTCAGAAATCTACCTGCCTCTGCCTCCCAAGTGCTGAGATTACAGGCATGTGCCACCACTTCCCAGCATGGAACTACAGAATATAAGAGATGGAAGAGAAAATTTCAGGTATAGAAGATACAATAGAAGACATGGACATATCAGTCTAAGAAAATACAAAGAGTAAAAAGTTCCTAATCCAAAAAATTGAGACACAGTGAAGAGACCAAACCTAAGAATAATAGGAATAGAAAATGCTTAAGATTCCCAGCTCAGAGGGCCAAGAAACATCTTAAACAAAATCATAGATGAAAACCTCCCTAACTTAAAGAAAAACATGGCCATAAATGAACAAGAAGCCTAATGAACAACAAATAGATTCAACTAGAAAAGAAAATCCTCCCAACACATATTTATCAAAACACAAAATACAGAAAACAAAGAAAGACTATTAAAATATTAAGGGAAGCAGGATAAGTAATATATAAGACAGACCTATCAGAATTATACCTGACTACACAATAGAGACTCTGAAATCCAGAAAATACTGACCAGATGTCATGCAGACCCTTAGAGACCACAGATGTACCCAGCAAAACTCTCAATCTTCATATATGGAAAAACCAAGGTATTTCAACATTATTTTTCTACTACTCCATTCATACAGACGATACTCAAAGTAAAACTCCAACACATATATAGTAACCACACTCACAAAAACACAAGAAATGACTCCAGTGAGAAATACACTGTTATATTATTCAGTTCCTGAAAATATGATTTTCCCAGTTTTTGAAAGAATAAGCATCAGATCTCAAAAGTATGCCTTATCATGAGAGTGCAGATGATTGTGGATAGTAAATTCTTCTCTACAAACTTCCATTGTCAGATACAAAGTCCACAAATTTAATAAATTCTAGAATAATAAGGATTTGTTGAAAGTAGACTCCTTGAGGTACTGTTGATGAAGTCACTTGAAAGTAGGTACTATTATCAACAACCAAGGATCTTCATAAAGTCACGCAGTAAACCAAAAAATGGATAAATGGCATTAAAAGCTGTAATTTATCGTAATATAGGAATATTTCTCTGATGAAAGAATGAATACTCCTAACTGAAATTTCTAATGAGTTTCATTTTTTAAGACTTCTGTAATAATGTTGATCAATAATGTATTATTTTCTTACATGGTTTTCTTTTCTTTTTCTTTTTTTTTTTTTTTTTTGGAGGGTGCTGCTTACTGGCTTGCTTTGCAGAGCTTGCTCAGCCTGACTTCTTATGGAACCCAGGAACACCAGCCCAACACTGCCTCCACCCACATTGGAGTGGGCCCTCCATTATCGCTCACTAATTGATTAAGAAAGTGTCTTACAGCATCATCTTTTTTTTTTTTTAAGTTTTTTTTTATTTACATTCCAAATCATTTCCCCTTTCCCATTTCCTCCCTACCCAAAAATCCCATGAGTCCCCATCCCTCCCTCTTTTCCCCATTCAACCCCCTCTCGCTTCTCTGTCCTGGCATTCCCCTACATCCAGTCTTTCCAGGACCAGGGGTCTCTCATTCCATCTTCTTGGATATCTATTGATATGCGAATTGTGTCTAGGGTATTCCGAGATTCTGGGTTAATATCCCCTTACCAGTGACTGCACACCATGTGTGTTCTTTTGTGATTGGGTTACCTCACTAAGGATGATATTTTCAAGTTCTGACCATTTGCCTAGGAATTTCGTGAATCCATTGTTTTTAATTGCAGAGTAGTATTCCATTGTGTAATTATACCACATCTTCTGAATCCATTCGTCCGTTGAGGGACATCTGGGTTCTTTCCAGCTTCTGGCTATTACAAATAAGGCTGCTATAAACATAGTGGAGCATGTGTCCTTATTGCATGCAGGTAAAGCCTCTGGGTATATGCCCAGGAGTGGTATAGCCAGATCCTCTGGGAGTGTCATGCCCAGTTTTCTAAGGAACCGCCAGACTGCTTTCCAGAGTGGTTGGACCAGCTTGCAATCCCACCAGCAGTGGAGGAGTGTTCCTCTTTCTCCACATCCTCGCCAACAACTGCTGTCTCCTGTGTTTTTGATCTTAGCCATTCTGACTGGTGTAAGATGGAATCTCAGGGTGGTTTTGATTTGCATTTCCCTAATGAATAAGAATGAAGAACATCTCTTTAGGTGCTTCTCAGCCATTAGATATTCTTCAGGTGAGAACTCTTTGTTTAGCTCTGTACCCCATTTTTTAATAGGGTTACTTGACTCTCTGGATTTTAACTTCTTGAGTTCTTTGTATATATTGGATATTAGCCCTCTGTCGGATGTAGGGTTGGTAAAGATCATTTCCCAGTTAGTTGGTTGCTGCTTTGTCTTTTTGACAGTGTCTTTAGCTTGGGAAACTTTTGTAATTTAATGAGGTCCCATTTGTCAATTCTTGATCTTCTTAGAGCATAAGCTATTGGAGTTCTATTCAGGAAATTCTTCCCTGTGCCCATATGTTCAAGGTTCTTCCCTAGTTTCCTTTCTATTAGTTGCAATGTGTCTGGTTTTATGTGGAGGTCCTTGATCCACTTGGAATTGTGCTTAGTGCAAGGAGATACGAATGGGTCAACTTGTATTCTTCTGCATGTTGACCTCCAGTTGAGCCAGCACCACTTGTTGAAAGGGCTATCCTTTTTCCACTGGATGGTTTTAGCTCCTTTGTCAAAGATCAAGTGACCATAGGAGTGTGGATTCATTTCTGGGTCTTCAATTCTGTTCCATTGATCTACTTGCCTGTCACTGTTCCAATACCATGCGGTTTTTAACACTATTGCTCTGTAGTACAGCTTGAGTTCCAGGATACTGATTCCCCAAGAGGTTCTTTTACTCTTGAGAATAGTTTTAGCTATCCTGGGTTTTCTGTTATTCCAGATGAATTTTTGAATTGCTCTTTCTAACTCTATGAAGAATTGAGTTGGTATTTTGATGGGGATTGCATTGAATCTGTATATTACTTTTGGCAAGATGGTCATTTTTACTATATTAATCCTGCCAATCCATGAGCATGGCAGATTTTTCCATCTTCTGAGGTCTTCTTCAATTTCTTTCTTCAGAGACTTGAAGTTCTTGTCATACAGATCTTTCACTTGTTTGGTCAGAGTCACACCAAAATACTTTATATGGTTTGTGGCTATCATGAAGGGTATCATTTCTCTTATTTCTTTCTCAGCCTGCTTATCCTTTGAGTATAGGAAGGCTACTTACTTGCTTGAGTTGATATTATATCCGGCCACTTTGCTGAAGTTGTTTATCAGCTGTAGGAGTTCTCTGGTGGAGTTCTTTGGGTCGCTTAAGTATACTATCATATCGTCTGCAAATAGTGATAGTTTGACTTCTTCCTTTCCAATTTGTATCTCTTTGACCTCTTTTTGTTGTCTAATTGCTCTAGCTAGAACTTTAAGTACTATATTGAAAAGATATGGAGAGAGAGGGCAGCCTTGTCTAGTCCCTGATTTTAGTGGGATTGTTTCAAGTTTCTCTCCATTTAGATTGATGTTGGCTACCGGTTTGCTGTAAATTGCTTTTACTATGTTTAGATAAGGGCCTCGAATTCCTGGTCTTTCCAAGACCTTTAGCATGAAAGGATGCTGAATTTTGTCAAATGCTTTCTCAGCATCTAATGAGATGACTATGTGGTTTTTTCTTTGAGATTGCTAATATAGTGGATTACATTATGTTGTTGATTTTCTCAAAGAACCAACTCCTTGTTTTGTTGATGCTTTGTATGGTTTTATTTGTTTCTACTTGATTGATTTCAGCCCTGAGTTTGATGATTGCCTGCCTTCTACTCCTTTTTGGTGTATTTGCTTCTTTTTGTTCCAGGGCTTTCAGGTGTGCCATTATGCTGCTAGTGTATGCTGTCTCCCATTTCTTCTTGGCGGCACTCAGGACTATGAATTTTCCTCTTAGCACCACTTTCATTGTGTCCCATAAATTAGGTTATGTTGTGCCTTCCTTTTCATTAAATTTCAAAAAGTCTTTGATTTCTTTCTTTATTTCCACCTTGACCAAGTTATCATTGAGTAGAGCATTGTTCAGCCTCCATGTGTATGTGCGTTTTCTGTTGTTTTTGTTGCCATTGAAGACCACCCTTATTCCATAGTGATCTGATATGAGGCATGGGATTAGTTCTATCGTCTTATATCTGTTGAGGTCTGATTTGTGACCAATTATATGGTCAATTTTGGTGAAGGTACCATGAGGTGCTGAGAAGAAGGTGTATTCTTTTGCTCTAGGATGAAATGTACTATATATATCTTTTAGTTCCATTTGGTCCAAGGCTTCAATTAGATTCACTGTTCCCCTGTTTAGTTTCTGTTTTCCTGAATGATACATTTCAGAGAGTGGGGTGTTGAAGTCACCCACTATTATTGTGTGAGGTTCGATGTGTGCTTTGAGCTTTAGTAAAATTTCTTTTACGAACGAGGGTGCCCTTGCATTTGGAGCATAGATATTCAGAATTGAGAGTTCTTCTTAGTGGATTTTTCCCTTGAACAGTTTGTAGTGTCCTTCTGTGTCTTTTTTGATGACTTTAGGTTGAAAGTCAATTTTATCTGATATTAGGATGGCTACTCCGGCTCGTTTCTTGGGACTGCTTGTAAAATTGTTTTCCAGCCTTTTACTCTGAGGTAGTGTTTGTCTTTGACACTGAGGTGTATTTCCTGCATGCAGCAAACTGCTGGGTCCTGTTTACATATCCAGTCTCTTATTCTATGTCTTTTTATTGGGGAATTGAGACCATTGATATTAAGAGAGATTAAGAAATAGTGATTATTGCCACCTGCCATTCTTGAAGCTATCATTTTCAGTTACCTAGACTGAATATTATCTATGAAAGCCTTGACTCACACCATAGTTAAGGATATTATTAAGCTGTCATATGACAAAATATTAATAATATCTTGTAGGTTTTAATTGAAGAATAATTTCATACAATATATTCTGATCGTGGCTTTTCCTCAATAACTCCTTTCAAGTTCCTCTCACCTCCTCACTCATTCAACTCTATGTCCTTTTTTTCTTTCTATTTCTCTTTCAAAAGCAGAAAAAAATTAACAAAAGAATGAAAAAGTAACAATAAAAACAGACAGACAGGTAGACATACACACACACAGCATAAAACACTAGAATAGAAAACATAATAAATAGGCAAAAGACCAGTAAAACAAACATGTCTAAAGAAAGGCAAAAAATAAGAAAAATGGAAAAATTCTTGTTAATAACCACATGTGCTGTCCAGTCATTTGCTTATTTGGCCTTTCCTAATAGTCTAGATTTGGGATCTGGATTTGCCATTTGCTTCAGACACAGTAATATGCCTGCCCTTAACTGTGAGTTCTGCATTATTCTATTGTCTTTCTTTTACTTCTCTCATTGAGCAGTTCTATAGAAAACCATGTAAGTTTGTGGAAAGATATTGTGAAAATTTGGTTTTATCATGGAATATCTTGGTCTCTCCACCTATTGTGATTGAGAGTTTTGCTGGGTATAGTAGTCTAGGCTAGTATTTGTGCTCTCTTAGTTTCTGCATTAGATCTGCCCAGGATCTTCTGGAACATGCCAGACCCTTCCTACACCTCTTAAGATAAGATAAGATAAGATAAGATAAGATAAGATAAGATAAGGTAAGATAAGATAAGGTAAGATAAGATAAGGTGACCTATCTCTAAGAGTCATCTTCATATAAGAAATGATATGTATCGAGGTTGAATTTCTGTATAATTACAATTCTTTGTGTACCAGAGATAGTATTATATCAGGAAATTTTTTCACAAACCATACTCTGTGTATTTGTAGAAAATACAGTGAGATTAAGATACTTATATCTGATCCAGGTTGAAGAAGTCAATTTAAATGAGTTTTCTTCCTTGCCTCTTTGCATTTTGCTTATTTGCCTCAACATGTGCAGGATTCCTTCACTCAAAAATAATCCTCGAATTGAAGCTAGACATCAAGTGAATGTTGGGACTCAAATCCATACATCCTGGAAGTACAACCAATGTTCATAATCATTAAATTATTTCCTTAGACTTCTTCCTTAGTATATCAAGCCTATAAATAGTTATTTTTTTTTTCTTACCTAAATAACTCCAGGTCTTTCTCTCCCTGTTTAATGAAGCCCAGCTATTGGCAATATTCTGCTACACATAAACAGCTGTTTTTAATTGTTTCCTTTTTAAAGAGTAATGTAAAAAATTTCCTTTTTTCATGCTAGGCATGGGGATTTAGGACTTAGACCGGGATTTAGGACTTAGAAAAGTTTCTCTGACTTCTAAAGAAAAACGTCACATTGACTTTTAAGCCCTCGCAAAGTGAAACACTCGAGCAGCTGAGCAGCTGTAAGCACCAAAGGTAGCAGATGGGGCATCCAGCATTCTCAGTTCTTCTTCCCTTGGTGTTTTATGTCATGGCATGAATCACGGTGGGAGAAATACTATGATCTTGTTGACAGTAATAAATTGAAACATCTTCAGTCTGCAGGCTGTTGATCTTGAAAGAATACTGTGTGCCAGATCCACTAACACTGACTTGTGATGGCATAGCATCTTCCAAGCGGATTGCATTATTGATCAGGAGCTGAAGAGAATTTCCCTGTTTCGGCTTATACCAAGGCTAAGCACATTAAATGTTCTCACTTGCTAGACATGTGATGGTGCCACTTTCTCCTAGAGATGCAGACAAGGAGGCTGGAGACTGAGTCATCTGGATTTCACATCTGGCATCTAAAATTGAAAAATTGAAAACAAATCCCCACATGATTAGTTTTGATAGAAGAGGATTTTCAGTGAGACCAAGCAGCACTGACTACAGGAAGCTGAATAAATTTTCAGTGCTGTCTTCCTTACCTATAAGCTACAGCAGCAGCAACCCCAGGAGCTGAGTAAGCACACTCATGTCTGTGCGTCATCAGTGTGAGGCTGACTTCAGCACAGGGTGTGACCAGACTATGAAGGAGTTGTCATCAGTGGATTGTGCTTTGGGTACATGCAAATCAGCAAAGGGTAGACAATGAAGCAGGACACATCATATCAGTAGCTCATTACAGATCTGTGGTTCTCTATGTCTCCAATTGAGACGCTAATATAGGTTTATTTGTAGGGAATGTGTTTCTCTTTGAACAACAAAAAATAGCCATCATCTATGAATTACACCTTATTTGGATTTCTATCATGTTCTATGCTGTTTCTGTGTGTTTTCCTCCATGTTGGCGTATCTCAGATATCATATTGTTCTAGGCAATACATAACTGGATCCATTGTCCTTTCAAAGTTAGATGGTACTGTAGCCATACAGCTTCTTCTGATTTTTTTTCTTTCCCTATGTTTGTTTGTGAGCCTGAATTTTAGTTGCAACATTTTCCTCTTATCTTTCTTTATTATAAATCCTCCCAAATCTTGTCCCTGTTCTTTTTCAAATTCATGGACTTTTTACATTTTTTTCTATGAACTTATGTATTTCTACACACACACACACACAGACACACACACACACATACAGAGAGAGAGAGAGAGAGAGAGAGAGAGAGAGAGAGAGAGAGAGAGAGAGATTCCTAAATATGTCTTGTACACTTTATATAACCTTCCTTTTTAGTATGTTTTTAGGAATGATCTTTTCAACCTGGAGAATCAATTGGAGTACTCTTTCCTATGGAAGAGCACCTCTTCTGCTGACAGCTTTGCCTGCTTCTCCATAGTATTTTTTTGTAGAAGAGATGACTCATGTGCTGTTGCCATTCTGTTTGTCATTTTCATTGGTGTCCTCCTTATTCAATTCACATTTGAGTACTCATGTTATCAACATTTTATAGGTATTGCTTATGTTGTTACTCACTCTCACAACAAACTCCAAAATCTTCTGGATCTATTAGTCTTTCCATTTCCTTTTCCTCAGTGTTTACTGACCTTTGGATATGGGAGCCCTTTATGAATGAATCCCTTTGGATAGAGCACAAATCACCTTGCAGTTTTGTTTTCACAGTGATTCCCAGAAGAATAACAGAATATTCCTGGGAGGTGTGGTTTGCAAATGAAGACCATTCTCACATGAGTAACCCATCTTTTCAGGTAAACAATCTCACTTTCCTTATTTATGACAGCTCAGCTACAGAAGAATTGCTTCTATCAAGCCAGACAGTGGCATGGGTTTTCTCACCTCTTTCTAGGCATATGAGCTCCCCTCCTAGATTCATGTCTATATCCAGTATTCTTCTGTGTCTTCAGATTATGACACCTGACTTCTTCTACTTTTAACTTCAGTTATTGTGTTAAATGTACATGAGTATTCTCTCTGAAATAATTATTTATGTCCTTAAATTTACATGGATCCCACATTTCCACATGCTATGGGAACCATAACTTTTCTAAATATGAAGAGAACATTTATATTAACCTACATTTAAGACAGAACGATATAGACTGTGTGGTCAAAGAAGCTTGTAAGGAAGTGAATGTCCAGGATATATATTGAGAGTTTTACCCATAGAACTGTCCAGACTTAGTATGTGTTCAATAAATGGTTGAATGGGAAAATTTATACATATACAGACAATGATTCTATAGGAGATAGAGGTTTTACTGGGTGAAACCGACATCAACTCATAACCTGAAAAGGATGATGGACACAGGAGAGGTGTCAGAAAGAAAATAAGTACAGTAGGATAAAACAAAAACCAATATATCATAATTGGCCATAAAAACAGACAGAAAAGAGTAAACGAGGAGGTACAAGAAACTGTTGCTTACCTGTATTTTAAGGAACAGATGAATTTACTACTTTTTGAAGTTTATTGCTATTTCTCTTTATGTAACATATAGTGGTGATTTTCATATTTCTGCATTACGGTACACTTGTCTAGGGTGCCTAGCACTGAAAAGGTGAACTATATTTTTCCAGATAGCCTCAGGGTCATCTTCCTTAGATGTAATGATAATCTGATTAGGTGTCATGTGAAATAAAATGGACATTTGAAAAGAGAAAACAACAACAACAACAAAAAAACTCAATATCATCTTGATGGGATTTTCCTTTGATGAGTATGAAGTCTCCTTCCATATATCTTTTAACTAGGTATGAGTGGTTTCTATTTTATCAGACATTGACTGGATTGTACCAGATTCTTTCTAAGGTGCATTTGCTTAGAACAACATAGAATTGCTTAGAACAATGTCGAATATCTGTCCAGGCCCGTCTGGATTATAGACTCACCATTAAGATATCAGATACCATTCTAATATATCTGAATTCATATGTTAATTGATGTTTTCCTCTTGTATCTTTTAGTATTCTATATTATGTTCGTTGAATGAGTATTAAATATCAAGAGGAATTTATTTCCTCATCCAATCTATTTTGTGTTACATAGCTTTTGTATCTTGATAGGCACCTCCTTTTTAGATTTGAAAGGCACTTTTTTTCTTACAATTTGGTTGAAAATATGTATTTTATCTTTGACCTGAGTTTTTTGTACTTGCTCTGTTCCCATTATTAAAGATTTCTTTTTTTCACAGTGAGCAGATTTCATGAATGTTGCTTTAAAACTGTGTGAAGCATGCCACGAAACCCTAATCAGAGGAGGCATATGTATGTGTAGATGTGAAAATGTGTAAGATATAATGATAACTTGTGATAGGTTTGAATATGGGATTGATCGAATGAGTGAATGAATTTATGAATAAATGAATAAAAATAAGAGCCTTGATATCAATGTTAAAAAGGGGAGTTGAAAGAAAATATATAAATGAACTAGGAGTTTTTCAAATAGCTATTATTTAAACCCATAACCTTTTAACTAGAAATATTAATGTGCCAATCTATGTGGATTTGTCTGGCTAGAATAGAATCATTTGTCTAATCATCTAAAAATTTGAGTATACACTAGTTGTAGAGAACTCACTCATCATTGGGGGAATATAAATTTTGAATCTAGAATTGTCATTTAAGAAATTCTTCAAGCATGAGGGGATCAAATGATCACAAGTGAAAGTTGATTTGAATGAGATATCAGTTCATCAAAATGGAATAGTTTGAATAATGCAGTAATTAACATAACATACTAATTTGCTGATCATAGGCATCTTTGAATTAGTTTAAAATGTAAATCAGTAATTGAAGTATAATAATGTATCAAGGACATTTATGTAAATCCTTGTTCATATAAAGGGAGAAAGTAAATCTGCACCAGAAAATTTTGTCAGATAGTTTCTTAACCAACGATCAAAGTGAACATTTCAAAGGGATTGGATCAACTGAAATCATGGACCTTGTATGATATGCCTCTCACTTTGGACAAGTCTTGACACAAAATTAATTTCAAATAATGTCTGATAGACAGCATATATTCATGCTAGGGCTGTGTGGTAGAACTCTATCTTCTAGCCAATATATTCCTTACAGTGTCTCCCAATTTGCACAAGTATGTGCCAAAGTGAGAGGCATAGCATGAGTAAATAGAATGTAATCTTCAAAAACACTAATATCTGAAGTGAAGCAAAGTATTCAGAGTATTACAGATAAAGGGAGACTGGGGTGACAGAGTCTAAGGCATCTGGTTAGTCTGGCTCATTCTGTGCACATATGAAGAAGTTTGCAAAGGAGATGTGGGAGATAATATACCTGGGTCCAAAACATACAGTGGGAATAATCAATCCAATATTGTTGAGGTATAGTATTCTTCCACACTGCTGTTCTCAGAAATAGTGACTCTGGATCTCAAATATATTTATAAAGGCTGAGGACATAAGCTTTGCTGTTCTCCAACTAGCCCATAATTTAACATGCCATTTACTGATCTAAGTTCTACTAAATGACTGCTGAACTCTGCTTATCTCTACTATGTTTCTTCTTCCTCATGTCCCAGGGTGACAGCCCCCCTCCCCTGCCCCAAGCCCTGGATCTGGCTTTATCCAAGAATCCTTTCTGCCTACTGAATATCCCCCCTTGAATTCTATTATTTCCTATTGACCATATTTTTATTGACAGGTGATGTACACTTGTCAATAATAATGTACAAAAACACAGTTTCAAAAACTATACTGTACAAAACACTATACAGTATAGAAGAGAATCACTCTATACAATGTGGAATCATGTGAAATCTCTACCGAAAATACATGATGCTGATTATCACTTGTTTGTTTTCATTGTAATCACATAGGAAAAAGCAATTAGTGCGAAATACACTGTAAAATCTGGAAAATTAAACTGAGCCTTGCACAAATGATTCCAGTGAGAAAAAAATATTATTTTGTTCTTGAAAGTATGATTTTCCCAATTTTTGCAAGAATACCCATCAGATATCAAAAGTTTGCCTTATTTTGATATTGCAGATATTTGTGTATATTAAATTCTCTTCTGACTTTCATTGTCAGTAAATTTTATGATAATAAAATTATGTTGAGAGTATACTCTTGAAAGTAATGGTGATGAGGGTACTTGAGAGTAGGTATTATTATGAAGAATCAAAGTTCTTCATAAAGTCACAGTGAATGAAAATGGTCAAATGGCATTAATATGAATAACTGTTTAAAGCTCTCCTTTCTTTTAATATGGGAATACCTCGCTGGTCAAGGAATGATTATCTAGGTGAAATTTCTTTAAAAAAAGATGTGTTTTTATTTAAACGAGTACACTGTAGCTGTCTTCAGACACACCAGATGATGGCATCAGATCCTATTACAGATGGTTGTGAAGCACCATGTGGTTGATGGAATTGCACTCAGGGCCTCTGGAAGAGCAGTAAGTGCTCTTAACTGATGAGCCATCACTCCAGCCCCTAAGTTAATTTTCTAATAACCTTCATTTTATGTGAATGCTGTTGTATACTTCTGGAATAATGTTGATCAATAATCTATTATTTTCTTAAATGTTTTTCTATAGAACTGCTCAATGTCAGAAGTTCTTGAGAGACAATAGGATAACACAGTTCTGACCATTAAAGTTTGGCATATTACTGTGTCTGAGGCCAATTGAAGATCCAGACCCCAGATGTAGACTATATGAACAGTCTCAGAAGGGGGGTATTTGTTGTTACAAATTATGGTTCCTCCTATGGGGCTGCAAACCTCTTCAGCTCCTTGGGTCCTTTTTCTAGCTGCTCCTGAGACAGGCTTTCAGGCCCACAGGAGAGACAAGCTCCAGACAGAGACAGCAGGACTAACACCAGAGATAACCAGATGGCGAAAGGGAAATGCAAGAACATTACCAACAGAAACCAAGGCAATATGGCACAATCTGAACCCAGTTCTTCCACAACAGCAAGTCCTGGATACCCCAACACACCAGAAAAGCAAAATATAGATTTAAAATCACAGCTCATTATGCTAATAAAGGACTTCAAGGAAAACATAAATAACTCCTTTAAATAAATACCAGGAGAACACAGGTGAACAGGTAGAAGCCCTTAAAGAGTTACAGGAAAGCACAACCAAACAGGTGAAGGAATTGAATAAAAACATCCAAGATCTAAAAATGGAGGTAGAACTAATAAAGAAATCACAAAGGGAAACATCTCTGCACCTAGAAAACCTAGGGAAAAAGTCAGAATACAAGAGATTGAAGAGATAATCTCAGGTGCAGAAGATACCATAGAAAATATTGACACAATAGTCAAAGAAGATTATTTTTTTCAATTAAAACCTAGAAGATATTACCAATATTTTGTGTAGCTGCCTAGTAGCTTTGGTTAAACTGGGTACACCTGGAAGGAGAGCATGGACTGAAAGAGAACAGGCTGATAAGAAATATAATGAGCCAAGACATAATTTTTTCTGATCAAGGTTCAATGTTTAATATCTTAACTGAGAATACATAGGGGTAAAACCCATTTCACATTTCTCCAGTATCCAGTCAGCAAAAGAAGCTCAGCTGCTCAGTGGGTAGTCAGGCTTCTTGCAGGAAGCTGGGAAATGGCAGAACAATAGACTTCACCTCAGTGAATTCCACCCTAAATGGGATAGGCTACTGTTTCAAACAAGGACTGGTTTAGCCTGCTCAAGGCTGGAGGAAGGGCACAATTTTGTCCTGTGACAGCTTAATAATTTGCTTAACTACACTGTGATAAATGCTTTTAAATCTAATGTTCCATCTAGGTAATTGAAAATGATATTTGTAGGCATTTGATCTTACTGGTCTTCTACTTGCATATTATGGATTCTTTTCTTGTGGCTTGGAATTTTGTGTGTATGCAGGTTATTTTGATTCCTCTAATCATTTGTTGTTGTTTTCTTATTTGTCTCTTTGTTTGTTTTCCAAAGAGACAACAAATGAAAAAATACTCAGAATTGAGAGAATGTGGAAGTAAGAGCAATCTGGGAGGAGTTAGGCCAAGAGAAACTGTGATCAGAATATATTGTCTGAAAACCAATTTCTCAATTAAAAATTGAAAGAAAGCCATCATCAACAGTCACTTGCTCTATGAAAGCATGTTAGTGTGCTTAACTATAGTGTCAGTGCACACTTTCATGTTTAATCTCCTATCTGAAACACAGCTTGTTCAGAATAACTCAACTGCAGAATTTCAAAAAAGTTCCCCAGCTACTTTCATCAGTGCATGCAAAAACTATAAATTACAAACTATCTTCCTCTTTTGCTCTATGCCATTGACACTTTTGATGTGAAATTGAGTACAAGCTCTGGTACAGTAGGACAGCAATTCATGTTATAGTGAAATTCAGAAACTGGATCACAAACATATGATATCTTGATCACCCACGGCCAGGGACATGCTCAGACATTCAGGTACTGAGATGGGGCACAAATGAGTAGACAGGAGGCTGATGAACTCTGGACATTAACACTCTTAACGTTTTGGGGCCCAGAGCTGGTAGATTCTGACAATTAACTCCTGCTGATAGCAGTAAGTGATTAGGAAAAGAAATGTAATTATATGAGCTTTTTGCCATTTAATTTAACTCTTCATGAGCCAAAGAAAAATAAAAAACATGAAGAGAAAATCATGCATACTCACTCATGTGCAGACACACACACACAAGCACACATTCATCTAGGCCCAATCACCTTTATTTTTAGTTTCACAAGGGCACATGCATAGTTACATATATATCCATATACTTACATAAATACATATAGACAAATATACATATATATAAACATATGTACATATATACATATATGCATATGCACATATATACATAAACATATATACACATATGTATATATATATACACATATATAATAGGAACATAATTACATATTTACATGTATACACACTTGATTGATAGAATAGAGCTCCAATAGTCACATTTATTTTTTATCTCATCATTTTATACCTTCTTAGAGAAACGTCCTGTATAAAATTCTCTCATAGATAAAATGGTACACAAAAGGGCAGTTCCAGATAGATGTTGATAGCAAGTTCAAAAAATTGTATTGCAATTATAACTGATTCTATAAGCTCATTATAAGCTCATTAAACAACTGTTTCATATGGCCTTGCTTTATCTCGGTGCACACTAATGGCCTCATCCTTGGTCCTGACTTAGAATGAATATTTTTCTGATAACAAATCTGTCTGAGTCCTTTATCCCTTCTAAGTGCAATTCATGAAAGCTCAGTATAGATCTTTGCTCCAGTGTCCAGGTAGTTGGGACCGCCAGGCTCAGAGACAGACAGGCATAATATCGCTTGGGTCTCAGGCAGCTTGTGTGTACCCTGTTCCAAGAGCTGGGCAGATCTGCAGTAACCAGCAGGCCAGCTCTGCTGTGGGACTTCTGCCTTGCAGAGGGAACCCCCCCCCCCCCCGCCGCACTGGGCGGGAGCCTACCAGCTTCACTTTGGCGACCTCTGTTCCTGGATCGACTGCACTGAGGAGACAGATACCCAGGTTTTCCCCAATATAACATCGCTTGGGACACGGCCTGTTGGGGCTTCCATCTGCTCCCAAGAGCAGGACAACACTGCGGTCCTCTGGGCACCAGCTCTGCTGTGGGCCATCCCTCTTGCAAAGTGACATGCACTGTGAAGAGAGTGCAGAGTGCACTCTGCCATCTTTGCTCCAGCACCAGGGCAGCTGGAACCGCCAGGCTCAGAGACAGACAGGCATACTATCTCTTGGGTCTCAGGCAGCTTGTGTGTACCCAGTTCCCAAGAGCTGGGAAGTTCTGCAGTAATCAACGAGCCAGCCCTGCTGTGGGACTTCTGCCTTTCAGAGGGACGCCCCCTTGCCCCCCTTCTGGGAGAGATCACACACCCCAGCACAGGGCGGGAGCCTACCAGCCTCCCTTTGACAACCTCTGCTCTGGGAATCCACTACGCTGAGCCTTTGGATGTGCAGAGATTCCGCAATATAACATCACTTGGGGCAAGGCACATCAGGACTCCAAAGTCACTCAGGAGCAGGGCAGGCCCCAGAAATCGGTGCTAGGGGAATCCCAGTAATCGGGGGGGGGGGGGCAGTAATAGCTTTGCAGGCTCACAGGAGGTCCAACCAACAGCCAGTGACAGCAGGACCAACTAACACCAGAGGTAACCAGATGGCAAAAAGAAAACGTAGGAACGTTACTAACAGAAATCAAAGTAATATGGCACCATCCGAACCCAACTCTACAACAGCAGCAAGTCCTTGATACCCCACCACACCCGAAAGACAAGATCTGGATTTAAAATCACTTCTCATGATGCTATTAGAGGATCACAAGAAGGACACAAATAAATCTAATAAAGAATTACAGGAGAGCATGAATCAACGGTTAGAAGCCCTTACAAAGGAAACCCAAAAATCTCTTAGAGAAATGCAGGAGAATATGGATCAACAGATGGAGGCCCACAAGGAGGCAACACAAAAATCGCTTAAAGAAATGAATCAACAGGTAGATGCACTTTCAAAGGAATCACAAAACCTGCATAAAGAAATGCAGAAGAATATGGGTCAACAGACGGATGCCCATAGGGAGGCAACACAAAAATTACTTAAAGAAATGAATCGACGGATAGATGCCCTTACAAATTAAACACAAGAATTGCTTAAAAATCTACAGGAGATGATAGATCAACAGATGGAAGCCCATTAGGAGGAAACACAAAAATCGCTTAGAGAAATACAGGAGAACTTGGGTCAACAGGCAGAAATCCTGAAAGAGGAAAGGCAAAAATACCTTAAAGAAATACAGGAAAATACAAACAAACAAGTGAAGGATCTCACCAAATCCATCCAGGATCTAAAAAAGGAAGTAGAAACAACTAAGAAATCACAAAGGGAGACAACTTTGGAGATAGAAAACCTTGGGAAGAAATCAGGAGTCATAGATGCAAACATCAACCATAGAATGCAGGAGATGGAAGAAAGAATCTCAGGTGCCTAAGATACCATAGAAAGCATCCACTCAACAGTCAAAGAAAATGCAAAATGCAAAAAAAATGTGTAACCCAAAACATCTAGGAAATCCAGGACACAATGAGAAGACCAAACCTAAGGATTATAGGTATAAATGAGAGTGAAGATTTGCAACTTAAAGGGGCAGTAAATATCTTCAACAAAATTATGGAGGAAAACTTCCCTAACCTAAAGAGAGAGATGACGATGAACGTACAAGAAGCCTACAGAACTCCAAACAGACTGGACCAGAACAGAAAAACCACCCGTCACATAATAATCAAAACACCAAATGTACTAAACAAAGAAAGAACATTAAAAGCAGTAAGAGAAAAAGGCCAAGTAACATATAAAGGAAGACCTATCCGAATCACATCAGACTTCTCATCAGAGATTTTGAAAGCCAGAAGATCCTGGGCAGAGCTCATGCAGAGTCTTAAAGAACACAAATGCCAGCCTAGACTACTATAACAAACAAAACTCTCAATCACCATAGAAGGAGAGACAAAGACATTCCATGATAAAACCAAATTTACACAATATCTTTCCACAAACCCAGCCCTGCAAAGGATAATAGGTGGAAATCGACAATACAAGGAGAGAAAATACACCCTGGAAAAAATGAGATACTAACCTTCATTCATCAAACCCAAAAGTAGATAAGCACTCAAACATAAAGATAGCATCAAGAATAGCAGGTGGCAATAATCACTATTCCTTAATCTCTCTTAATATCAATCGTCTCAATTCCCCAATAAAAAGACATAGACTAAGAGACTGGATATGTAAACAGGACCCAGCATTTTGCTGCGTGCAGGAAACGTACCTCAGTGTCAAAGACAAACACTACCTCAGAGTAAAAGGCTGGAAAACAATTTAACAAGCAAATAGTCCCAGGAAAAGAGCCAGAGTAGCCATCCTAATATCAGATAAAATTGACTTTCAACCTAAAGTCATCAAAAAAGACTCAAAAGAACACTATATACTGATCATGGGAAAAATCCACCAAGAAGAACTCTCAATTCTGAATATCTATGCTCCAAATGCAAGGGCACCCTCATTCGTAAAAGAAACTTTACTAAAGCTCAAAGCACACATCTCACCTCACACAATAATAGTGGGTGACTTCAACACCCCGCTCTCTGAAATGGAAAGCAGAAACTAAAAAGAGACACAGTGAATCTAATTGAAGTCTTTGACCAAATGGAACTAACAGATATATATAGAATATTTCATCCTAGAGCAAAAGAATACACCTTCTTCTCAGCACCTCATGGTATCTTCTCCAAAATCGACCATATAATTGGTCACAAATCAGACCTCAACAGATATAAGAAGATAGAACTAATCCCATGTCTCCTATCAGATCACTATGGAATAAGGGTGTATGGGAAAAAAAGAAAAAGAAAAGCGGGGCCTGGCACGGGCACGGGGGCACACACCAGGCAAGGCCGGCGGCGCACAGGCCTCGCTCTAGGGCCAAGGCAGTGTACATATGCAAAGGACACGGAAGTTCCGTGGGGGGTTTTGGGGGAAACAGGCAAGATGCACGCGTGCCTCGGCCTAACCGGATCGGGCAGCCACACCACCTGCCAGTCCCACACATGGCGCGCAGGGGCGCAGAGAGATCCAGGATCTCTCTGTGTGTTACCTGGGCTCAGATTGTCCGCGTGACTGGATCCCAGAGTCTCAGACGGTGCGTACCAGCTAGCTCCGTGTGGCGAGTTTAATAGGAGGCGGCCCATAGCTTTGATGTTTTATTATTAAGAAAATAGAAAGAGAAAACAGATAGAAAGATAAAGAAAGAAGAGAAAATAGATAAGAGAAGCCATGACCACGTGGAAAGGGGAGAAGACAGAGAGACAGACAGAGAGGGCCGGGAGAGAACAGGCAGAGAGAGAGAAAGAGAGCACGCTCTGAGGGGTGTTATTTACAGTGAGTTGGGCGGTCACATAACCAGGAAGCGGGGACAGTGTGGATGCAGGCAGCTGACTGCCTAGGCGGAGTCAGGCTAGAACCTGGGGCGTGGCCACACGTCTCATTAAGGTCCCACAAGGGTGGTCTTCAATGGCAACAAAAACAACAGAAAACCCACATACACATGGAGGCTGAACAATGCTCTACTCAATGATAATTTGGTCAAGGTGGAACTAAAGAAAGAAATCAAAGACTTTTTAAAATTTAATGAAAATGAAGGCACAACATACCCTAATTTATGGTACACAATGAAAGTGGTGCTAAGAGGAAAATTCATAGCCCTGAGTGCCCCCAAAAAGAAATGGGAGACAGCATACACTAGCAGCTTAATGGCACACCTGAATGCCCTGGAACAAAAATAAACAAATACACCAAAGAGGAATAGAAGGCAGGAAATCATCAAACTCAGGGCTGAAATCAATCAAGTAGAAACAAATAAAACCATACAAAGAATCAACAAAACGAGGAGTTGGTTCTTTGAGAAAATCAACAAGATAGATAAGCCCTTAGTCAGACTAGCCAGAGGGCACAGAGACAGTATCCAAATTAATAAAATCAGAAACGAAAGGGAGAGATAACAACAGAAATTGAGGAAATTCAAAAAATCATCAGATCCTACTACAAAAGCCTGTATTCAACACAACTAGAAAATCTCGAGGAAATGGACAATTTCCTTGACAGATACCGAATACCAAAATTAAATCAGGATCAAATGGACCATCTAAACTGTCCTATAACGCCTGAAGAAATAGAAGTCGTCATTGGAAGTCTTCCAACCAAAAAAAGCACAGGTCCAGATGGTTTTAGTGCAGAATTCTATCAGACCTTTAAAGAAGACCTAACACCAATACACTTCAAATGATTCCACAAAATAGAAACAGAAGGAACACTACCCAACTCGTTCTATGAAGCCAGAATTACGCTAATACCAAAAGCACACAAAGATCCGACAAAGAAAGAGAATCTCAGGCCAATCTCTCTTATGAATATCGATGCAAAAATACTCAATAAAATTCCTGCCAACCGAATCCAAGAACACATCAAATTGATCATTCACCACGATCAAATAGGTTTCATCCCAGGGATGCAGGGATGGTTCAATATAAGGAAATCCATCAATGTAATCCACTATATAAACAATCTCAAAGAAAAAAAACCACATGGTCATCTCATTAGATGTTGAGAAAGCATTTGACAAATTCATCATCCTTTCATGCTAAAGGTCTTGGAAAGATCAGGAATTCGAGGCCCATATCTAAACATAGTAAAAGCAATTTATAGCAAACTGGTAGCCAACATCAATCTAAATGGAGAGAAACTTGAAACAATCCCACTAAAATCAGGGACTAGACAAGGCTGCCCTCTCTCTCCATATCTTTTCAATATAGTACTTAAAGTTCTAGCTAGAGCAATTAGACAACAAAAAGAGGTCAAAGGGATACAAATTGGAAAGGAAGGAGTCAAACTATCACTATTTGCAGATGGTATGATAGTATACTTAAGCGACCCAAAGAACTCCACCAGAGAACTCCTACAGCTGATAAACAACTTCAGCAAAGTGGCCGGATATAAAATCAACTCAAGCAAGTAAGTAGCCTTCCTATACTAAAAGGATAAGCAGGCTGAGAAAGAAGTAAGAGAAATGATACCCTTCACGATAACCACAAACCATATAAAGTGTCTTGGTGTGACTCTAACCAAACAAGTGAAAGATCTGTATGACAAGAACTTCAAGTCTCTGAAGAAAGAAATTGAAGAAGACCTCAGAAGAAAGAAAAATCTGCCATGCTCATGGATTGGCAGGATTAATATAGTAAAAATGGCCATCTTGCCAAAAGCAATATACTGATTCAATGCAATCCCCATCAAAATACCAACTCAATTCTTCATAGAGTTAGAAAGAGAAATTCAAAAATTCATCTGGAATAACAGAAAACCCAGAATAGCTAAAACTATTCTCAAGAGTAGAAGAACCTCTGGGGGAATCAGTATCCTGGACCTCAAACTGTACTACAGAGCAATAGTGTTAAAAACTGCATGGTATTGGTACAGTGACAGGCATGTAGATCAATGGAACAGAATTGAAGACCCAGAAATGAATCCACACTCCTATGGTCACTTGATCTTTGACAAAGGAGCTAAAACCATACAGTGGAAAAAAGATAGCCTTTTCAACAAATGGTGCTGGCTCAACTGGAGGTCAACATGCAGAAGAATGCAAATTGATCCATTCTTATCTCCTTGCGCTAAGTTCAATTCCAAGTGGATCAAGGACCTCCACATAAAATGAGACACACTGAAACTAATAGAAAGGAAACTAGGGAAGAACCTTGAACATATGGGCACAGGGGAGAATTTCCTGAATAGAACTCCAATAGCTTATGCTCTAAGATCAAGAATTGACAAATGGGACCTCATTAAATTACAAAGTTTTTGTAAGGCAAAAGACACTGTCAAAAAGACAAAGAGGCAACCAACTAACTGGGAAATGATCTTTACCAACCCTACATCCGACAGAGGGCTAATATCCAATATATACAAAGAACTCAAGAAGTTAAACTCCAGAGAGGCAAGTAACCCTATTAAAAAATGGGGTACAGAGCTAAACAAAGAGTTCTCACCTGAAGAATATCTAATGGCTGAAAAGCACCTAAAGAGATGTTCATCATCCTTAGTCATTAGGGAAATGCAAATCAAAACAACCTTGAGATTCCATCTTCCACCAGTCAGAATGGCTAAGATCAAAAACACAGGAGACAGCAGTTGTTGGCGAGGATGTGGAGAAAGAGGAACACTCCTCCACTGCTGGTGGAATTGCAAGCTGGTACAACCACACTGGAAAGCAGTCTGGTGGTTCCTCAGAAAACTGGGCATGACACTCCCAGAGGATCCGGCTATACCACTCCTGGGCATATACCCAGAGGCTTTACCTGCATGCAATAAGGACACATGCTCCACTATGTTCATAGCAGCCTTATTTATAATAGCCAGAAGCTGGAAAGAACCCAGATGTCTAAGTTTTTTTCTTTACATTCCAAGTGGTTTCCCCTTTCCTGTTTCCTCCCTCCCCGAAAGTCCCATGAGCCCCATTACCTCCCTTTGTTCCCCATTCAACTCCCTCTTGCTTCTCTGTCCTGGCATTCCCCTACATCCAGTCTTTCCAGGACCAGGGGTCTCTTCTTCCATCTTCTTGGAAATCTATTGATATGTGAATTGTGTCTAGGGTATTCAGAGATTCTGGGTTAATATGCCCTTATCAGTGACTGCATACCATGTGTGTTCTTTTGTGACTGCATTACCTTACTAAGGATGATATTTTCCAGTTCTGACCATTTGCCTAGGAATTTCGTGAATTCATTGTTTTAATTGGAGAGTAGTATTCCATTGTGTAAATATACCATATCTTCTGAATCCATTCCTCCCTTGAGGGACATCTGTTCCATGCCTTTCAAAACACACCCCTAGGGACCATGTAAAATAGTAGGTCATCTCCTAAAAATCTACTTGCTTGCCATAATCCTTCCTCCAGGGATTCTGTCAACCCACAAAGAACATTAAATATCATAACACTTGTGCACACACCTTAGTCACCCTACGCTGGCTGAATATTCTGAATGTACATTTTTCAAATTCATTCATAAGTATTTGTTCCTTCCTCTTGCTTGATATCCTCTGTCCTACATACAGCCATGGAAAATATGTTATCCTTGAAACTGAATAAGTTTTCGTTGTGGTAGGATATGGCATCAAGCATAGAATCTTAGAGTCAAATGAGCATTGGTTAAAATTTGAAGATCTAGATTTGAAAATAGAGAATTATGTAAAAGTGCAGGAGTAACCTCACCTTAGTAACAGCCTGTCCCAGCATCTGCAACTATAACAGCCTGTCCCAGCATCTGCAACTATCAGATGATAGAAGAGAGGTGCACTTCATTTTCTACAAAATTAAATAATCAATTTTGAGGCTTAAGAGTAGCATGGTTCTTTGAATAACTCCAGGTTCACTGTGTGCTTTCCTAGCTACTGTCTCATTTAGGACAGTCATCTATCATAGCACAAGCTCAGAAGTGCAAAGAAGATCTCAAGTTATTTCCATTGTTGAGTATTAACTTCTTTGCACTAACCCCTGCAGTCATTTGTATGAAATTGAACTTCAGAAAAAAACAACTTAAGGAAAATGTTTTTCTCTAGTTCAATGGAAATTGACTCCCTAAATTGTATCTCCCCTGCTTCACCACATTCTTGAGTTTTAGATCCTTGTCTTGCCATCACCATCCTGGAGTGATAATCTTTCCTCTGCTGTTGTTTTTCCTCCCTATCCAGCCAGAAGGAATGAAATATACTGTATTGCCCAGGCCAGGCTATGTGTCTAATTTACCTGCTGATTTTTGCATAAACTTTTCTATTCTCTACAGGCATTGCCTCATACCCATTCTCACGTAATTACCCTCTCAACATAAATTGTTCTGCAGTTTTGCTGACCTTTGACAAAACTGTGCATGACCCCAACATCTATCACAAAATATTTCAATATATTACCCAATTCTGTGAACTTTCCTGGCATAGCATTTAATGTAGATCTGATTTCTTCTCTATCTCCTGAGTATATCTAAGTGTTAGTTCCTGCGTATAATAATGTGTTTTATGTCCAATAAAAACAATCTAATCAATATTCTATGTACCAATCTCCATTGGATATAACATGACATTTCAGAAGATCCCTTAAAATAAGGTTTAAAATTACATGCCCACTGTCAGGATAGAAAAAAAAAACTTTAAGTAGGTAACTTGGAACCAATAAGAATTTACTCAGAGACACAAAGAATATTTGCTTTTACTTTTATTTTGTTTTTCAAAAATCATAAGTAAATATATCATTCTCATCTTGGCACTCCCAGTTTTCTCTCTAGCTCTCACCGTCTCCTCTTTTTAGATGTGCATTTAAGTTATTAACTACTACATCTGATCCATTCCTGCCTGCCTGCTACTAGGAAAAATCCCTGGAAAGGAGAGCTCTCAAATTAAATTTTTCGTTGATAAACTGTCTTGACTATGATTTCCTATCACAGCAATAAAAAAGAATTCATGAAATATCTGATAACTAAAGTATGGTCCATAGACACAGAGAAGAAAGTCATGGAGGATGAAATTTAATTGGGTAACATAGGTTTCCCAAGGAGGGAAAGAGTAGAATGGATGTTATGTGTGACTCTTACATTACCTCTATAGGCAGAGACTCTTCCGACCTCTAACACACAGGTGACTAATAGCAGAAATGGCATCCATATTATATGTAAGACCACAAACATTCCAGACACTTCCTACATCTCTTAAGATGGTACAGGTAACCTACTGCTAACACTCATCTTCACATAAGAAATGGCATGTACAGTGGGTTGAGTTTCTATGTAATTACATATCTTTATGTACCAAGGATAGTATTACATAAGGAAACTTTTTTCCCAAACCATAATATGTTGAAATTTGGTAGGAATACAGTGAGTGAGATCAAACTACCTAAGCCTGATCCAAGTTGAAGATGTCAATTTAAATGAATTTTCTTTCTTCCCTCTTTGCAGTTTGCTTACCTGCCTTTACATTGGCACAAATTCCTTCACTCAAAGTCAGAAAGAGTAGCTAAAAAATAATCCTTGAATTGGAGTGATCAAAAGCTAGACATCAAGTTAGTATTGGCACTCAAATCTAGATCCCCTGGAAGAACACCTAATGTTCATAATCATTAAATTGTTTCCTTAGAGTTTTTCCTCAGTATGTTAATTCTATAAATAGACATGTTTTTCTTACCAAAATAACTCTAGCTGCATGTGTGGGTGTGTGTGTGCATGAACACCCTTGTTTAATGTAGCCCAGTTATTGCCAATCTTCTACACATAAAAAGGTATTTTTAGTTGTTCTATTTTCCTTTTTCAAATGAATAATGTAAACCATTCCCCTATTTTGATACTAGGCCTGGGTGTGTGGGGGGGGAAGAGGGATTTAAGACATAGAAAAGTTTCTCTGACTCCTATATAAAAACATCGAATTGTCCTTTAAGCATTGGTAAAGAGAAACAATCTCAGTAGCTGAGCAGCTGAAAACACCAAAGGGAGCAGTTGGAGTAGGCTGTGCTCTCATTTCTGCTTCCCTGGGTGGTTTATGTCATGACTTGAATCACTGTGGAGGGGCACTATAATGCTATTGACAGTAATAACTTGCAACATCTTCAGGCTGCAGGCTGTTGATTTTGAGAGAATTCTGTGTGCCAGATCCACTGCCACTGAAACGCGATGGCAAACCATCTGCCAAGTTGGTTGAATAGATCAGGAGCTGAGATTTCCATGGTTTTTGCTGATACCATGCTAAATAATTGTAAATGTCCCCACTTGCTGGACATGTAATGGTGACACTTTCTCCCAGAGAGGCAGACAGGAATGCTGGAGACTGAATCATCTGGATGTCACATCTGGCATCTGAGATTGAAAAATTGAAAACAAATCCCAAATAATTAATTCTCTCACAAAGGGATTTTGACTGAGACCAAGCAGAACTGACTACAGGAAGCTGAATACATTTCCAATGCTGTCTTCCTTATCTGTAAGCCACAGCAACAGCAATGCCAGGAGCTGAGTGGGTACACTCATGTGTGTTTGTGATCAGTTTAAGGACGACACCAGCACAGGCCTGTGACCTGATTATGAAGAAGTCCTCATGTCTGTGGGCTGTGATTTGGGTACATGTAAATCAGCTGGTCTTAGGCACAGCTTCAGGACTCACCAGGTTAGTAGATCACTACAGAGCAGTGGTTCTCTTATTTTACTCCAATTTAGACACAGTACAGGTTTATTTGTAGGGAATGTGCTTTTCTTTGTAGAGATTCTTTGTTATGTTTTCCTCCATGTCGAGATGTTTCAGATATTGTACTGTTTGTTCTAGGTGGTTCATAATGATCCCATTTTCCTTTGAAAGTTAGGTGTAGATGTTATTGTGGCCATGCAGGTTCTTCTGTTTTTTGTTTTGTTTTGTTTTGTTTTGTTTTTGTTTTTTGTTTTTTTCCCTATGCTTGTTTCTGAGTCTGAATGTTAATCACAAACTTTTCTCTTACCATTCCCTATTACAAGTCTCCCCCAAAATATGTCCCTGTTCTCTTTAAAATTCATGGCCTCACCCAGAGACTGCCCTACCTGGGGATTCACCCAAACCCCAACAATAAACACTACTATGGACCACAAGAAGGAACATGCCATGGTTGTCTTCGGAATGGCCCTGCCAGAGCCTTACACATACAGAGGCAGATGCTAGCAGCCAACTATTGGTCTGGGAGTGGGGTCTCCAATAGAGGAGTTGGGGAGCGGTCCGAAGGAGCTGAGGGGTTTACAGCCCCACAGGAAGAACAACAATGTTGGTCACCAAGACGGCCTAGGACTCTCAGGGACTAAGCCATCAACCAAGGAGTACACATGGTTCCAGCCAAAAATGTGGCAGAGGAATGTCTTGTAGGGCATCAGTGGGAGGAGTGGTCCTTGGTCAGATGAAGGCTAAATAGATGCCCCAACAAGGGGAAATTGAGGAGGGGGAGGTGGGAGAGGGTCAGGTGGAGGGGCATATACTTGGAGGCAGGGAGTGAGAGGAAGAGTTGGGAGGTTTTGGGGAGGGGGGGGAACTGGGAAAGGTTTTACCACTTGAAATGTAAATTAAGATTATATTAATAAATTAAAAAGATAAAACAGAAAAAAAATTCATGGCCTCTTTTTACCTTTATTTCTACAAACTTATGTATTTATACACACCCATCCACACAAAAACACACACGAATTACAAAATATATCTCAAAGACTCCAAATAACATTAATTCTTTGAAAGTTTTCAAGGCTGATCTTTTCAACCAAGACAATCCATTGGTATGATCTTCCCATGGAGAAGAACTTCTGCCAACAGCTTTACCTCTTTCTCCATAGTATTTTTTAAATGTGAGGTTTCAAGGGCCCATTCTGTTTGTCATTTTCATTGGTGTCCTCCTTCTTCAACTCACATTTGAGTAGTGATGTTATGAGTACTTTATAAGTAAGCTTATGCTGTTACTAGGGGACACAACCTCACAACAAACTCCCTGATCATCTGGGTCTATCAGGCTTTTCCAAATCCTTTTACTCTTTGTTTACTGAGTTTTTGGTACACGATCCTTTTTTAGATGTATCCCTTTCGACTAAGCACCGAAACTAACTTTGCAGCTTCTTGTTCACAGTAATTACCAGAAGAGTAACTGAATGCTACTGGAAGGTGTGGTTTGTAAATGAAGAAGGAATCTCACATAAATAACCCATCTCTTTCGGTAAAGAATATCTCTTTACTTATTTATTACAGCTCAACTAGTCAATAATTGCTTCCATCAAGCCAGACATTGGCAATTAGTTTTCTCCCCACACACTTATGCATATGAGCCTCCCTTCTAGATTCACCTGGAAATATATCTATATCAATTATTCCTCTGAGTCTTCAGATTATGCCACTTGACTTCTTTCCCTTTTAACACAAATAATTGTGTTCAATTTGTATGAGTATTCACTCTTAAATAATTGTTAATATCCTTAAATTTACAATGAATCCCTAGCTTCCATAAGCTACAGGCACCATAACTTTTCTAAATATTAAGAGGACATGTAAGTTAGTCTAAATTAAGGGCAGAAGGACTCAAGCTGTGGGGTGAAAGAAGTAAAAGTAGAAGCTATACATGGGAAGTTTAAGAGTTAGTAGTGTTTTGACTTAGTTTGCGTTTCCATGAAAAGATGAATGGAAAAATATTTACATGTGCAGATAAGCACTCTATTGGAAATAGAGATTTTACAGGGTGAGACTAACACCCACTTATGGCCTGAAGATGATGATGGACACAGGAGAGATATCAGAAATAAGAGGTAGATGGGTAGGTTTAGCAACTGATTGATCTGAAAAAATTAATGAGGAGGGTTACTCCAAAGCATGTGGTTATAGAATTTCCAATCTGGCATATATCAACGATGTATTTATGTGCAACAGACATAAAATTTTTTCAACTAGCAATAATAATATCTATTAATATGAATATGTTTTATGTAGTAATGCCTTATATGCATATTTGATTAAGCAATAAAATCCTGCCAATAAACATAGTAATATCAAAATGCTAATTAACTTTATACTTTCCTCAAAGAGAAGAAAAGACACTCATACCCATGGTAATTAGATGGGCTGGATTTGTTCTCTACATAGAAACAGAAATAAATTCATTGCATTCCAGGTCACAGATCAGGAATGCGACTCATGGACTATAGTATCTGTTTGTGGTACACCTACCCTAGGCATGAGGACCTCAACAGAGAAGACTGTCTCCTGCCTTACTACCTGAAATGTTTGACTTTACTTGGAACACATCTGCTTTATGGATGGTTTGGCACAGGTGCCTAAATTTTTTCAGGTGGCTACGTCTAACTTCACTGCCTTCATGAAGCTACATTCTCAGAGCATCCTACAGTTTTTATTAAATACAAGACATGATAAAATGGATAGTCTCTTACCACTCTAAATCAGCCCTTCTCACAATCCTCTGGAAGAACATTTTCCAGTACACTTCATTGTCTTACAGCAAATAACACTATAGTCCATCTATGATCTAACTCTTGGACTTCTGTTTAACCTGCCATGATATTCAAATATTCTTTTCCATATAAATATGTCAAATGATAGGTTTACTCAGAAGAAAAATGCATCACCTATAAGAAGACTTGCCTAACATTATTGGTGTAGTGCCTGGAATGTGATCTATATTTGGTGACTGGAAAACCAAAGGATAAGGTGCTACTTATTTACTATGAAAATAAGTGAAAAGAGACTCAGAGATCTGAAGTTCACATTCACATTGGTTCACAGCCAATTTCTTCATGGCCATAAATATAGAAGTGCTGTAATACACTATATTATTTATAAGAAGCAGCACAGAGTCTTCCAAAACAGAAAAAAAATAATCAAAGAAAAATTAATTTACACCATTAGAAATATGTAACAATTTTATGGTTTATAACTGTCTATCATGATTCCTTGAGATCATACTGGAGTTATTGTTTGTGAGCTGCATTTTGTCAAGTTTTTTTATAGACTTATTGATTATGTCTTCCTATGCCCCTTAATGTTCTCAACTTTGAAAAGTCTTGATGATGCTAACAAGCACATTTTATTCAGGTAATATGGTTATGTAAGCTTGGATTATAACTGCATTAAGTTGTGTACCATTTAAAGAAGTTTTGTCTTCATACTCATCATTTTTAGAAATCTCTTCTTTTTTAAAAAAATGATTTATTTCTTTGATGTATGTTTTACTCTCACCATCTTCAGGAACACCAGAAAAAGGACATCAGATCCCATTACACTATGTGGTTTCAAGGAATGAATTGAACTCAGAACCTCTGGATGAACAGTCAGTGCTTTTAAACACAAATTCATCTCTCCAGCCCCCAATTCAAAACCTGTGAAATGTTTTAAAATATTATTAAAATAATGAATCGGCAACAAGTTTTGAAAATGCATAATCCTGAAAATGTAAACATTCGGTATCTCTGACAGCAGATAGCATAGTAACACCATAATATGAACATTCTATGGAGCTTTACAAATTTTTAGAGAATTTTGAATATGTATTAAGTGTATATGGCATAAAGTCCAAAGGATACAAATGCAAAGTTAGTAAAAATGAAATATTTCCTTCCTGCCTCTCTGCTATCCAAGTCCTCACCACCCTCAAATGCATCTGTTCTTAGTTCTTTTAAATGATTTGATAAATTAATCTTCATTAGGAAATAATAATCTTTTGAATACCTCATGACTAACAGTTTAGAGGTTTGTTTCAGAAGTTCAATTGAATCAATATTTTCAAGCTGAGATACTTAGGAGAAGAATCAAAGTTTATGAACTTATGACCTCAGCACTTGAAAAGTAGGGACAGGAAGAACAGAGGTTTGAAGCCACTGCTCAGTACACAGTGAGTTAAGGCCAGCCTGGAATATAAGAAATCTCTTTCAGGAGCTGGAGAGGTTCAGCAATTAAGAACATAGGATGTGCTGGGCAAGGGAGGCACATGCCTTTAATCCCAGCACTTGGGAGGCAGAGGCAGGTGGATTTATGAGTTTGAGGCCCACCTGGTCTACAGAGTGAGTTCCAGGACAGACAAGGCTACACAAAGAATCCCTGTCTCGAAAAACCAAAAAGAAGAAGAAGAAGAAGAAGAAGAAGAAGAAGAAGAAGAAGAAGAAGAAGAAGAAGAAGAAGAAGAAGAAGAAGAAGAAGAAGAAGAAGAGAAGAAAAAGAAATTCCTCCCAGAGGACCTGATTTTAATTACCATACTTATGTGGCAGCTCATAACTTTCTGCAACTTCAGTCCTAGGGGAGCTGACACTCTCTTCTGCTTACTTGTGCACCAGGTACACATGCATGTGCTCTATGTACATACATGGAAGCAAATACTCTTGCAGAAAAGAAAAATAAAAAAATCTTAAAAAATATTGAGAAATAACTTTACATGTTTTGTGTATGTATGTATACATATATGTGTTCAGGAACCTGCACATGCGGTGTCCACTGAGTATCTCTACCTCATGTTTTGATATAGTTCCTCTCACTGATCAAGAGCTTACTGATGCTCTAGCCTAGCTTGCCAGTGACTACACAAAATTCTCTATTTTGCCTCCCAGTGCTTCATTTCCAGGTACAGAGAACCATAAAAAAAGGTTCTCAAATATTTTTATTACATATTTACTTTACATACATTTCAAATGTTATCCCCTACACAGTTTCCCTTCTGAAAACACCCCATCACATATCACCCTTCCTTGCTCACCAACCCACCCACTCCCACTTCTCTGTCTTGGCATTCCCTTATATTTGGGCATCAAGTCAGCTCAGAACCAAGGGCCTCTCCTGCCTTTGATGTCCATCAAGACTTCCTCTGCTACATATGCAGCTGGAGTTATGGGACCTTCCATGTGTACTCTTTGGTTGGTGGTTTAGTCTCTAGGAGATCTGGTGGTACTAATTAGTTCATATTGTTGTTCCTCCTATGGGGCTGCAAACTCCTTCATCACCTTGGGTCCTGTCTCCTGTCTCCTGTCTCTAGCTCCTCCATTGGGGACCTGGTGCTCAGTCCAATGGTTGGCTGAGAGTACCCACCTATGTATTTGTCAGGTACTGCCAGAGCCTCTCAGGAGACAGCTATATCAGATTCCTGTCAGCAAGTGTTTGTGGCATCCATGGTAGTGTCTGGGTTTGGTAACAGTATATGGGATGGATCCCTAGATGGGGCAGTCTCTGGATGGACTTCCTGTCAGTTTCTGCTTCACATTTTCTCTCCTTATCTCCTCCTATGGTTATTTTGTTCCCATGCTTCAGTCTTCCTTCTTCTTGGGCTTTGTATTGTCTGTAAAATGTATCTTGAGTATTCCAAGCTTCTGGGCTAACACTTATCAGGAAGTGCATACTAAGTGTGTTATTTTGTGATTGGGTTGCCTCACTCACAATGATATTTTCTAGTTTCATCCATTTGCCTAAAAATTTCTTGAATCCATTGCTTTTAATAGCTAAGGAGTATTCCATTGTATAAATGTTCCACATTTTTTGTATCTATCCCTCTGTCGAGGGGCATCTAGGCTCTTTCCATCCTCTGGATATTATAAATAAGCCTGCTATGAAGATAGTGGAACATGTGTCCTTATTACATGTTGGAAAATCTTCTGGTATATGCCCAGGAGGGTTTTAGATGGATCATCCAGTTGTACTATATCCAATTTTCTGAGGAACCGCCAAACTGATTTCCAGAGTAGTTGTACTAACTTGCAATCCCACCAGCAGTGGAGGAGTGTTCCTCTTTCTCCACATCCTTGCCAGCACTTGCTGTCACATGAATATTTGATCTTAGCCATTCTTACTAGTGTGAGATGGAATCTCAGTGTTGTTTTGATTTGCATTTACTTGATGGCTAAGTACGTTGAACATTTCTTTAGGTGCTTCTCAGCCATTCGGTATTCCTCAGTTGAGAATTCGTTTAGCATTCTACCCTATTTCTCAATAGGGTTATTTGGTTCTCTGGAGTCTAACTTCTTGAGTTCTTTGTATATACTGGATATTAACATTCTATTGGATATACAGTTGGTAAAGATTGTTTCCCAATTTGTTGCTTGCTCTTTTGTCCTATTGACAGTATCCTTTGCCTTACAGAAGCTTTGTAATTTTATGAAGTTCCATTTGTCTATTCTTGGTCTTAGAGCATAACCTATTGCCTTTCTGTTCAGGAAAATTTCCCCTCTGCCCATGAGCTCAAGGCCCTTTCCCACTTTCTTTTCTATTAGATACAGTGTGTCTGATTTCTGTTGGTAATATTCTTGAGTTTGCCTATCACCATCTGGTTGTCTCTGGTGTTAGCTTGTCTTGCTCTTTCTGTGGCTTGTCCATCCTGCAAGCCTGTTTATCAGTACTCCTGGGAGACCAGTTGTCTCTGGGAAGAATTTAGGTATGGATAGCTGTGGTCCAGTGTCAGTTTAGGTGTGGAGGCAGGAACCAGAAGGATCCTGACACCAGCTGATCCTTGGTCCCTGTGTCCTGATGGCTCTGAGCAGGTCCCTCTTGGGCCAGGAATTTGAAGAAAAGTGGTGATCTTACCTGTGTATGCAAGTATGTAGGTACTTCCTGGAGATGAGCTCTCTCATAGCAGTATTTGTATATGTAGCTCTGTGTCCCAGGATCAGGTCTGGGTGCAGAAGGAAATCAGAAGACTCCTGTCCTAGGTTACCCCTTGTTTCTTGTGACCTGAGGATTCCAACCAGGTTCCTCTGAGCAGAAGAGATGGTCCCACCTGGCCTATCAGACCTGTACTCAGTCCTAGGAGGCTAGTTAACTCCCTGAACTACCTGGGTATGGAGCTCTGTGGCAGAGGATGGTCTCTAGACACAGACAGAAACTGGAAGGCCCACCTCCTTAATTTCTAAATATTGATATTCTCAGATATGCAAATATTCTAAAAACTTCAGAAATTAAAAATTGCATTCAGTCTACTCTGTGAACAATTTTTACAGTCCTCACTCATTATATGATTGTCAGTGAACAGGGAGGATGAGAATAGGAATAAGAATGTGGTTGCTCATGTAAACAGAGGATAACTTTACAGGGAGCTATGATCAGAGAGGGTGTGTATTGGGATGGTATGGGAGGTAGGGAGCGTCTCAGAGGATTCGGGAGAAAGAAAAATCTACCTGCTTGTATTCTAATGCGAATTGGGGCACAAATCTGTCTGAAAGAATGGGTGTGCACATACTTTCTGGGAACCTGCACCCATGTTAGTTCTAACTGTGAAATAAGAATGCCAGCAGCCAATATATGGGAGGAGAGACATAGTCATGGATTAGGTTTCCAGGGCTTTGTACTGCAAGAAAGAGGAGACAAGGAGGCCACCAGTTAACGGTAATAACATGTAGGAGCCAAAAGCCAAGCACCTTGTAAAGGGGTCAAAAAAACATGGGCCAGAAGGCTGCTCAATTAGACCAAGTACAGCCAAGACAAAACACAAAAATTAGTAAGTAGTTACTTGATTTTATTTGTTGGAGGTTGATTCTAATAACTTAGAGGTTAGGCAGTAACTCATTCATTGTGCTATGTAAAGCACATTAAAATATAAAGGCTCTGTGTATATAGAAACAAAAATCATCTAAGTCATGAAGAAAGCCTGCAACAGGATTTATTAAAAATGCATACAACAGAAAATATAGTCAGAAGACATTATATGAAAAGTGTATTTTGAAGGTGATAGTCAAGCAAAACACCATAAGAAACAGAAACCAACACAACTTGAAAACATCGGAACTCAGTTCTCCAACCACACCAAGAGCTGGATACCCCAACACACCTACCAAGCAAAATTCAGATCTAAAATTCCATCTCATGTGTATGATAGAGGAATTTAAGAAGGAACTAAATAACTCCCTTAATGAAATACAGGAGAAAGCTGGTAAACAGGTAAAAGCACTTAAAAAGGAAACACACAATTCCCTTATCGAAATACAGGAAAATACAGGCAAACAGGTGAAGGAATTGACCAAAACCATCCAGGATCTAAAGATGGAAATAGAAACAATAAAGAAATCACAAAGTGTGACAACCCTGAAGATAGAAAACCTAGGAAAGAAATCAGGAGACATAAATGCATGTGTCACCAACCAAATATAAGAGATAGAAGAGAGACCTTCTATCTGCACCTTAGTGCAGAAGATACCATAGAAAACATTGACACAACAGTCAAAAAATGCAAAACTCAAAA
This sequence comes from Tokudaia muenninki, assembly GCA_036184385.1. Taxonomy (NCBI): domain Eukaryota; kingdom Metazoa; phylum Chordata; class Mammalia; order Rodentia; family Muridae; genus Tokudaia; species Tokudaia muenninki. The sequence goes on from BTHS01000004.1 coordinate 89,001,263, forward strand.
ATTTCCTGACACAAAAATCCAGGAAATTCAGGACACAAAGTGAAGACCAACCTACGGATAACAGATATAGAAGAGAATGAAGATTCCCAACTTATAGGGCCAGTAAATATTCTCAACAAAATTTTAGAAGAAATCTTCCCTAACCTAAAGAAAGAGATGCTCATGAACATATATGGAACCTACAGAACTCCAAATAGATTGACAAGAAAAGAAATTCCTCCTGTCACAAATAGTCAAAACACAAATGCACAAAACAAAGTATATTAAAAGAAGTAAGGGAAAAAGGTCATTGTAACATACAAGGGAAGACATCAGAATTTCATCAGAGTTCTTGCCAGAGACTAAAAAGGCCAGAAGATTGTGAGGAGATGTCATAAAGACCCTAAGAGAACACAAATGCTAGCCTAGGCTACTATACCCAGAAAAACTCTCAATTACAATAGAAGGAGAAACCAAGATATTTTATAACAGAAACAAATTCATACAATATCTTTCCACAAGCCAAGTCCTTCAAAGGATAATAAGTGGAAAAATCCAACACAAGGAGGGAAACTACACCCTAAAGAAAGCAATAAAGTAATCTTCTTTCAAAAAACCTAAAAGAAGATAGCCACATCAACATAATTCCACCTCTAACAACAAATATAACATGAAGCAAACATCACTTTTCCTTAATATTTCTTAATATCAATGAACTCAATTCCCTAATAAAAAGACATAGACTAACAGACTGGATTCATAAACAGGACTGAACATTTTTCTGCATACAAGAAACTCACCTCTGTGACAAAAATAGACACTAGCTCAGAGGAAAAAGGCTGGAAAACAATTTTCCAAGTAAATGGTTCCAAGAAACAAGCTGGAGATACCACTCTAATATTGAATAAAATCGACTTTCAACCTAAAGTTAATAAAAAAGATAATTAACGATACTTCATTCTCATCAAAGTAAAAATCTACAAAGAAAAACTGTCAATTATGAACACCTATGCTTAAAATGCAAGGGCACCTACATTCATAAAAGAAAATTTACTAAAGCTCAAAGCACATATTGCACCTCACACAATAATATTTGGAGACTGCAACATTCATCAATGGACAGATCATGGAAAAAGAAACTAAACAGAGACACAGTAAAACTAACAGAAATTATTAACCAAATGGATTTAACGGATATCTATACAACATTTTATCCTAAAACAAAACAAAATACCTTCTTTTCAGCACCTCATGGTGCCTTCTCCAAAATTGAGCATATAAATTCTCACAAGACAGGATTCAACAGATTCAAGAAGATTGATATAATCCTATGCATAGTATCAGATTACCAAGGTCTAACACTGGTCTTCAATAACAACAAAAACAATAAAAGGCCCACAATCACATGGAAGGTGAACAACACTCTACTCAATGATAACTTGGTCAAGGAAGAAATAAAAAAAATAAATGAAAAACTTTTTAGAATTTAATTCAAATGAAGCCACAACATACTCAAACTAATGGGAAACAATGAAAGCAGTGGTAAGAGGAAAACTCATAGCTATGACTGCCTCCAAAAACATGCTAGAGAGAAAATACACTAGCAGCTTGACAGCACATCTAAAAGCTCTAGGACAAAAAGAAGCAAATACACACAAGAGGAGGAAACAGCAGGAAATAATCAAACTCAGGGCTGAAATCAACCACTTAGAAACAAAACAAACTATACAAAGAATCAACCAAACCAGGAGCTTTTCTTTGAGAAAATCAACAAGATAGATAAATCCATAGGCAGACTAACCAGAGGGCACAGAGACAGTATCCAAATTAATAAAATCAGAAACGAAAAGGGAGACATAACAACAGAAACCAAGGAAATCCAAAAATTCATCAAATCCTACTAGAAAAGTCTATACTCAACAAAAATGCAAAATCTGCTTGAAATGGACAAATTTCTAGACAGATACTAGGTACCAAAATTAAAACAGGATCAAATAAACTATCTAAACAGTTCCATAAGCCATAAAGAAATAGAAGCACTCATTAATAGTCTCCCAAACAATAGAAGCCCAGGACCAGATAGGTTTAGTGCATAATTCTATCAGACCTTGAAAGAAGACCTAATAGCAATACTCTTCAAACTAAACTATTTCACAAAATAGAAACCCGAAGCAACATTACACAGTTAGTCTTATGAAACCACAATTAGTCTGATACATAAACCACACAAAGACCCAACAAAGAAAGAGAACTTCAGACCAATTTCTTTTATGAATATCATCAATTTTTTAAAGAGAAAACTAAGTTTGAATATCAATGAAAGGAGGACAGGAGGGGTTAAGTAGGAGATAGATAAACAGAGAGACACAGAGAGATTGATTCGATGAAAGTTTAGCAGAGAGACCACCTACAAAAGTTTCTGTACTCCTGGTTCAATGAATGATTAAAGATGCATGCTATGCTTTCAATTACAAAATAAAAACCATCTTGAAGAACAAATACTGTCCAACCACAGTATATGAGAAATTACATGTTGTAAATGAGGCATCATGGCTCTAAGGTGCACAAAAAATTAAACAGCCTTGAAAGCAAGACATGGAGTACCCTGTGTCTACTACTTCAACTCACTGTTAGAGAACAACTTGCAAGGAAATATATATTCTCTAACTTTAAGTATGTACAAGTGAAGCTTATATCACTTCCAACACAGGACCCAGAACTCTTTGTTATTGGTAAATCATCCCTCATAGACACTGTAGGGACCTGCTACAAATTCTCACTGTTGTGTTTCTTCACAGAAGACACTTAGCACATATTGTACTATCATTCAAAAAGAGTCATAGACACATGTAATATCATGCTCTACTGAAGACACTGAGGATCATGGGTCCTCCACAGACTGGGGAAACAATGAAAAGACCTGCTCACACAGTTCTTTGCACTATGATGCTTTGCTACTAGCCTACATTCCACAGAAATATAGGTGTCCAGACTTATTAAACCCACCTTCCAGTAGGTATATAAGACCCCAAATACCAAAGCTTAGGCCACTAGGGACATGTGCAAGCTTTGTTAATATTGATAACAATTAGAGAAGAATTATGTGGACTGCAAAAAGTATACACAACCTGAGCCAAGTCCAATGTATAGAAGTACTCCTTTCACTATAATACCCATCAATAAAAAGCCAACCGTTTTATTTATTTGTTTGTCTATCCACCTATCTAATTTTTATTAGTTCTAAGACTTGATTATTGCTCAAATGTTATACATTATTACACATTTGATTAAATTGTTTTTCTGACCTTGAAATTTTAGTGGGCCACAAATATCACAAAACCTATCCATTTCATATAACTCTCAATTTTTAAAATATGTTATAATGATTTCCTGGGTTTCCTTGGTGTTTGTTGAAATATCCCCATTTTTATCTCCAAATATATTAATTTTTATCTTCTATGTCCTTTAAAAGTATGGAGCTTTTCTACAAATACTCATTCCCTAAAATAATCATACAGAAAACTGACATATTTATTAAAATCTTCAGGGACTAAGCTGGGAGACTGATTAATTCTAACCTGACTAAGCTGGCCTTGCCTACTTTGCAGCCAAGTTTCAGGCCACTTGTCCCATTACCTGTCACCTTGGTCTTTCCCTGGCCTCCATCTTTATTCATGTACTCATGGCAACAACCCCATGGCAACCTCCCTTTTCTCCTCTTTCTATGCAGGATCATCTCTTTTGGATTGGAAGTACTGCTCTTCCTCTCCTGCCTAGATATTGGCTGTTGAGCTCTTTATTCAACAATCAGAGGTAATGGAAAATAATTTTTCACTACATTTGACAGGAGATAGTTGAGAGCACCAACATCTGGACAATCTGAACTACAAACATTCTCTGAGCATAGTAATCAGCATCTGAATACAGAGTGTACAAACCTGTTGCCTAGTACTCTCCATATGTTATTTTGTCTAAGAATTTATCAATAATATTAAACTTTTTCAAAAAAGAATACTTCATTTCATTGCTGGTTTGCATTTTTTGTGGTTTCTTCATTGTGTTTTATTGACTGCACCACAGAATTTTATTATTTCTTGTCTTCTACTCTCAGAGTAGGTACTCTTTTTACTAGAGATTTCAGGTATATCAGTAAGTTGATAACATGAGAGATTTATCCAATTAATTTATCTAGGCACATAGATCTATGAATTTGCATTTTAGTACCCCTTTCATTGTGTCTCATAGGTTTGGATATGTTGTATTATCATTTTCATTCAATTCTAAAAAGTATTTAGTTTATTTCTTAATTTATATCTTAACCATTTTTTCATTAATTAGTGGCTTCAGTTTATACTGGTTTGTAAACTTTCTGGTGTTTTCATTGTTTGTGATATTTAGCTTTAATTTCTAGCTCTCAGAAATTTTGCAAGATATTATTTCAGTTTTTGTATATCTGTTGAGACTTGTTTTGTATACAAATCTGTGAATATCTTCAGAGAACTCTCCATGACCTACATAGAGAGGTTTATTCTTTTGTGTTTGGGTGAAAATTATATATAAGTAGATATGTTTAGCTCTGGTATTATTTAATAATTTAGTGTCAGACATTTCAATGTTTACTCTATGTAGTGGTTTGAATAGGTTTACCCCACATAAAGTCATGTATTTGAATGCATGGCCCACAGGAAGTGATATTATTAGTGTGGGGGTCCTTCTTAGAATAGGTGTGGCCTTGTTTGAGAAAATGTGGCACTGTGAAGTTTGGATTTGAGTTCCTATGCTCAAGATCTACCCAGTGCAAAAGAAACCCTCTTCCTTGTTGATGGAAGAAGATAGACTACTGCTGCTATCTTTGGATCAAGATATAGAACTCTCATCTCCTTCTAGAGTACCATGTCTGCCTGTATTCTGCCATGCTTCCCACCTAGATGATAATGAACTGAATCCCTGAAACCTTAAGACCTAATTAAATGGTGTCCTTTATAAGAGTTGCTTTGGTAATGATATCTCTTCTTAGCAATGAAACCCTAACTAAGGCAGTCTTATAAACTCTTCATTGAAAAAGAGTTGGGGATTGAAGTTTCTCACTTCACTATATGGAGGTAAATATGAGATTATAGCTGTAATAGTGTTGCTTTTATTTTTATTTGTTATTAATCATTTTATTGATTTGCATTTTAAATGATTTCTCTCTATTTGGTTACCCCAATAGAAACTCCCTATCTCCTCCCCGTCATCCTTCCTCCTCTGCGTGCCTCAGTAAGGGTACTCCTCCACCTCCTCCCTCACTGATGCCTCACTACTCTGGCATCGTCCTATGCTGGGGCCTCAATTCTCAGCGGGACCAAGGGTCTACCCTCCCATTGATGTCCAATAAGGCAATCCTCTGCTACACGTGTATTTGGAGTAATGGGTCCCTCCATGTATAGTCTTTAGTTATTGGTTTAGTGCCTGGGAGCTCTGGCTGGTCCAGTTAGAATTATTGTTCTTCCTATAACTTTGCAATTCCCTTAAGCTCCTTCACTTCTTCTACTAGCTCTCCGACTGGGGTACCCATTCTCAGTCTGATGGTTGGCTTTGAGTATCTGAACCTATCTGCAGAGATGCTGGTATAATCTCTCAGAGAACAGCCATACCAGGCTCCTGACAGCAAGTGCTTCTTGGTATCAGCAATAGTGTAGGGATTTGAAGTCTGAAGACTGGATGGATCACTAGGTGCAATAGTCTCAGGATGGCTTTTCCTTCAGTCTCCATTCCATTTTTGTCCCTGTATTTTCACTGATCAGGAACATTTCTGGGTTAAAACTGTGAGCTATGTGAGTAGCTCTATCCCTCATTTGGGGGCTGTGCCCACATACTGAAGGTTGTCTCTACAGGTTCTATCTCCCCTTTGTTGGGAATTAAGGCTAAAGTCTTCAGTGTTGGGTCCTGGGAGCCTCTTGATTCCCTGGAGTCTGGAACTTTCTAGTGGCTAAACCCAGTTCTCCCTCTCCCTCTGCTGCATGTTTCTATTCAATTTCTAGATTCTCTGTACTTCTCAACTGTCCTTTCCAGTGACTGATTCTGTCACACTTTGGCATCCTCCTCTTCTCTCCCTCCCACTTTCCTCCCACCCTCTACCTTCTGTGATTTTGTTCCCTGAAGAAACTACATTTTGGTCTTCCTTCTTCTTAAGCTCCATATGATCTGTGAGCTGTATCATGGGTTTTCTGAGATTTTGGGCTAAATTCCACTTGTCATTGAGTACATAGCATGTGTGGTGATTTGTGTCTGGATTACCACACTCAGAATATTTTCTAAAGATTTTTCAAATGAGAAATCTCAAATGGCTGAGAAGCACTTAAATGTTCAACATCTTAGTCATCACGGAAATGGAAACTAAAACAACCCTAAGATTCCACCTTACACCAATCACAATGGCTAAGATCAAAAAATGTATGTGACAGCAGATGCTGGCAAACACATGGAGTAAGAGGAACATTCTTCCATTGCTGTTGGGACAGCAAGCTGGTAAAACCACTTTTGAAATCGATCTGGTAGTTCCTCAGAAAATTGAAAATATTTCTACCTGAAGACAGAGATATACCACTACTGGGCATATAACCCAAAGATCCTCCCACATATAAAAAGGACACATACTCCACTATATTTATATCAGCCTTATTTATAAGAGCCAGATGCTGGAAAAAAAACCCCAGATGTCCTTCAAGAGAAGAATAGGTACAGAAAATGTGGATCATTTACACAATGGTGTACTACTCTGCTATGAAAAACAATTACTTCAAGAAACTCACAGGCATATTGATATTGTTCCTTTTATAAACTTGAGTCACTTGTGTTTGGTCCTTAAATGTTCAGAATTTCAGTATCCTCTTGGTTATTTTTTTTTCTTTCATGTGTAAGTGGATAGTGACATTCTTTATGTTATCTGACATGCTGTGTTTGATTTTTTTTTATCATGTATTAAAACTCATATATTTAATTACATATCAGATTCATTTGTTTGAAATATTGCTTATGTTTATAATAATAATAATTATTATTATTATTATTATTATTTAGTAATAGTAAACATTTCAGCTAAGGTGTTAATTTCTTCAACACTTGTTTCTAACACCTAAAAGTACCTCTGAGGGGTTCTTTTTTGACTTCCTAAGTTTTTTCTTTCCAGTCTTATATCAGTTTTGGTTTTCTTTAGTGATTATATTTCTACATTCATGTCTTAAACTTTTCTGCATTATTTGATTCCACCTTTGTCCACCTTTGGTTTATGTTTACAATGATTTCATTAAGGAATTCATTCAGCTCTTTTTTGTCCTTAAACATATTCATAATTAATTAATTTCAGTCCTTGTCTTGTTCTTCAGTTATATTTGTTAGAGACTACTGTAGTTGGGTTACTGGGAGGATTTTGTACTAGAGTACAAGAAGCAGTGTGAAGTCTTCTTCAGTTTCTTTCTTCAGAGACTTGAAGTTCTTGTCATACAGCTCTTTCACTTGTTTGGTTAGAGTCACACCAAGATACTTTATATTGCTTGTGGCTATCGTGAAGGGTATCATTTCTCTTATTTCTTTCTCAGCCTGCTTATCCTTTGTGTATAGGAAGGCTACTGATTTGCTTTATATTTTTTATATATATTTAGTATCTGGACATTTTGCTGAGGTTGTTTATCAGCTGTAGGAGTTCTCTGGTGGAGTTCTTTGGGTCGCTTAAGTATACTATCATATCGTCTGCAAATAGTGATAGTTTGACTTCTTCCTTTCCAATTTGTATCCCTTTGACATCCATTTGTTGTCTAATTGTTCTAGCTAGAACTTCAAGTACTATATTGAAAAGATACGGAGAGAAGGGGCAGCGTTGTCTAGTCCCTGATTTTAGTGGGATTGCTTCTAGTTTCTCTCCATTTAGATTGATGTTGGCTACTGGTTTGCTACAAATTGCTTTTACTATGTTTAGATATGGGCCTCGAATTCCTGATCTTTCCAAGACCTTTAGCATGAAAGAATGCTGAATTTTGTCAAATGCTTTCTCAGCATCTAATGAAATGACCATATGCTTTTTTTCCTTGGCAGGATTAATATAGTAAAAATGACCATCTTGCCAAAAGCAATATACAGATTCAATGCAATCCCCACCAAAATCCCAACGCAATTCTTCATAGAGTTAAAATGAGAAATTCAAAAATTCATCTGGAATAACAGAAAACCCAGGATAGCCTAAACTATTCTCAAGAGTAAAAGAATTTCTGGGGGAATGAGGATCCCAGATCTCAAGCTATACTACAGAGCATTAGTGTTAAAAACTGCATGGTATTGGCACAGTGACAGGCATGTAGATCAATGGAACAGAATTGAAGACCCAGAAATGAATACACACTTCTATGGTCACTTGATCTTTGACAAAGGAGCTAAAACCATCCAGTGGAAAAAAGATAGCCTTTTCAACAAATGGTGCTGGCTCAACTGGAGGTCAACATGCAGAAGAATGCAAATTGATCCATTCTTATCTTCTTGCACTAAGCTCAATTCCAAGTGGATCAAGGACCTCCACATAAAACCAGACACACTAAAACGAATAGAAAGGAAACTAGGGAAGAACCTTGAACATATGAGCAGAGGGGAGAATTTCCTGAACAGAACTCCAATAGCTTATGCTCTAAGATCAAGAATTGACAAATGGGACCTCATAAAATTACAAAGTTTCTGTAAGGCAAAGGACACTGTCAAAAGGCAAAAGTGGCAACCAACAAACTGGGAAATGATCTTTACCAACCCTACATCCGACAGAGGCCTAATATCCAATATATACAAAGAACTCAGGAAGTTAGACTCCAGAGAGTCAAATAACCATATTTAAAAATGGGGTAAAGAGCTAAACAAAGAGTTCTCACCTGAAGAATATCTAATGGCTAGAAGCACCTAAAGAAATGTTCAACATCCTTAGTCATTAGGGAAACGCAAATCAAAACAACCCGGAGATTCCACCTCACACCAGTCAGAATGGCTAAGATCAAAATCACAGGAGACAGCAGTTGTTGGCGAGGTTGTGGAGAAAGAGGAACACTTCTCCACTGCTGGTGGGATTGCAAGCTGGAACAACCACTCTGGAAAACAGTCTGGCGGTTCCTCAGAAAACTGGGCATGACACTCCCAGAGGATCCTGCTATACTACTCCTGGGCATATACCCAGAGGCTTCCCCTGCATGCAATAAGGACACATGCTCCACTATGTTCATAGCAGCCTTATGTATAATAGCCAGAAACTGGAAAGAACCCAGATGTCCCTCAATGGAGGAATGTATTCAGAAGATGTGGTATATTTACACAATGGAATACTTCTCTGCAATTAAAAACAATGAATTCACGAAATTCTTAGGCAAATTGTCAGAAGTGGAAAATATCATCCTCAGTGAGGTAACCCAATCACAAAGAACACACATGGTATGCAGTCACTGATAAGGGGATATTAACCCCGAATCTTGGAATACCCAAGACACAATTCTCATATCAACAGATTTCCAAGAAGATGGAAGGAGAGACCCCTGGTTCTGGAAAGACTGGATGTAGGAAATTTCCAGGACAGAGAAATGAGTGGGATTTGAATGGGGAACATAGGGAGGGTATGGGGCTTATGGGACTTTTGGGGAGGGAGGAAACGGGAAAGGGGAAATCATTTGGAATATAAATAAAAAAAATTAGAAAAAAAAAGTAATATTTCTGCCCTTCTCTTCCATGATGTTCCCTTGTCACTGCTGCTATGATAGAGATTTCTCCATTGTGACTTGGATTCAGGAGGTTGTGTTTATATTGCTGTGTACATCTATACATACACATGCACAGACACAGACACATGCACATATAGATGTGCATTCACATACACATAGATATATACATCATATATATATATATATGTACATATATATTCATGTGCATTCACCCCCTCCACACAAACATACACACACTCAACACACATATACTTGTGGGGAGACATTGCAAAATGGGTACATATGAGGACATGAGATAGGAGAAAGGAAAGAGACAATTCCTTTTTAATTCCTTTTTTTCTATTTGTTGATTATTTGTGAGATTCATATCATGGAACTTAATCCCACTCATCTTCTTACATCTACTGATCAGCCCTCCACCTTTGTAACTTTCCCCTGAAAGAAAATTGAAAAAAATAAGTATTATAAAATAAACAATATCCATTACCCTTCTGGTCTGCACCTCTACCTGAGCTGAAGCAGATCAACATGCCAGTTCACTGATCCCTGCCAATCTCCTAAGAGGAAGGCCCTAATCAGGATCACAGGTGAGACCCACCCCATCCAGGACCACCACAGAGCCCAGAAAACATGGACCTGTTCTGCCCTGCCATATCTCCATTGCCATTCCATTCTGTACCTATACCAGCTTCTGTGTCAGATCAGCATGCTTGCTCCCCATCCCTTCAACCCTTTCCCTAGAGGACTTCTCTAGCCAGGGACACAGGAGGACTGCTCTAACTAGAGAGAGCACTGACTGACTCCCAGGAGGACTGCTCAAACCCAGGACACTCAGTTCCACTTACTCTGAGGAGGCTTGCTCCCAATCCAAGGCACTCAGGTCACTAGACACCAGATATAACCATATGGTAAAATGTAAGCATAAAACATAAGAAACAGAAATCAATGCAATTTGTCACCATCAGAAACAAGATCTCCTCCCACACCTCTATATATGTGATCAGTAGCCAGAAGATATAAGGGAATATTAAATGAGTTTACACCTGAGTTGATGAAAAATTCAGTTTATAAATGATAGAAGGACACACAAATGCATTTCAAAAAATTTCTAAAATTTCATGCATATTAGATATAGATATGTTGTTAAGGGAAGCTAAATCATTTTTTTCTGTGGTATTTGAGGTGACATTGAGCATTTAAACAAAAAGTATGTTCAATAAATAGGTAAAAGGCCAGATAACTATGAGACAGTGGATCTGAAAATCTTCACAAATTTTTCAAACTACATGGCTATTATATATAAAAATCAAAAGTGACAGTGTAAGAATAATATCAGGGCAGAATTTACATGAAACCCTAATTGCATACATGCTAGGACTATGCAAGCATAATGAAGCATGGCATTCCTCAGATATTTTTCAGGGGTGAGGTTAAGCTTGGGCTTGTCCCTGGGCTTTTCAGCAATAATCACTGCTTTCAGAACCTCTGTATAAAGGGCGAGAGAAGCAATTATACATGATGCCAATCTATGAGTCTCCTGTGGACAGTAATGACTTCAATACCAAAACCATGGAGATAACATTAGAATAAAGCATTTGTGTGGCCACTGTGAAGACTACTGTGCACATTTCAGATACAATGGTTTAATTCCTTCGTATTATCATTCAGTGGTACCTATGCCCACTCATGGGTGTGTAATTGACATTATTTTCTCTAAGAAACTTGGTAAACAAAAATTTCATTAACACTGTAGTCACTTTAAGTAAACCTTTAGTTAATGATATGAAATGCCCCACAATTCCTATTGCTTGCTGCATGGGAAATCCATTTAAGTAAGAACACACATTTTGTCAGATTGTGTGAGTCAAACAATCTTTTGAACCAAGCTAAGCCTTTTAAACTTAAATTCCATTTTCTTCAGGAAAAAAAAAATGGCTTTCTGGTTCGAAGGATAAATGCTTAGAAACCATATTTGAAAGGCTCATGAGGGGTCTTGAACATCAAATAGCTCTCAGAAAACAACATTGTGATGAGTTAAGTATAAATTAATTAGAAGCATATGCATTGTTTCTCTCTGGTTATCCACATGGGTTTCAAAGTTGGAGAAATCATGTTTGACAAAACATGTTTGGAATTTTCATGACTTGAAAGCATAGTAAAGAGTTCAAGATGTTTGTAGAACAAAAAAAAGAAAGAGAGAAAAAGCAAGCAAGCAAGCAAGCAAGAAAGAAAGAAAGAAAGAAAGAAAGAACCAATTTTTAAGGCAGTCACTTGGAATCTATAAGAGTTTGTTCAGATAGACAAAGAATGTTTGTTCCTATCTGTAATTTGCTTATCAAAAATCACAAGTTCAAAATATCCATTTCATATTGTTCACTCCCAGTTATCTCTCTGTCTCTGTGTCTCCTATTTATAGAAGAAGATTTAAGTTAACTTCTACAACAGGTCTCTTCCTGCCTGCCTGCTACCATGCTTCCCAACATGTTAGTTCTGGACTAATTCTCAGGAATTGAGAGCTTCACAATTAAATTCTTTTTTTGATACATTTCCTTGGCTATGATGTCATATCTACCACAGCAATAGAAAAGTAAGCCATTAAATATCTGATAACAAAGGTATGACATAAAGAACTAAGTCACAGAGGAAGAAACTGGATGGGGTAACATAAATCTCACAGGAATTAAAACTAGGATAGATGTTATGGTGACCCCTACATTATCTCTACATCCAGAAGTTTCTCAGGCTCTAGCAACCATGTGACTCATATCACAAATAGAAAACATATTATTTGTAGGACAACGAACATTCCAGATCCTTCCTACACCTCTTAAGATAGTACAGGTAAACTATCTCTGAAACTCATCTTCTGATAAGAAATAATCTGTACACTGAGTTGAGTTTCTATGTAACTACACATCATTGCGTACCAGGGGTTATACTACATCAGTACAGATTTTTTCCCAAACTCTACTATACTTAAATTTGTTAGGAAAACAATTACCTCAGTCTGATCCTAGATGAAGAGTTCAATTTCCTAAAGGCTTCTTTGCTGTTTGCTTACTTGCTTTGACATTGGCAGGAATTCCTTCACTCACAGGCAGCAAGAGTGGCTTAAGAATAATCTTTGAATTACAGTTCTCAAAAGCTAGACAGAAAGTGAGTGTTTTGAATTGAATCCATATCCGCTTGAAAAACAGCTAATGTTCATAATCATTTAACTATTTCTCAGTACCTAAATCATATAAGTAGATAAATGTTTAACTTGCCAAAATAACACAAGCCCCACTTCTCCCTCTCTCCCTCCTTCCCTCCCTCTCCCTCACTAGTGTGTGTGTGTGTGTGTGTGTGTGTATGTGTGTGTGTATTTGTGTGTGTGTTGGTAACCCTATTGAATGATTCCCAGCTATTGCAAATATTCTCCCACAAATACAGGTATTTTAATTGTTTTTCCCTCTTTTTAATGATTCATGTAAACCATTCCCTTGTTTTGATATTAGGTCTGGGGAAAAGAACAGTTATTTAGGACATATAAAAGTTTCTCTGACTCCTATAGCAAAACATAAAACTGACTTTTAAGCCCTGACAAAAAGAAATACTTGTAGAAGCTGGGCAACTGGAGACATCTTTAAGAGCAGTTGGGGCAGCTTGTGCTCTCACTTCTGCTTCCCTGGGTGGTTTATGTCATGGCTTGAATCACTGTGGGAGGAGTACTATAATAATGTTGACAGTAATAGCTTGCAATATCATCAGGCTGCAGACTGTTGATCTTAAGAGAATACTGTGTGCCAGATCCACTGCCACTGAACCTCGATGGGACCCCATCTGCCAAGCTGTTTGCAGCATAGATCAGGAGCTGAGGCGATTTCCCTGGTTTTTGCTGATACCATGCTAAATAACCGTAAATGTTTTCACTTGATCTACATGTGATGGTGACACTTTCTCCCACAGATGCAGACAGGGAGGCTGGAGACTGGGTCATCTGGATGTCACATCTGGCACCTATGATTGGAAAATTGTAAATGAATCCCAACATGATTAATTCTAATACAAGAGGATTTTCACTGAGACCAAGCAGCACTGAGTACAGGAAGCTGAATAAATTTCCAGTACTCTCTTCTTTACCTGTAATCCACAGCAGCAGCAACCCCAGGAGCTGAGTGTGCACAGTCATGTCTATGTGTGATCAGTGAGAGGCTGATTCCAGCACAGGGTGTGACCTGACTATGAAGAAGTCCTCATGTAAGTGGGCTGTGCTTTGGGTACATGCAAATCATCTGGTCTGAGGCACAGATGCTAGAAACATCAGGTCAATAGCTCATTACAGACCTGTGGTTCTCGATATCTCCAATTAAGATGCAGTACAGGTTTATTTATAGGGAATGTTATTCTCTTTGAACAACAAACAACAGCAATATTTGTAAGTTTGATTTTATTGATTTTATTTCTATCATGTTCTCAGCAGAGTTTCCTTATATTTTCCTCCATGTCAGGGTGTTTCAGATACTGTTCTAGGCAGTACTTAACTCATTCCATGGTCCTTTCAAAGTTAGGTGAAGATATTATTGTGGCTATAGAGTTTCTTCTATTTTTTTCTTTCCCTATGTTTATTTGTGAGCCTGAATTTTAGTTACAATTTTTCCCTTACCTTTCCTTATTACAAATCTCCCCCAAAATTTGTCCCTGTTCTCTTTCAAATGCATGGTCTCATTTTACATTTTTTCTAAGAACTTATGTACACACACACACACACACACACACTCACACACACACATACACACACACTCACATGTGCACATCCATACACACATACACACACACACGTCCACACATTCACATATACACACATTCACATGCACACACATACATGCATTACTAAATATATGTCATAGATTCTATGTAACATTAACTTTATGAAGGTTTTCAAGTCTGATCTTTTCAACTTGGACAATCTTTTCTTCTCCCTAAGGAGAAGCACCTCTTCTGCTGACAGTTTTACCTGCTTTCCCATAGTATTTTTTGTAGATGTGAGGCTTCATGGGCTGTTGCCCCTTCTGTTTGTCATGTTCATTTGTTTCCTTCTTGTTCAATTCACATTTGAGTAGTCATGATATCAACAATTTAAAGGAACACCTTATGTTGTTATTAGGAGACACAACCTCACAACAAAATCCCTGAAACTCTGGGTCCATCAGTTTTTCCACTTCCTTTTCCTCAGTGTTTCCTGAGCTTTGTGTATGAAAGCTTTTTGCAGCTGAATGATGAACTGATCACCACAACTCATGCCGAAGCTTCTTGTTCATAGTGATTCCATGAAGAGTAATAGAATAATACAGGAAGGTGTGGTTTATAAATGAAGATAGAGTCTTGGGCTGAAGAGATGGCTCAGCAGTTAAGAGCACTAACTGCTCTTCCAGAGGTCCTGAGTTCAATTCCCAGCAACCGCATGGTGGCTCACAACCATCTGTAATGAGATCTGACTCCCTCTTCTGGAGTGTCTGAAGACACCTACAGTGTACTCATGTACATAAAATAAATAAATAAATCTTTAAAAAAAAAGATAGAGTCTTATACAAATAACTCATTTTTTCTGATAAATAATCTCTCTTTACATATTTATGACAGTTGTCTACTCAAGAATTGCTTCCATCAAGCTGGAAAATGTCATGGGTTTTCTTGCTCTCTATGAATATGAGCTTTCCTCCTAGATTCATCTGGGATTATGTCTATTTCCAATATTCCTGTTTAGTCTTCTGATTATGCCAACTTACTTCTCCCCTTTTATTCAAGTCACATGGGTATTCTCTCTGAAAATATTATTAAGTCCAAATATTTACAATGGATCCCAAACTTCCATATGCTATGGGCACTATATCTTTTCTAAATATTAAGAGGATATGATGCTAGTCTAAGTTTAGGACAGAAGTACTCAAGATGTGTGATGAAAGAAGCATGTAAAGAATGAAAAGTAGAACTATACATGAGAAGTTATATTTATAGTAGTGTCCTGATTTCGTGTGAGTTTACATGAAATGTTGAATAAGAAAAGTTTTACATGAGCAGAGAAGCATTTTATTGAAAATAGAGATTTTACAGGGTAAGACTGACGCCTACTTATGGCCTGCAGATGATGATGGACACAGGAGAGGTATCATCAAGAAGAGGTAGAAGGAGAGGTTAAGCAACTGATTGATCTGAAAAAATTAATGAGGATGGGAACTCTGAAGTATGTGGTCATAGATTTTCCATTCAGGCATATATCAAAGTTGTATTTATGTGTAGCAGACATAAAAACTTTGCAACTAGCAATAATAACATTTATTAATATAAATATATTTAATGTAGTAACAGCATATATTCATGTTTGGTTAAACAATAAAATCATGCCAATAAGCATCGTTCAATAAAATGCTAATTTATTTTATACTTTCATCAAAGCGTGACACACTGACACACATAGGAATTTTATGCTCTTGATTTGTTCATTGCTACCAAGGTCCCAGGTCAGGAAGACTGCTGGTGGACTACAGTATTTGTTTGTCCTACACCTGCCTCATACCTGAGCAATTCATCAGAGAAGAATATCTCCTGTCTTATTACCTGAAATGTTTGACTTCATTTGCAACAAACATATTTGTTTTATGTGTGGATTGATATCGTAGATTCTTTCAGATAGCTAACTTTGCCTTCACTGTTTTCTTGAGGCTTCATTCTTAGAACATCCTAGAGTTTTTTTTTTAATAAGTCTTGATAAATTAGAGAGAACTTGGTAAGTCTCTCACCATACTAAATCAGCCCTTTCATAATCTTCTGGAAGCACATTTTCCAGCACATTTAATTATCTTAGAGCAAAAACCACTATGATCTATCAATGATCTAACTCTTGGACTTCTGGATAGCTTTCCATGGCAAACAAATTTTCTTTTTCATAGAAATATGTAAAACGATGGGATTACTCAGAGGAAGACTGCTTAACCTATAAGAAGGCTTTCCTAATTTTAGTACTATTAGACCTATGCCTGGATTGTAATCTATGTTTGATGACTGGAAAACCAAAAAATAAGGTGCTACTAATTTCATGTGAAGATAAGTGACAAGAGACTCAGACATCTGAAGTTTCCATTCATATTGGTTCACAGCCAATTTCTTCATGCCCATAAATGTAAGAGTATTGTAATATACTATATTATTTATAAGAAGCTGCATAGAGTCTTTCAAAACAGAATAAATATATCAAAGGAAATTAGTTTGTGTAGATTTATTCTATTAGAAGTATGTCACACCTTGATGGTTTTTAACTGTCTATCATGATTCACTGAAATCAAGCTGGAGATATTTTATGTGAGCTGAATATTGTTAAGTTTTTTTTTCATAGACTTACTGATTATATGTCTTACTATATCTTTTAATGTTCTCAACGTTGAAAAATTCTTGATGTTGATAACAACCACATCCTATTGTGGTTATCCTAACCTATCCTAGGAAGAAAGGATATATATGCTTGGATTATAATTGCTTAAAAATGGGAATCATTTGCAGAAATTATGTCTTCACACTCATCGTTCAGAAATATTCTCAATTTCTGAGCAATGATATTCTCAGATATACAAATATTCTAAAAACTTTAGTAATTAAAAAATTTAATAGCTCTATTCTTTGAAAAATTTATCCAGGCCTCACTAATTATGTCATTCGCAATGAAGAAGGATGGTTCAAGTGGGGATGAGAATGTTGTTATTCATGGAAATAGAGGACAACATTACAAGGAGCTATGAACAGAGAAGGTGTGGATTAGGTGGTATGGGTGGTGGGGAGCACCTCAAAGGATTAAGGAGAAGGAAAACCTACCTGCTGGTATTTTAATAATAATTGGGCCACAAATCAGTTTGAAAGTGTGAGTCTACACTTAACTTCTGGGTATCTGCCCCCAAGTTAGTTCTGATAGGGAAATAAAAATGTCAGGAGTAAGTGTCTGGGAAAAGAGACATAGTTATGAATTAGGTTTCCTGGGCTTTGTATCACAAGAAGAAGGAAAGAAGGAGGCCACCATGTTAGGGTAGTAGCCAGCAGGAGGGAGAAACAGAGTCACCCTGAAAAGAAAGGATCCAAGAGAACTTACCCTAGAAAGCTGCTCAATTAGGCCAAGAACAACCAAGAAAAAACATAAAAATTAGTAAGTAGTAACTTGGTTTTATCTGTGGGAGATTGATTCTAATAACATAAAGGTTAGGCATTTACTCAGCCATTGTGTTACCTAAGGAATATTAAAATATAAAGGCTCTGTGTTTCTAGGAACATAAATCATCTAAGCCATGAGGAAAGCCTGCCACAGGATTTATTTAAAATGAATAAAACAGAAAAATATAGTCGGAAGATATTATATGAAAAGTCTGTTTCGATGGTGATAGGCAATCACACCACTATAAGGAATAAGAACCAACACAACTTAATTACATCAGAACCCAGTTCTCCCATCACACCAAGTCCTAGATACCCAAACACACCTACAAAGCAAGATTCAGATCTAAAATCCCATTTCATGTATATGATAGAGGAATTTAAAAAGGACATAAACAACTCCATTAATGAAATATAGGAGAACACAGGAAAACAGTTAGAAGCTGTTAAAGAGGAAGCACAAAATTCCCTTAAAGAAATACAGGAAAACACAACCAAAAAGGTGAAGGAATTGAACAAAACCATTCAGGGTCTAAAGATGGAAATAGAAATAATAAAAAAAAATCACAAAGGGAGAAAAGTTGGAGATAGAAAACCTAGAAAAGAGATCAGGAGACATAAAGGTTAAGCATCACCAATAAAATACAAGACAGAAAAGAGAGACTCTCAGGCATAGAAGACTCGTTAGAAAAAAATTGTCATGACAGTCAAAGAAAGTGAAAAAAGGAAAAACTTCCTAACCTCAAATATTCAGGAATTACAGGACACAATGAAAAGACCAATCCTAAGGATAATAGGAATAGAAGAGAGTGAAGATTCTCAACTAAAAGGGCCAGATTATATCATCAACAAAATTATAGAAAAAAAACCTCCTTAACTTAAAGAAAGTGGTGATCATAAACATACAAGATACCTCCAGAACTCCAAATAAACTGAAACAGAAAAGAAATTCCTCCTGTCACATCATAGTCAAAACACCAAAAGTACAAAACAAAGAAAGACTATTAAAAGCAAAGGACACTGTCAATTGGACAAAACGGCAACCAACAAATTGGGAAAAAATCTTTACCAACCCTACATCCGACAGAGGGCTAATATTGAAAATATACAAAGAACACAAGGAGTTAGATTCCAGAGTGCCAAATAACCTTATTAAAAATGGGGTACACAGCTAAAGGAAGAATTTTCACAATATCGAATATCGAGGAATATTGATTGACTGAGAAGCACCTAAACATCCTTAGTCATTAAGGAAATGCAAATCAAAACAACCCTGAGATTTCACCTAACACCAGTCAGAATGGCTAAGATGAAAAACTCAGGGGACAGCTGATGCTGGAGAGGATGTGGGGAAAGAGGAACATGCCTCCACTGCTGGTGGGATTGCAAGCTGATACAACCACTCTGGAAAGCAGTCTGGCGGTTCCTCAGAAAACTGGGTATGATCCTGGAGAACCCTGTTATACCACTCCTGGGCATATACCCAGAGGATTTCCCAGCATTTAATAAGGATACATGCACCATTATGTTCATAGCATCCTTATTTATAACAGTCAGAAGCTGGGAAGAACCCAGATGCCCCTCAACAGAGGAATGGATACAGAAAATGTGGTATATTTACACTATGGAATATTACTCAGCTATTAAAAGCAATGAATTCATGAAATTTTTAGGCATATGGGTGAAACTGGAAAATTTCATTCTAATTGAGGTAACCCAATCACAAAAGAACACACATGGCATGTAATCACTGATAAGTGGATATTAGCCCAGAAGCTTGAAATACCCAAGACACAATTCACATATCAAATGATGCCCAAGAAGAAGGAAGGAGAGGCCCATGGTCCTGGAAAGGCTTGATGCAGCAGTGTACAGGAATACCAGGACAGGGAAGCGGGAGGGGATTGATTGGGGAACAGGGGGAGGGAAGAGGGCTTATGGGACTTTGGGACGGGGGAACCAAGAAAGGGGAAATCATTTTAAATGTAAATAAAGAGTATATCTAATAAAAAAGAAAGAAAAAAAGCAGTAAGGTGAAAAGGTCAAGAAACATATAATGGCAGACCTATAAAAATTACATTAGACTTCTTAACGGAGACTCTAAAAGGCAGTTCTTTAGCAAATGTCACACATTCCCTAAAAGAAAACAAATATCAGCCTTGGTACTATATCCAGAAAAACTTTCAATTACTTTAGATGGAGAAATGAAGATATTCCATGACAAAAGAAAATGTATACAATATCTTTCCACAAATCCAGAAATGCAAAGAAAATAGATGTAAAACTGCAACACAAAGAGGGAAACTACACCCTAGAATAATCAAGAAAGTAATCATCTTTCAAAAACCTTAAAAGAAGATAGTCATACAAACATACTTCCACTTTTAACAAGAAAAATAAAAGGAAGCAATAATCACTTTTCCTTAATAGTTTCTTAATATCAATAGATCCAGTTCCCCAAGAAAATACATAGACTAACACACTAGATATGTAAACAGAATCTTCCAGCATTTTGCTGCATACAGGACTTAGTGACAAAGACAGACACAATCTTAGAGTAAAAGGCCAGAAAACAATTTTCCAAGCAAATGGTCTCAAGAAGCAAGCTGGAGTAGCTGTTCTAATATCAAAATCGACTTTCTACCAAAAGTTATCAAAAATAAAAATAAAAATAAAAATAAAGGACATTTCATCCTCATTAAAGAAAAAAAATCTACCAAGAAGTACTCTCAGTACTGAACATCTATGCTCCAAATGCAAGGGAACCCACATTCATAAAAGAATCTGTACTAAAGCTCAAAGCACACATTGCACCTCACACAATAATAATGAGAGTCTTCAAAACCCCACTCCCAGCAATAGACTATTCATAGAAACAGAAACTAAACAAAGACACAGTGAAAACAACAAATGTTATGAAAAAAATGGATTTAAGAGATATCAATAGAAAACTTTATTCTAAAACAAAAGAATATATCTTCTCAGCACCTCATGTTACCTTCACAAAATTTGACCATTTAATCAGTCACAAAACAGGCCTCAACAGATATAAAAAGATAGAAATAATCCCATGCATCCTATCAGAATACCATGGATGAAGTCTGCTCTTCAATAGCAACAACAACAACAACAACAACAAATACAAACAAACAAACACCAAAAAAAGGGGCAGTCCACATACATATGGAAGTTGACCAACACTTTACTCAGTGATAATTGGATAAGGAAGAAATAAAGAAAAAATTAAAGACTTTTTAGAATGCAATGAAAATGAAGGCACATCATTCCCATACCTATGAGAATCAATGAAAGCAATGCTAAGAGGAATACTCATACCTTTGTGTGCTTCCATAAAGAAACAGGAGAGAGCATACACTAGAAGCTTAACAGAACATCTGAAAGCTCTAGAAAAGAAGCAAATACATCCATGAGAAGTAGATAGTAGAAAATAATCAAACTCAGGGCTGAAATCAACAGAAGTAGAAACAAAAAGAATTGTACAAAATATCAACCAAACCAGGAGCTGGTTCTTTGAGAAATCAACAAGATAGATAAACTCTTAGCCAGAAACACCAGAGGGTACAAAGACAATATCCAAATTAACAAAATCAGAGATAAAAGGGTAGATATAACAAGAAAAACTAAGGAAATTCAGAAAAATCTTCAGATCCCACTACAAAAGCCTCTAGTCAACACAACTGGAAAATCTGGATGAAAAGGACAATTTTCTAGACAGATACAGTATACCTAAGTTAAATCAGGATCAGATAAACTAAACAGTCCCATAACCCCTAAAGAAATAGAAGC
Source organism: Tokudaia muenninki (assembly GCA_036184385.1). Lineage (NCBI taxonomy): Eukaryota > Metazoa > Chordata > Mammalia > Rodentia > Muridae > Tokudaia > Tokudaia muenninki. The sequence continues at coordinate 89,022,949 of BTHS01000004.1, forward strand.
AATCATAAATAGTTTCCTAACCGTAAGAATCCCAGGACCAGATGGTTTTAGTGCAGAATTCTATCAGACCTCCAATGAAGACCTAATTCCAATACTCTTCAAACTATTTCACAAAATAGAAACAGAAGGAACTATAAATAATTAGATTTATGAAGCTGCATTTATGCTGATGCCAAAACTACACAAAGACTCAACAAAGAAAGAGAACTTCAAACCATATTGCCTTATGAATATTGATGAAAAACTACTCAATTAAACACTGGCAAAGAGAATCCAAAAACACATCAAAATATTCGTTCACCATGAACACATCAGCTTTATGCCAGGGATGCAGTGATAGTTCAATATATAGAAAAACATCGATAATCCACTATATGTACAAATTTAAAGATAAAAAATCACAAGATTATGATATTAAATGCTGAAAAGCATTTGACAAAATTCAACACCCCTTCATGTTAAAGGTAATGGAAAAATCAGGAATTCAAAGCCCATACCTAAACATAGTTAAAGCTGTTTACAGCAAACCAGTAGACGACATTAAACTAAATAGAGAGAAACTTGAAGCAACCCCACTAAAATCAGGGACTAGACAAGACTGTCCACTCTCTTCCTACCTATTCAATATAGTACTCAAAGTTCTAGCTACAGCAATTAGACAACAAAATGAGGTCAAAGTGATGCAATTTGGAAAGGAAGAAGTCAAAATATTACTATTTGCAGATGATATAATAGTACACCTAAGTGACCTCAAAAATTCCACCAGAAAACTTCTACACCTGATAAAGAACTTCAGCTTAGGGACTGGATATAAAATTAACTCAAACATATCAGTAGTCTTCCTCTACTCAAAGAATAAACAGGCTGAATAAAAAAAATTAGGGAAATGAAACCCTTCAAAATAGTCACAAATAATATAAAACACCTTGGTGTGACAATAAGCAAGCTAGTGAAAGATGTGTGTGACAAGAACTTGTAGTCTCTGAAGAAAAACATTGAAGTAGACCTCAGAAGATGAAAAGGATCTCCTATTCTCATGGATCAAAGGATTAACATTGTAAAACTGACCATCTTGCTGAAAGCAATCTATAGGTTCAATACAATCCACAACAAAACTCCAACTTAATTCTTCACAGAAACAGAAAGAGCAATTCTCAAATTCATTTCAAACAACAACAACAAAAAAAAAAAAAACAGGTTAGTGAAAACTATGTTCAACAGTAAGAGAAATTCAAGGGGAATAACCATCCCTGACCTCAAACTCTAGTACAGAGCAAGAGCTACTATAGAGCATGGCATTGGTACAGAAACAGGTCGGTCGATCAGTGGAATAGAATTGAAGACCCAGAAATGAACCCATACACATTTGGTCAATTGATCTTTGACTAAAAAGCTAAAACCCTCCAGTGGAAAAGATACAGCATATTCAACAAATTGTGTGGGCTTAAGTGGAGGTCTACATGTAGAAGAATGCAAATTGACTCATTCTTATCACCTGAACAAAGCTCAAGTCCAAGTGGATCTACATAAAACAAGATACTCTGAATCTAATAGAAGAAAAAAGTTGGGGAAGGGCCACAAACACATGGACATGGGAGAAATTTTCCTGAATAGAATTCAGGGACTTATGCCCTAAGATCAAAAATAGACAAATCTGACCTCATAAAGTTGAAAAGTGTCTGTAAAGCAAAGGACACTGTCAACAGGACAACATGGCAACCCACAGTTTGAGAAAAAGATCTTAACCAAGTCTATTGTGTAATAGAGGGCTAATATCCAATATATATGCAAAGAACTCAAGAAGTTATACTCCAGAGAATTAAATAGCCCTGTTAAAAAATGAGGTACAGTACTAAAGAAAGAATATTCAACTGAGGAATTTCAAATAGCCGAGAAACCCAAAGAAATGTTCAATATCCTTAGTCATGAGGGAAATGCAAATAAAACGACCCATAGATTCCACCTCATATCAATCAGAATGGCTAAGATCAAAAACTCACATGACAGCAGATGTTGGGGCGGATGTGGAGAAAGAGGCACACTCCTCCATTGCTGGCAGGATTGCTAGCTGGTACAATCACTCTGGTAATCAGTCTGGCAGTTCCTCAGAAAATTGGACATAGTACGACCTGAGTAACCAGCTATACCATTCCTGGGTATATACTCAAAAGATGCTCCAACAAATAACAAGGACACATGTTCCACTATGTTAATAGCAGCCTAGTTTATAAGATCCAGAAGCTGAAACGAACCCAGATGTCCCTCAAATTAGGAATGAATAAAGAAAATATGGTACATTTGCGCAACTGGGTACTAATCTGGCATTTTAAAAATGACTTCATGAAATTTTTAGGCAAATGGGTTGTAACTTGAAAATATTGTAACTTGAGGTTACAATAGAACACATATGATATGCTCTCACTCATAAGTGGATATTAGTAAATAAGCTTGGAATACCATGATACAACTTTCGAAACATATGAAGGTCAAGAAGATGAAAGACCAATGTGTGGATGTTTTAGTACTACTTAGAAGGGGGATCAAAATAATCATAGGAGAAAAAGTTTGGATGGGACTTGGGAAGAAGGGAGGAGGGGAAGAGGAAAGGAGGAGTATTATCAGTTGTGGGAGGAGATAAAGGCTATGTACAGAGGGTTGAGAAATTCAACAGAGGTATGTAGCAGTGGAGGATGGCAAATTTGGGGTAGTCAACTGAAAGTCCCAGATACCAGGAAACCAAGAATCTCCCAGGACCCAACAGGATTGACATTAACTGAAATACCTAACAAAGTAGAGAGAGAACCTGGAGAGAACATATCTAGAGGTTAGTCCTGGCCCCTGGTTGAGGGATGGCGCCAACCACCACTCTCAAAAATTTAACCCAGAATTGTTCCTGTCTAAAGGAAATACTAGAACAAAGAGTAAAGTAGAGACTGAAGGAAAGGCCATCCAGAGACTGCCCCAACTGGGGATCCATCCTGCATGCAGACACCAAAACCAGACACTATTGCTGATGCCAAGAAGTTCTTGCTGACAGGAGCCTATTATGAATGTGTCCTGAGAGGCTAGGCCAGAATCTTATGGACAGAAATGTGGAATGAGCAAGAGGACCCCAGTGGAAGAATTTGGGGAAGAACTGTAGCCATCCAGCAGTCATGAGTGAACTAGGTTTACCTGAAAGGGAGGGTAGAGTTAAGGTATGGGGCTGAGAGAAGAATGAAGTCAAGACAAATTTCTGATCAAGGCTCAAAGTTTAATTTTCAGCTCTGCATTTATATAGATAAAGACCCATCCTTAGTTTCAACTGAATTCTTCTTTTAAAACAAGCTCAACAGGCATTCTTGCTTCTGAGAAATAATGTGGCCATGGTAAACAGAAGACTTCTACCTGGTCAGAAGACTCCACCCCAGGTGGGCTAGGCAACTATGAAAAACAAGATTGGAGTAGCCCACTCAAGGATGTGGAAGGATACAATTCGTCCCTTTTTTATTTATTAAATATTAGCTGGACTGGGGCATAAGATTTACTTATGCTCCATGGGCCTGAGAATTATGGTGGCTGGCGGCCGAGTCTGGCTTAGGTCTGAGTCTATACACTTACACATGCCTGAGGACATGTGCATCTTGCTTGTGTTTATTTGCACAAATACAGCCTTTTAGCCTTTATTATGAATAAACAAGGCCTTTTGGCAATGCCTCCCATCACATAATAATCAAAACACCAAATGCACTAAACAAAGAAAGAATATTAAAAGCAGTAAGGGAAAACGGTCAAGTAACATATAAAGGCAGACCTATCAGAATTACACCAGACTTCTCACCATAAAATATGAAAGCTGGAAGATCCTGCTCAGATGTCATACAGACCCTAAGAGAACATAAATGTCAGCCCAGACTGCTATACCCAGCAAAAATTTCAATTACTGTAGATGGAGAAAACAAGATGTTCCACGACAGAAGCAAATTTGCACAATATCTTTCCACAAATCCAGCTCTACAAAGGATAATGGGTGGAAAATACTAACACAAGGTGGGAAACCACACTGTAGAAAAAGCAATAAAATAATTTTTCAACAAACCCAATAGAAGATAGCTATACAAACAGAATTTCACCTTTAACAAAGAAGATAACAGTAAGCAACAATCACTTTTCCTTAATATCTCTGAACATCAATGGTCTCAATTCCCCAATAAAAAGACATAGACTAACAGACTGGATATGTAAGCAGGACCCAACATTTTGCTGCATAGAAGAAACCCACCTAAGTAACAAAGGCAGTCACTACTTCAGAGCCAAAGGTTGGAGAAGAATTTTCCAAGCAAATGGTCCCAAGAAACAAGCTGGAATAGCCATTCTTTAATTGGATAAAATTGACTTTCAACCAAAAGTTGTCAAAAAAGATAAGGAGGGTCACTTTATTTTGATCAAAGGAAAAGTCTACAAAGATGACCTCTCAATTCTGAACATCTATGCTCCCAATGCAGGGCACCCACATTCATAAAAGAAACTTTATTAAAGCTCAAAGCACACATTGTACCCCACACAATAATAGTGGGAGACATCAACACCCCACTCTCAACAATGGACAAATCATGGAAATAGAAACTAAACAAAGACACAGTAAAACTAACTGACATTATGGACCAAATAGATCTAACAGGTATTTATAGAACATTCCACCCTAAAGCAAAAGAATATATCTTCTTTTCAGCACCTCATGGCAGCTCCTCCAAAATTGACCATATAATTGGTCACATAAACAGGTCTCAACAGATACAGAAATATTGAAATTATTCCATGCACCTTATCAGATCACCATCGCCTAAGGCTAGTCTTAAGTGCAAACAAAACCAATGGAAAACACACATACTCGTGGACTTTGAACAATGCTCTTCTCAATTATAGCATAGTCAAACAAAAAATAAAGAAAGAAATTAAAGACTTTTCAGAATTCTATGAAAATGAAGACACATCTTACCAAAACTTATAGGACACAATGAAAGCAGTGCTAAAAGGAAAACTCATAGCTCTGAGTTCCTCCAAAAAGAAAATGGAGAGAGCTTACACTAACAGCTTGACAGAGCACTTGAAAGCTCTAGAACAAAATGAAGCAAATACATACAAGAGGAGTACGTGGCAGGAAGTAATCAAACTCAGTGCTCAAATCACCCAAATAGAAACAAAAGAACTATACAAATAATCAACAAACCAGGAGCTGGTTCTTTGAGAAAATCAACAAGATAGATAAATGCTTAGCCAGACTAACCAGAGGGCAAAGAAGCACTACTCAAATTAATAAAATAATTAGTGAAAAAGGAGATATAACAACAGAAACTGTGGAAATTCAAAAAATCATCAGATCCTAGTACAAGAATTTATACTCAACAAAGTTTGAAAATCTGGACAAAATGGACAACTTTCTTGATACATACCAGGTGCCAACATTAAAACAGGATCATATAAACCACTAAATAGTCCCATAATTCCTGAGGAAATAGAAGCAGTCGTTAATAGACTCCCATCAAAAAAGATCCCAGGGCCAGATGTTTTTATTGGGGAATTCTGTCAAATCTTCAAAGAAGAGCTAATACTGATAATCTTCAAACTATCCCATGAAATAGAAACTCAAGGAACACTACCCAACTCATTCTATGAAGCCACAATAACACTTATACCTAAACCAAACAAAGACCAAACAAGGAAGGAGAACTTCAGACCAATCTCCCTTGTGAATATCCATGCAAACATACTCAACAAAATTCTGGCCAACCAAATTCAAGAATGCATCAAAACTATAATTCACCACGACCAGGTTAGCTTCATCCCAGGGATGCAAGGATGGTTCAATATATGGAAATCCATCAACAAAATCCACTATATAAACAAACTCAAGGAAAATAAAAAATCATGGTCATTTCATTAGATGCTGAAAAAGCTTTTGACAAAATCCAGCATCCCTTTATGATAAAAGTCTTGGAGAGAGTGGGAATCCAAGGCCCATACCTGAACATCATGAAAGCAATATAGTCCAAACCAGTAGCCAACAACAAATTAAATGGAGAGAAACTTGAATCAATCCTGCTAAAATTGGGTACCAGATAAGGCTGCCCACTTTCTCCCTATCAATTCAATATAGTACTGGAAATTCTAGCCAGAGCAATCAGACAACAAAAGGAGGTTAAAAGTATACAAGTTGGAAAAGGAGAAGTCAAAATATCACTATTTGCAGATGATAAAATTGTATATTTAAACGACCCCAAAAATACTACCAGAGAACTCCTAAAGCTGATAAACAACTTCAGCAAAGTGACTGGATATTAAATTAACTCAAGCAAATCAGTAACCTTTCTCTACTCAAAGGATAAACAAGCTGAGAAAGAAATTAGGGAAATGACACCCTTCACAAGAGTCCCAAAAATATTTCACACCTTGGTATGACCCTAATGAAGCAAGTGAAAGATCTGTATGACAAAAATTTCAAGCCTCTGAAGAAAGAAATCAAAAAAGATATCAGAAGATAGAAAGATCTACCATGTTCATGGATTGGCAGGATCAATATAGTAAAAATTGCCATCTTGCTGAAAGCAATCTACAGATTCAATGCAATCCCCATTAAAATCCCAAATCAATTCTTCATAGATCTAGAAAGAGCAATTCTCAAATTCATCTGAAACAACAAGAAATCCAGGATAGCAAAAACTATTCCCCACAACAAAAGATCTCCTGGAGGAATCACCACCCTTGACTTCAAGCTCTACTTCAGAGCAATGGTGATAAAAACTGCTTGATAATGGTATGGAAAAAGGCATGAAGAACAATGCAATAGAATTGAAGACCCAGAAAAGAACCCACACACTTGATATATGACAAAGGAGCTAAAAAACATCCAGTGGAAAATAGACAGCATTTTTAACAAATGGTGCTGGATCAACTGGTGGTCACCATGCAGAAAAATGCAAATCGACCCATTCTTATCTCCTTGTACAAAACTCAAGTCCAAGTGGATCAAGAACCTACACATAAAACCAGACACACTGAAGCTTATAGAGGAGAAAGTGGGGAGGAATCTTGAATACATGGGCACAGGGTAAAAGTTCCTGAACAGAACACCAACGGCTTAAGCCCTAAGAATCAGAATGCACAAATTGGACCTCATGAAGCTGCAAAGCTTCTGTAAGGCAAAGGACATGGTCAGTAGGACAAAACGGCAACCAACAAATTGGGAAAAGATCTTCACCAATCCTACATCTGATAGAGGGCTAATATCCAATGTATACAAAGAACTCAAGAAGTCAGGCTCAAGAGAGTTAAATAACCCTATTAAAAATGGGGTACAGAGCTAAACAGGGAATTCTCAAGTGAGGAAATTCGAATGACTCTAAAGCACCTAAAGAAATGTTCAGCATCCTTAGTTATCAAGGAAATGCAAATCAAAACAACACTGACATTCCACCTCACACCAGTCAGAATGGATAAGATGAAAAACACAGGGGACAACAGATGCTGAAGAGGATGTGGGAAAAGAGGAACACTTCTCCATTGTTGGTGGGATTACAAGCTGGTTAAACCACTCCGAAAATCAGTTTGGTGATTCCTCAGAAAATTAGACATAGTACTACCTGAGGACCCAGCTATACCACTACTAGGCATATACCCAGAAGATGCTCCTACACGTAATAAGGTCGCATGCTCTACTATGATCATAGCTGCCTTATTCATAATCGCCAGAAGCTGGAAAGAACCCAGATGTCCTTCACCTGAGGAATAGATACAAAAAACTGTGGTATATATACACAATGGAGTGCTATTCATCTATTAAAAGCAATAAATTCATGAAATTCTTAGGCAAATGGATGGAACTAGAAAGTGTCATCCTGAGTAAGGTAACCCAATCACAAAAGAATGCACATGGTATGCACTCACTGATAAGTGGATGTGAGCCCAAAAGCTCAAAATAAACAAGTTACAATTCACAGACCACAGGAAGCTCAAGAAGAAAGATGACTGAAGTGGAGTTGCTTGGGTTCCTCTGAGAAAGGGAACAATATACTTACAGGAGCAATAATGAAGGCAAAGTGAGGAGTATAGACTGAAGTAATGGCCACCCAGAGACTGCTCTACCTGGGGATTGACCCTATAAACAGTCACCAAACCCCAACACTACTATGGATGACAAAAAGCGCATATCAAAAGGAGCATGCCATGGTTGTCTTTGGAGGGGCCCTCCCAGAGCTTTACATATACAGATGTAGATTCTAGCAGTCAACCATTGGTCTGGGAGTGGGATCCCCAAAGGAGGTGTTGGAGGGCGGTCCAGAGGACCTGAGGGGGTATACAGCCCCATGGGAAGAACAATGATGGTAACCACCCAGATGCCCCAGGACTCCCAGGGACTGAACCATCAACCAAGGGTTACACATGGTTCCAGCCAAAAATGTGGCAGAGGAATGCCTTGTTGGGCATCAGTGGGAGGAGTGTTCCTTGGTCAGGTGAAGGATAAATAGATGCCCCAACAAGGGGAAATTGAAGGGGCATGGGAGGTGGGAGAGGGTCAGGTGGAGGGGCATATACTTGGAGGCAAGGGGGGGAGGAGTTGAGAGGTTTGGGGTAGAGGAAAACCCGGAAAGGTTTTACCACATGAAATGTAAATGAAGATTATATTTAATAAAAAAATATGAAAAAAAGAGTTGCCTTGATCATGGTGTCTTGTTACAGCAATAAAAATCCTAAGACAGAAGTGTATTGTTGGAGATAATTGATGGACATTACATAAGCAGCTAACCCATTTATCTAAACAAATTCCACTATTTTCAGCACTGCAAAGATATATTGGGTTTTCTTCCATTAATAATGCAATTTCTTTTTTAGATAAAATCATAGCTAGTTACCAGAGTTATATAGAACTAATGACCTTGATGAATATAAAAGAGAAACAGAATGCATAAGGACTATTTGTTAATTATTAGACTGCTGAGTGCCAGTGTCAACAAGGTCAGGTACTGAAATGAGATTCAGCATTGAAGAAATGCCAAATGCTGATGACCTCTGTCCTTTAATTTTCTCTTATTGTTTTGGGAGCCAGAAGTAAATATCTCTCTTTTGCTCTTCTGGGATTAAAAGCTGATGTCTTTTTGCAATTTATCTCCTCTAGATAGTTGCTGCAGGGAAATCTGAAAAAGAAAGTTAGTTACTTGGGCTCTTTAATCCTTGAGTTAAAGGAACAAAGGAACTCTTGCTGATCAGTTTGTTAACTCTTCCTGTCCCAGAGAAAAATAAAAAGAAACAAAAACAGTCAGCCATACAGGCACAGGAACACTAGATGAAGCAGAAAAGGGCTACCCCAAAACTTTATTAAACCTTTCAGCTTTTAAAATCTTTTAGACAAAATGTATTCTATGTATAAAAAATACTTCATAGTTAAAATATTACAAAAAAGGAGAGTTACAGAAGAAAGTTGATAGCATTTTCTAAGCAGTGTATTATTCTATAAGCTCATTATAAGTTCTAAGTAATAGTTTCATTTTCATATGATCTTGTTTTATCACAGTGCACACATGTGGCTTCATCCTGGGACCTGACCTAGAATGGATGTTTTTTCTTGATCACAAATCTGTCCCAAACATATTTCTCATCTTATTGCAATTTATGAAAGGTTATGATATACTTTATTGTGCAGCCTTCACTCACTATTCCAGGAGGAGGAGAAGGTACAATTTATTCTTGATTCTAATGTTATGATATCTTTCTAGTAAAACAACTAAAACCACCTCTTTAAACTTTCTCTCAAAATTTATTTTAATCAAATCAGAAATTCTATAGTCATTAATTCATCTTAACAGCATTATTTCATGAAGTTTATCTTTCTGTTGATCTGCAAGAAATTTTCCCAGTTGGAGAGCTATCATCCAGGACATAATAACACCAGGCTATAGGCAGTCAGGTTTTCCCAGTATCCATACACACCAAGCCAAGTGAATGAGCAATATGAAATGACAAATATGAGAAAGCACATCAGCAGCAAGAAGCAATTCTGAAACAAAGTTTTTGGGACTGTAAGAAACTATCCTGGGCGAAGTTTTTGTGGCCATGTCTCACAAGAGTGCCTGCATCACAGTTGAGCAAGAAGGTGGGAAGTCTCCAAGGATGTCACTTGCTCATTGAAGCTCTTCCTGAATGATGACCACTATTAGACATTTTGCATTAATATTACATTGAGTGTGTCACACTTCAGTGATTGGCTACAGTAATAACTGGCTTCAAATCCATAATAATATCCATAATTCAGTCATTAGTAATCTTAGTTATCTTAGTAACATAACATAGATATGGTATCTTCAAACTTGTAAATTCTTCAAAACATTCCATAGCTCAACACAGTGTGAACACTGGTCTCTAAATAATATCCTAAACTATTTATTTCAATTATGACTCACAGGCATTTCATAGTCTCATAGCTCAAAAATTCTCTCTGGTCTCTCTCTCTCTCTCTCTCTCTCTCTCTCTCTCTCTCTCTCTCTCTCTCTCTCTCTCTCTCTCTCTCTTGCTCACTTGCTCTTTGGTGCTGTCTTGCGCTCTCTCTCTCTCTCTCTCTCTCTCTCTCTCTCTCTCTCTCTCTCTCTCTCTCTCTCTCCCACACACACACACACACACACACACACACACACACAATTATACAGAATATTCGTTTTTTATTTTATTTTACTTTTTTTACACTCCAGATTTTATTCCTGCCCCCATCCACCCTTTGATTGTTCCATATCCCATACATCCTCCAAACTTCCCTGTTTCAATAAGGATGTCCCCACTTTATACCCCGAAGCCCACCTGACGTCTAAACTCCCTGGATCCTCTAGTCTCTTGAGGGTTAGGTGCATCATCTATGAATGAACACAGACCCACCCAACAGTCCTCTACTGTATGTGTGTTGGGGGCCTCATATCAGCTGGTATATGCTGCCTGTTTGGTGGTCCAGAGATCTCCAGGGTCCAGATTAATTGAGACTGATAGTTCTCCTACAGGGTCACCCTTCTCCTCAGCTTCTTTCGGCCTTTCCCTAATTCAAACATATGGGTCAGCAGTTTCTTTCCATTGGTTGGGTGCAAATATCTGCATTTGACTCTTTCAGCTGCTTGTTGAGTCTTCCAGAGTGTGGTTGTCCTAGGTCCCTTTAACCTGATTTCCTTAAAAACAAGCATAAGAAAGTGAGGATGATTATCATGATCTCCCAAGCCAAAGAGGGGAAGATTGTCTTCTCCAGAAAAGAACCGCTACCCACATTTGTGACTATGCAGACTGGAGAAAAACGTATATCCAGACTTCTCATGTCAAGGAACACCTGCAAATTCATACAGGTGCAAAACCTTACCACTGTAACTGGGACGATTCTGGGTGGAAATTTGCCCACTCAGATGAACTGACCAGGCACTACTACAAACACAGGGCACAGGCACTTTCAGTGCAAGAAATGTGACAGGTGTTTTTTCCAGGTTGGACAACCTTGCCTTATACCTGAAGAGAGGTGTGTAAATCCCACATAATGGTTATGACCCACATTGCCAGGAGAGAGTTCAGGGTTTTTTTGTTTGTTTGCTTGGTTGGTTGGTTTTTTGGATTTTTTTGGCTGTTTTTGTTGTTGTTGTTGTTGCTCTTCTTCTTCTTCTTCTTCTTCTTCTTCTTCTTCTTCTTCTTTTCTTCTTCTTCTTCTTCTTCTTCTTCTTCTTCTTCTTCTTCTTCTTCTTCTTCTTCTTCTTCTTCTTCTTCTTCTTCTTCAAGAAATCTTCTTCTTGTTTAATCTTTCACACCCAGCTGGCAAGGGCTACAATCATGGACAAGTTCCCATCAAGTCAGCTTGTGAATGAATAATCAAAGAGTGCAAGACACAAAACAAAACAAAATACTGAAAGCAAACAAACAAAAAATTAAGAAAAAAAAATCACAGAACAGATGGGGTCTGAGACTAGATCTTCCCAATCTAATAGCAAATCCAGCATGAAATTGCCTGGACTTACAAAATGCCAAGGGGTGACTGGCAGTCTGTGCACAATAGTGTATATTTTGAATCAGTGATGTGGGGGAGGGAAAACAAGAACTGCCTTGAACTGTCTTCTGATGATGCAATATATAAATAAAGATTACCTCATATGCTCTTTGCCTTCTACAAAGCCATTATTATGTCAGAGGAAGAGGAAGCAATTCAGATACAGAATATGTTCTAATAGCCTAAATGATGATACTTAGTGAGTCATGGTCCTAAAGGTACCAAACAAGATAGACAATGTCCTTTAAGTGCTGCATACTGTGACAAAGAAAATCAACTTTTTATGTCTTCTGATATACATTTATGACCTAAGTCAGATAAATAAGTCTGTTTATTTGTGTAACATTTTTATGCATACAGTCTGTTATGCACTGTGGTTTCAGATGTGCTATAATTTGTACAAAGGTTTATTCCCAAGTGTGCCTTTAAGCAGAACACACACACACACACACACACACACACACACACACACACAGTGCTTTTCTATAAAGTTCCTTGCCTTAATTATCCTGTAATATGAGTTTAAGTGAAATTCTATTTTGTATACTTGTCAACTACAAAGTTAAAAAAATGAACATTTTGTGGACTGTAAATTTTGCACACTCAATGTGAGAAATCAGTTTTAGGTAAGCCTATAATATTTTATCTGAAAAATAATGGGTATGATTGGATTATTTCTAGGTCATTCTAGGCTCTCTCTCTCTCTCTTTCTCTCTCTCTCTCTTCCTCTCTCTCTCTCTATCTCTTTCTCTCTCTCTTTCCCTCTCTCTCTCAATCGCTTTCTGTCTGTCTTGTTCTGATAGGTGACTGAGGCCCATTACTTCTGTATAGTATCGAAAATAATTGTGTCAACACTGTGAGGTGGTGAGATAACTCACAGGAAAAGTACAGGAACTGATAACAATAAAGATGACTGTGATGTACAGTTTTATTTCAATTTGACAAAACTAAAGTCATCAGAAAGGAGGGAATGTCAATAAAGAAAATGCCTTCCATAAGACTGGGCTTGTAGGCAGCCTAGGGTCGAGTTTTTTAATTAGTTATGGATGGGGGAGGGACAAGCCCATCATGGGTTGTTGTTCCTGGATTCTAAAAGTAAGTATTTTGTGCAAGCCATGAGAAACAAGTGAGTAAGCAACACTCTATCGAGTCCACAGCATTAGCTCAAGACTCCAGGGCAATGCCTTGTTTGAATTCCTGTCCTTTTTTCCTTCAATGAAGCACAACAATTCAGAAGTATAAGACAAATTAATTATTTCCTCCAAAACTTACTTTTGCTACTGGTATTTCATAAAACCAATAGTAACACTACAGCAATAATAAAAGAAATAATAATTATTATTCTCTAATTAAAGAAAATATTGTGTGACTTATTTATGAAGCATGTAGAGATATTAGAAGACAAATTAAGTTAGCATGCACATTGTAGAGAAAGTTCACAACTACAAGTTCTTCTTAGGATTATGGTGGAAGTTTTGGAGACCTGTAGTTAAGAGTCAGTTGTATTCAAAGCTTGTGGCTATGCTCCAGTTTAAGGGGCTAATGGTATGGAATATCAGTTCCAAAAAGCTATGGAGACACTCACAAAGGGGTAGCTTGTTGTATCACTAGAATTGTTTGGAAAAGTTCACATATTGCTGGAATTTGCACCCTCACATTGGTCTGTGGAGTCCTTGAAAGGTACTTGTAGTTGTGTTGATATAAAGAGTTTGAAGTCTGGACAAAAATAATTCAAAATAAAAAAGGAAATTTGCCAAATATTATAGATAATTATATCAGCTTTATAGAAATTATATAACATATAAAATCAAAATGAAAACAATTATTCCTATTTAAGCACTGAGATCTGGGCAAGGATAGAAGGTTTTGCCTCTTTAGGATTTTTTAATACAGTCCAGATCAGATTCAAGAGCTACTTTTTCACAAGCTAAAGAGAGCTGTTACAAGTCCAGTTTGTTGTATAAGAACAGACAAGGTATAGTGGGAGTTAATATATATCCTCAAGTTTAACAGTCAATTAAAATTTCTATGCAGGATTTTGCTGCAGGGAACCAGGCAGCTCCACAGCCATCTGTGCTTAGCCCACCAGGAGAGAATGATCTCCCAGAAGCGATTTCACTTCTGAGTGCTGAGGTGAGATCTCCACCTTTTCTCTGGAGAGGTACAGCTAGGAGCACACAGGGCATATGATCAGTGGAGCAGCCGGGACAGGAGTCTTCCCTTCCAGCCACCATTTGCAGCAAGGAACCAGGCAGCTCCATAGCAATCTGTGGTTAGCCCAACAAAAAGAGAATAATCTCCCAGCAGCGATTTCACTTCTGATTGCTGAGTTGAGATCTCTACCTTCTCTCTGGAGGGGTACAGCTAGGAGCACAAAGGGCATGCAATCAGTGGAGCAGCTAGGACAGGAGTCTTCTCTTCCAGCCACCATTTGCAGCAGGGAACCAGACAACTCCACAGCCTTCTGTGAACAGACCCTGCCAGAAGAGCGTTGATCTCCCAGGAGTACAGACACAGGTTTACAGGCCCATAGGAGGGGCAATCTCCAGCCAGAGACAACAAGACCAACTAACACCAGAGATAACAAGATGGTGAAAGGCAAGCGCAAGAACCCTACCAACAGAAACCAAGGCTACTTGGCAACATCAGAGCCCAGTTCTCCCACCACAGCAAGTTCTGGATGCCCCAGTACACCGGAAAAGCAAGAGTTGGATGAAATGTCTCTTCACATGATGCTGTTAGAGGACATCAAGAAGGACATAAATGTGGAGAAAGAGAAACACTCCTCCACTGCTGTTGGGATTGCAAACTGGTACAAACACTCTGGAAATCATTTTGGCGTTTCCTCAGAGAATTCAGCATAATACTACTGAAGTTCCCTGCTATACCACTTTTGGGCATACACCCAGAGGATTCTCCAGCATGTAGTAAGAACACATGCTCCACTATGTTCATAGAAGCCCTATTTATAATAGCCAGAAGCTGGAAAGAACTGAGATGTCCCTCAACAGAGGAATGCATGCAGAAAATTGGTACGTTTACACAGTGGAATACTACTCAGCTATTAAAAACAATGAATTTATGAAATTCTTAAGCAAATGGATGGAATTAGAAAATATCATCCTGAATGAGGTACCCAATCACAAAAACATATACATGGTATGCACTCACTGGTAAATGGATATTAGGCCAGAAGCCTGAAATACCCAAGATAAAGTTCACAAACCAAATGAAGCTCAAGAAGAGGGAAGAAGAAAGT
Source organism: Tokudaia muenninki (assembly GCA_036184385.1). NCBI lineage: Eukaryota > Metazoa > Chordata > Mammalia > Rodentia > Muridae > Tokudaia > Tokudaia muenninki. The sequence continues at coordinate 89,038,245 of BTHS01000004.1, forward strand.
ATGGATACTCTGTTCCTTCTTAGAAGGGGGTACAAAATACCCACAGGAGGAGATACAGTGACAAAATGTGGAGCAGCAATTGAGGGAAAGACCATACAGAGACTTCTACCCCTGCCCCTCCCCCCCCCCCGAGGGATCCATCCTATATACAATTATAAAACCCACACACTATTCTGGATGCCAACAAGGGCTTGCTGATATAGTTGTCACCTGGGAGGCTCTGCAAGTGCATAAAAAACACTGAGGGGGACACTCTCAGCCAACCATTCAACTGAGCACAGACTCCCCAATGGAGGAGCTAGAGAAAGGACCCAAGGAGTTGAAGTGTTTTTGCAGCACCACAGGAGGAACAACAATAATAACAACCCAGTACCCCCACAGCTCCCAGGGACTAAACTACAAACCACATCATACACATGGAGGGACCAATGGCTCCAGATGCATACACAGCAGGGGATGACCTTGTCAGACATTAAAGGGAGGAGAGGCCCTTGAACCTCAGAGGGCTAAATGCCTCAGTATAGGGGAATGCCAGGACAGGGAAATGGGAGTGGATAGATTGATGAGCAGGGGGAGCAAGGATAGCTTAGGGGATTTTGGGTAGGGGGGAACCAGGAAGGGGGACAACATTTGAATTTTAAATAAAGAATTTATCTAATAAAAGAGAAAATTTAAAAAAAATTTAAAAAGAAGCTCTAGCCAAACTAACTAAAGGGCCCAGAGGCAGTTTCAAAATTAACAAACTCAGAAATGAAAAGGGAGACATAACAACATAAATGGAGGAGATTTAAAAAAAATATCATCAGATCCTACTACAAAAAGGTATACTCAATAAACTAGAAAATCTAGATGAAATGGGTGGTTTTCTAGACAGATACCACTCACCAAATTTAAATCAAGAGCAAATAAACTATCTAAACAGGCCCATATCCCATAAGGAAATAGAAGTCATTAAAAACCTCTCTACCAAAAAAAGTCCAGGGTCAGATGGATCTAGTGAAGAATTCTACCAGACCTTCAAAGAAGACCAGATACCAATATTCCTCAAATATTCCATATAATTGTCAGCGTCCAGCCTCGACAGAGTTTCAGAGTTCTCAGCTGGAAGCAGGGATATCTGGAAGGTGCATAATAAATTTACACAGACTACTTTTTTGGGTATAAGCTAACAGGTAATTTTTTAAGACTTAAAGTTTCTCTTCTCACTGACTCTTGGCTTTCTTTCTCTGTTGCTCATTTGCTCACAGCTTGAGGCTGCACACACTCTGCATTCTCCTGCACACTCTGCTTTTCTCCTGTGTGCTTTTCTTTTCTTGCACTCTCACACTCATACACACCTGTGTATTCCCTTTCACTCACACACACACTACATGCACTCTCACTCACCCACACACTCTTCACACACACACCTCACATTCTTTCTTCACTCACTCTTCACAAGCTCTTATACTCTCCAGCCTTCTTCTTGCCCCAGTCTTATATTGATACTCCAAAAACAGATAAAAAGACACTGTATAATTGTTGCCAAATCAAATTCAAGAGAATAACCACGTACCACAAAGAATCAAGAATTACAATTGTTCCTCAAAGCTTCAAGCTTCCCTATTCCTAGGCCTATAGCCAAAATAATAATTGCAAACTTATCATTATTTAAACTTTAACTTTAATTTATTATACTTCAGAGCTCAGAGCTCTGAGGCCAGCTACTTGCATTTTCTTGTAAAACTCTAATGATAAATAACATAGGCAAAGCTCTCAGGGAGTGGCTAGAAAGAATCAAGTTAACCCTTAACTCGGTAGTTCCCCTAGCTTTCTTCTTCTACACATTGCACACAATAACTCTCCTAAGAGTACTAGTGCTTTGACTTAATTTTACTAATATAAGATTTTGCATATTCTATACTTTGTTATCCAGGAACCACTCTCAAATATTGTGGACAACTTATTTCATAACTTTAATAATTTTTTCTTTCTTTGGTGTCCCAATGTTGGCTCTAATTAATTTTCTAATAATTTTATCAATCTTTCTTTGCAAGTCAAGAATTAATCTGCCATTAACTACCATTGTGCACTCATTATATTGTTTCCAAGATGAGAACACACAGCATGCACCTGGGCCATTAAGACTGTGCTGTGCTGTGACCCAAGCCTCTATCTTTAATTGTTTAAGAACCATTACATAAGGGAACATCTAGTTTCATAGAATTTGCCAGAGCAGAAGGAGAAAGAAGTAAGAAAGTCACATATAATACAATAATTATGCACACCAAGGACAACTGAAAAACAGTCATGCACAAATGAAATCTATATAGCTGTTTTCCAGGGCTAAGATTAGGAGAAATGGGAACAATTGTTGCTATAAAGAGCTGCCACAGGCTACTGAAGGGTCTTCATCCAGGCCTACTGCAGGCAGTCCTTATTTCAGATGGTGGGTACCCTGGAGGGATGTGCCTCCTGATTCTCAAGGTCCCAGACACCATCCTTTTCTACAAGGAGCTGCTGTGGGCTTCTGAGGTGTCTCCATCCCTGCCTACTGCAGGCAGTCCCTGTCATTGTTTGCTGTCCCCAATTACTCCCTGCCCCCTTTTTGTTTAAGAAGTTGTAACGTTGTGGACATCCAGAGTTAAGGTCGAGAGTGAGCATCTAATTAAGGAGATAGCAGATGGAAAAATAATAAGACAAAGGAAGAAGTGTCCAACAGCAATGGCGGCATTCTGTAAAAATTATCTCCAGTTCACATCTTGTACAAAGGAATCCACAAAGGAGGCAAAGGCAGTAATCACTTCCTCCAAAGAAGCAGTGACAATGTGGGAATTACTAACATCTGAAATTTCATGGGGTAAAGCATCAATACTCATAGCTGTGGATGAATGACTCTACAAGCTTCTAACATGCTTTTGAATACTTCCCCACTCATGAGCAGACTCTTAAGGCAGGGGAGTAACCCAGATCCATCTAAACAAAGAATGACACTATACTGATGATCTGAATTAGATATTTTGAATTCCCTGTCCCATATAAAGAACTGCCTCTTCTAGGGCATTCAATCTGTCCTCAAACCCTCTATATATCTTTACTTGAATCAACAGAGCAATACTAAAATTCTTAGATAGCTGATCTACATGATGAGCAGTATGGACTTCCTTGACCAAAAAGTGGTAGACAAGGCAAAAGAAGAAATTATACCAATCACAGCAGTGATAACTAGAATTAAGGTGGCCACAAAATTCCATGTCCCATTGATTAGACAGGCAAAAGTACATAAGAAGGCTGTCGTAATATGACAAAAGCATTTTTTCTTGTAACAGTAAGGCAATTGGATAATTGACAATTTATACAAGTAACATGGTAAACACCATGACTATCCCAGACAAGGGAAAAATCACCATGGTCTTTAGAGGAGAGAATATAGAAAGAAGCAGCCACACAGGCAAGAACTGAAGCAGAAATTCTAATAAGAGTTACTTTATAGATCAGATTGAACAGGAAGTAAGTGGGAATTAAAAGTTGGGCAAAAGGTAGGGGAAACCCATCCAGGGGCATACCAGGCATTAGCAGGGGAGGTAGGTGAGGAAGTATCTCCCTTGGTATACCCATATTGTCTCAATTGCATAGTATAATCATGTTCTGGACTACCAACAAACCAATCTAAAAGTTTAAAAGTTTTCTCTATAAAATTAAAGGGAATAAAATACACAGCTTTGGAGGGAAAAACCTCAAGATCACCATTTAGGGTAGCCATTAATAGGAATGCTCTCCCAGGCAGTATGGTATTATGACAAGCAGATAAAAAGGAAGGCAAAGGAGGTGAAGAAGATGGACGAGAATAATGAAAGCCACCTTTAGAGGGTAAAAATAGTTTTAAAACTCAAATGTCTCACTGACCAGTGGAATCGTCACCATGAGCATATTTCAGAGGAGTTGGAAACTTAAGATTAACTCTCACTCCTCTAAAGAGAAACATCCTTTAAAGTCATTTTTAACAGTAAAGCATATGAGAAGGGAGTCAGTCATTCCAGAATATTTGTAGTCGGCCAAAGTTCATTCATTTAAGTAAGAACTACTTTCTCCTCCAAGCAACTCAGTATTATTGGTGATCAACTTGACTGGACCAAAATCCCAAGTGGCCATGTGAAACAAGGGAGAATCAGGTAGATAAACCCAATAGGCATCCTAGAAAGCAGCACAAGGAAAAAGCATTACCTGGGCTGAGAGAAATAAAAGCAAAGAAAAAAGATTGGATGGAGTAACTGGTAGGTGGAGAGAAAGCACACTATGTCTTGCAGAAAGATCAACTCCTGAAGCTGATACTAATATTGTGGTGGATGAGCGACCATGTAGCTGAAGTCTGGCTAAAGTGAAAGAGAGGTGATGCTCAGAGTTGTCTAACATCATCTGGAATGAGGCAAGTTTCTCTCTCATTCTTCATTGTTGTTGGTAGTTGAGACAGGATTTTCTGCATTGGGATTATACGATGTGATGAGGCAGTCAGGAATCTAGACTGGTGACTAGGCATCCTGTGGAAAGACACAAGCATACTCCCTTCTGGAGGAGAGAAGAACATCTGGTCCCTTTCATTAAGAGGAAAGGACATCTTTCCACAAGACTATTGGATGGTGCTGTTCCATGGGATCTCAGTGGCACTACACTGCAGATCTACCTTGAGAATCTTTACTCAAATAATTGAGTAGAAAAAGAGGAAGATTTAGTAAATGAGTAGGGGAGACATTTTAACTTTTCTCCCTGTAACTTACCTAATTGTGTTTTTTTTTTAAGAAAAAAAATATTTATTTTGTTCCAAGGTTTCATAGGATTCAATCCACCATGGTGTAGAAAGTATGGAACAGCAGGTCTACTCTTGCTGTTGTGAGCCAGGAAGCAGAGAAAAGGATTGTAAATAGGGGAAAATATGGTTTTCACAGGCATACCCTCATGGCCATTTTACTCTAATGATGTCTCTCTTCTCATCTTTACCACCTCCAAATAATGTCATGGTTTTATGAATCTGTCAAAAAGGTCATTGAATCATAGAGATTTTGGCCTTCAGGCCAATTTCTGGAGATACCTTTAGTGACATACATTGAAGTAGGTTTCACTAATCCCCTGTGTTTTTAATAATTGATTAGATCTTTCAATAATCGCTTGTCCTTGAAGATTATATGGAATGCCTGTAGCATGTTTAATATTGAATTTAATACAAAAATTTATAAAGGCTTTAGGTTAATAAGCAGGACCATTATCAGTTTTTAAACGTAGTGGCATGCCAAGAAATGAAAAGCAAGCAAATAAGTGCTGTTGTACGTCTTTGAATGCCTCTCCTGTCCTGACTATGGCAAAAATAACTCCAGAGAATGTATCAATAGTAACATGACCATAGTATGATTTTCCAAAAGATGAAATATGAGTTATTACCTTCTGCCAAAGGACTCCAGGCTTGAGTCCTCAAGGGTTAATTGCAGGCAGGGAAGTAGGAAGTGTTGTAGGACAAGAAGAACAATTGTTTTCAATCTGACAAGCTGCCATCCTAGTCAAATAAATTGATATGTCAGTACCTGAGCATTTGGATGGTGAATAGCATGGGCATGGGCGGCAATTGCTCTACTAACATCATCTAGCAGAGTAACATGAGTCAGTAAATCTGCATATGAATTTCCTATGACCAGAGGTTCAGGGAGACTAGTATGAGCCTGGATATGTCCTACAAAATAAGGAATCAAGCATTGATGTAACAATTGTTGTAATTTTTTGTAGTAAGGTATTAATTGTTGTTTTGTCTGTTAATCATAACTGTCTCAGTAACATGGAAGAGTCTATACACGTATTGAGAATCAGTATAAACATTAAAAGGAATCCAGGAATATCAAGAAAAAACCTGAATAACTGCATATAGCTCTGTCTTTTGAGCTGAGGTAAAGGAGGTATTAAAGGTAATTTTATCAGTTTCAGAAACTATAACAGTATTTTCATCTGAAGAGCCATTGGTAAAGACAGGTAAATTTCTGTAAGTTCAAAGTCCACCTGTTCTACTTAGCAATTTTTATGCTCACAGTGTGGGAGGGGTGGACAACAAAGATTCATATCTCAAAAAAAAGGGGTGGGGGAGAAATAAATTCTTCAGAATCACAGAGTGTGAAAGAAAAATTGTATAAACAAAAATAATACTCCAAATTATAAAATTCAAGTTCAAAAAATTCAAACAATTCTGAGGGATTTTGGAGGAATAAGTAGATTGTAGATGACTGACTGAAAAAAAAAAAAAGCATCTGGGGACTTAGACTTTCTTGTCCAATATGTAATGTGAATACATTTAAGTCTTTTGCACTTTGCTATATGTTTTATGTAACTAATTAAAAGTGGAAAGTAATGAGAGCACTTGTAAAATACTAATAATACAAAATCATGGTAAGAAATTATGAAAATAATACTTATTTCAGGTAAAAGATTTTGCCGTTATTGGTTTTGTTTTCCTTAAACACAGAAATTATTACCTGCTCTTTGTTGAAAGGAAAGAAATCTTTCACTACACACAGTTGGACTCAACTGAGAATTTGCCTAGAGAAGGCCTTTCTCTATATATCTGAGATCAATGTTCATCTCTAATGTGACTTGACTGACAAGGACTTCCAAGCTCCAAATGAGGCACCCATCTCAGCTCAGATGGCTGGTAATGCTCTAGATCTCAAGAATCACATGAATGAAGAAGCAGATGGAGTGAGACAATGAGCTTGTGGATTCTCCTGCTACCAGCAAAGCTTTTGTCTACATACAGCATGTACGTACATCCTGATCATCCAGTATGAGCATGCAGTATTTAATAGTGGCAGAATGAAAATGATCAAAATCAAGCAAGGGTCTCTGCTCTGGAGAAGATTTCCTAATAAAGAGGAAGGGTGTGAGGCCCATCTCAATAAGCAAGGTTCTATAATCAGCCTATGTTTAATGAACTCTAGAAAGTCCTTAGTTAACGGATTCATGCCTTGAATTATTTGAATTAACTTTGAAATTAAATATTTTTGAAGCATGAATTAAGATCATGACCATGAACAGTGATTCAACCTAAATTATAGAGCAGAAACAAATGATGAACATGGCTTACAATATTTGCAAATATAACTTGAACTATTTATCTACTTTTCTAATAGTAGGTCAAGACACAGACTCCGACACAGTAATGTAAACACTTGTTTATACTTGATTCTGAGAAGCCTAAACAATCTCCAAAGCTATTATACTATATGTTTCCAATGAGGGTTCTAGAATCCCAGACAGGTAAAATGTCTGAAGATCAGGAATAAATTTCACACTAAGTTTTAGAAGCATAGAAGCCAAGGAAGTCTTCCCAGAGAAATACAACTCAGAGCACAACAAATGTAAGGGATTTAAATAGGCTGCTATGTATATAATATATATTGATGGTTGTACACTGAAATTGTTTCATTTTCTCAAATATTATTTTCTATCCTACTAATATATAATACCATAGAAAAACCGCCATAGTTTTTGTAGGGATTCTCTATGAGCAAAAGGACCTCAGTGACTCCCACAATGATCCAAATGGGCATTATGCACAATCCTTCCAGGTAAAAGATGTTTTGGAGACAATCATTGATTTGATTTATATTTTGGTGAAAAGAGGAATGAATATCAAGAGAAGGATTTTAAAAATAAAACAGTATCCAAAAGACGTAGAATATATTTTTCCCCCTCAATCACAGACAGAATAAAGATTATCCTGAGATTTTCATTCAAGAATGATGAATGTTTCTATACTGTGGCAAGGTTGTAGGATTGTATACATAAAGTTAATATAGTGAATATCAGTTACAAAAATTAACATATTATTTGGCTTAACAATGAGGTTAGGAATATTAGCAGGATTAATAAAGCAAAAATGGCCATGTTGCCGAAAGCAATCTACAGATCCAATGTAACCCCCATCAAAATTTCAAATCAATTCTTCCTAGAGTTAGGAAGAGCAATTTGCAATTCCATTTGGAATAACAAAAAATCCTGGATAGCTAAAGCTATTCTCAACAAGAAAAGAATTTCTGGGAATCACCATCCCTGACTTCAAACTGTATTATGGAGCAGCAGTGATAAAAACTGTATGGTACTGCTACAGAGACAGGCAGGTAGATCAATGGAATAGAATTGAAGAATCAGAAAGGAACCCACACACCTATGGTCACATGATATTTGACAAAGAAGCTAAAACCATCCAGTGGGAAAAAATACAACATTTTCAACAAATGGTGCTGGTTCCAATAAAAAATGAAGTTAAAAAAAAGAATAATGACAAGAATTGGTATTTAACCAAATATGGAAAAATTAAACCATATAGGTTATTTTTTTGTACAGAAGTGAGACATGTCTAGCTGATGCTCTGTTCTACTACCATTTTCATTAGAAGGTTGCATATCAAAAACTCATATTTCTGAGACACTCTACTGAATCCCCTGAGCTAGAAGAAATCCTGTTAGTTCTTTCCTGAATGTCTCATCCCACTGACTAGCTGTCACAGTGCTGGAAGCTGCGGTGTCACTGCTGCAGGGGAAAACCATCATCAGTCTCGCCCAGATGTGAACCCAAAATAGTGTAATGGCTGACCTGGGAAGTCATGCCCATTGGTGCAATACTGGAATCGATGTTGTTGGAACAATCAATCCCATTCTGATCAGATTTTAGTCCTGCCAAGAATCTTTGACTAGAATGTTCCTGGGCCCAAGGAGAGCAACAGTATAGGTTCTTAGAGTCTATGACAAACCCACTACTTATAATCACTCAGAATATTCATTAACATTCACCATTTACCTCCAAATTAGTTGTCTTTTATATTAAATGAAAACTAATATTATTGGCAAGAATTTCTTCAAAGAAAAAATTTAAAAGCTCTTCAGAGGAATTTTGACTTTTTGTAATTGACTGTGTTTCATGAATCTTGGAGGAATCAGCATTGCTCTAAAAGTTTTTGTCTAGGGAATAAATATTGTGGTACTCTAGCCACTCAGCAAAGTAAGAGCTGGCAGAATCATTTATCTATGTATTTACAAAAGTGAGGAAAAAAATCTACTCTTGATCTCTGAACCATGTTGAGACTCCTGAAACTGAGTCATTGTTTCATACACTAAGGCTTTAGGGGACTGGCCTAGTTGCTGCTAATAAAAAACAAACAAACAAACAACAAAAAATAAAAAACAAAAAACCTGTTTGTTCCTTGGGACAGTGATCTGGAGAGTATTGGCAGTCAGAGTAGATTGAAACTGAGTTGAGTCACAGTACATTTTCAAGTCTGCAATTTTGTAAGACACAAAAAGGTCAGTACACATTATTAATCTACATATAAAGGCATATTGTATTTTTCAAAGGCAATATTTTCTGTGAAATACCTTAGAGAAAATTTCCTAAAGAACACTTGTTACATGCTGAAACTCTCTGGAATCTCCAGCATATTGCTAAGAAGAGAAAAGAGAAATATTTTCCTACTCTTATTCTCCCATGAGAAGTACAACAGAAAGCAGAAAAGTGGAGATAAAGACCCAAATCTGTTGGCTGAGCACTGATCACTCCAACTGCATCTCTTGTCTTGGAGGATCTACTAAAAGCAGTTCAGAGAAGGGAACTTTCTGGGTGATAATTATGCAAAACAAATGCAGTTAAACATAAAATACTGGTCTTTAATCAGAGATTTTCTGTTTCCATTCTTCAACACCAACTGCGTAATTTGAGGTTATGAGAAACACTTGAAGTATTTGCTAGAATAAAAGATACCACAGGACATTGTGGAGTGTGTACCTAATCAAAAATGTTAAGAGATGTCTACCTATTTGCCATACCCATAATAGTTATTTACAGTAAAGAGGATCAATTAAATAGTCATGTGTATATTAGAAATATAACATTTTGATATGAAAACACAGTAAAGAAATGTTATACTAAAGAAACTTCCTTCTGTTTATCATTTGAATTTTATTTATATTATAATATTTCTTTTTTTACAATTTTTATAAAGATTTTTATGATTAAAAATCACTATTTATCTTATAATACTAAAAGACAAGGAAACTTACATTTATGTTTTACTGTATAAAACAATGCTTTTTAAGCATGATATCAAGTTTTGCCTTCCAGAGAACACACAACTTTATGCTTAGGTTTAGGACAGCTCCACCCCACATCTTTACTACAAGGCCTCAATATGTGGCTTATGATCTTGACATCAGCAATATTTTAGGGGCTGTACTATAACTGAAGCTACCCCTTCACCAGTGGCATTTCTTGGCCTCCACAGGAACTTCATCCCAGACACAACAGTGCTAGACTTCAGTTTGTCCTCATGACCTCTCCAATTACATCTGTGCCTTTAAACCCAGCAGTACATGGATGATACTCACACATTGCCAACTTCAGCTTCCAATATATACATTCTCTATTTGATCAATTTCCGTGGCATGAGCAAATACTGTCCTATTGTCCAGATAAAACAAAGAATTTGGACCTCAATGGTACTGATCTTTATTAATCATCTCTGATTATTCAGCTCCAGCTTGATCACACAGGGAATGAAGTACAGAGCTTTCTTCCTCTCTCTAGAGAACATTCATCCACGTCACAAGTTGTAAGAGAATGACAGTTGTGTCAACAGTGCCATACATAGCTTCCAATGTCATGATTTCAGGAGTGCCCTCTGGTGGTATAGACCCTTCTCTATTGTTTGGTTTCTTTATGGCAGCAGAAAAGTTTTCTCCAACTGGTACCTGGGAGAAATAGGCTTTCCAAACTTCTATTTGCGGTGTTTTCCAATCTTTCTTATTAACTAGTTGTGAAGTTCCTTCTGGATTGTTGAAATACAGCTTCCAAGGCTTCTGGAGAGCCTCTGCAACACAAGGATAGGAGGGGATGTACTCCAGCACAGGAAGGCTTGGCAGCTTGCTCTGCCCTCCTTTATCTGTGTTCTCTCTCTGACGAAGAAATCTAACCAACCAGTCCAACCCAAGTCTCTGGAACTCAGGAGGCCAGAGGGCAGTCTCTTTTGAGCCATTTTTATTTCTTCTTTTGAAAAATCTTTGTTCAGATCCATAATCAGTTTTTTTTCTAAGTTTTTTTATTTACATTCCAAATCATTTCCCCTTTCCCGTTTCTTCCCTACCTGAAAGTCCCATAAGCCCCCTTCCCTCCCTCTTTTCCCCATTCAACACCCTGTCACTTCTCTGTCCTAGCATTCCCCTACACCCAGTCTTTCCAGGACCAGGGGTCTTTCCTTCCACCGTCTTGGAAATCTATTGATATGCGAATTGTGTCAAGGATATTCCAAGATTCTGGGTTAATATCCCCTTATCAGTGCTTGCATACCATGTGTGTTCTTTTGTGATTGGGTTACCTCATTAAGGATGATATTTTCAAGTTCTGACCATTTGCCTAGGAATTTTGTGAATTCATTGTTTTTAATTGCAGAGTAGTATTCCATTGTATAAATTTCCACATCTTTTGAATCCTTTACTACATTGAGGGATATCTGGGTTTTTCCCAGATTCTGGCTATTAAAAATAAGGCTGCTATGAACATAGTAGAGCATGTGTCTTTATTGCATGCAGGTTAAGCCTCTGGGTATATGCCCAGGAGAGGTATAGCAATATCTTCCGGGAGCACCATGCCCAGTTTTCTGAGGAACCACCAGACAGCTCTTTCCAGAGTAGTTATACCATCTTGAAATCCCACCAGCAGTGGAGGAGTGTTCCTCTTTCTCCACATCCTCGCCAACAACTGCTGTCTCCTGTGTTTTTAATCTTAGCCATTCTGACTGGTGTGAGATGGAATCTCAGGGTTGTTTTGATTTGCATTTCCCTAATGACTAAGGATGATGAACATCTCTTTAGGTGTTTCTCAGCCATTAGATATTCTTCAGGTGAGAACTCTTTGTTTAGCTCTGTACCCCATTTTTGAATAGGGTTACTTGCCTCTCTGGAGTTTACCTTCTTGAGTTCTTTGTATATATTGGATATTAGCCCTCTGTCGGATGTAGGGTTGGTAAAGATCATTTCCCAGTTAGTTGGTTGTCGCTTTGTCTTTTTGACAGTGTCTTTTGCCTTGCAGAAACTTTGTAATTTAATGATGTCCCATTTGTCTATTCTTGATCTTAGAGCATAAGCTATTGGAGTTCTGTTCAGGAAATTCTCCCCTGTGCCCATATGTTCAAGGTTCTTCCCTAGTTCCCCTTCTATTAGTTTCAGTGTGTCTGGTTTTATGTGGAGGTCCTTGATCCACTTGGAATGGAGCTTAGTGCAAGGAGATAAGAATGGATCAATTTGCATTCTTCTGCATGTTGACCTCCAGTTGAACCATCACCATTTGTTGAAAAGGCTATCTTTTTTCCACTGGATGGTTTTAGCTCCTTTGTCAAAGATCAAGTGACCAGAGGAGTGTGGATTCATTTCTGGGTCTTCATTTCTGTTCCCTTGATCTACATGCCTGTCACTGTACCAATACCATGCAGTTTTTAACACTATTGCTCTGTAGTACAGCTTGAGGTCCAGGATATTGATTCCCCCAGACGTTCTTTTACTCTTGAGAATAGTCTTAACTATCCTGGGTTTTCTGTTATTCCAGATGAATTTTTGAATTGCTTTTTCTAACTGTATGAAGAATTGAGTTGGGATTTTGATGGGGTTGAATTGAATCTGTTTATTCCTTTTGGCAAGATGGTCATTTTTACTATATTAATCCTGCCAATCCATGAGCATTGCAGATTTTTCCATCTTCTGAGGTTTTCTTCAATTTCTTTCTTCAGAGACTTTAAGTTCTTGTCATACAGATCTTTACTTGTTTGGGTAGAGTCACACCAAGATACTTTATATTGTTTGTGACTATCGTGAAGGGTATCATTTCTCTTATTTCTTTCCCAGCCTGCTTATCCTTTGAGTATAGGAAGGCTACTTACTTGCTTGAGTTGATTTTATATCCGGCCACTTTGCTGAAGTTGTTTATAAGCTGTAGGAGTTCTCTGGTGGAGTTCTTTGGATCGTTTAAATATACTATCATATCGTCTGCAAATAGTGATAGATTGACTTCCTCCTTTCCAATTTGTATCCCTTTGACCTCTTTTTGTTGTCTAATTGCTCTAGCTAGAACTTCAAGTAGTATATTGAAAAGATATGGAGAGAGAGGGCAGCCTTGTCTAGTCCCTGATTTTAGTGGTATTGCTTCAAGTTTCTCTCCATTTAGATTGATGTTGGCTACCAGTTTGCTGTAAATTGCTTTTACTATAATATAATATATATAATATTTCTAATTAAACATATTTTGGACAATATATGCTGGCTATGTTTTCTATGCCACCTACCTATCTTCCCACATGCCTAAGTTTATGCACTTCTTTTTATTATCTCTTTTGAAAAAAAAAAAACAACAACCAATAACAACAAAGAAACAAAAGAACAGAATTAAAAACCTAACAGTAACAATACAAAAATTCCTCAAGAATATCATCAAAAAACCTGAATTTAAAAAACAAAATCAAAATGACATAAGAACAGTTCCCTCACAAAAACAAACACAGAAAAATACAAATTCGAAGACCATAATGTACAAGCAAAAGATTTGTAATGTAACAAATTTCTAAACAAAGCAATATGAGACAAAAGGCATACAAAAATACGTATTTTTTGCTTGGCATCTATGGCAATGGGACCTAAACTTAGGTTTTCTTTGTATACCCAGTAAGACTTCATTAGAGAAAACTTATTGTCCTTTACAAGCTGGTTTTCACCATAGATCTTTCTTTGATAGAGATAGAAATTTCTGTCTATTTCCACTTTGAGTATTCATTTCCTCTTATACAAGTCAGGATGTCAGAAGAGCCAAGCACAACCAAGCAAATGATATCTCTTGATGATGAGGATGTGGAGAAAGGGAAATAGCTGTTGGAAGTGCAAACTCTTACAACATTGTGGGAAACTGTGTGGATATTGCTCAGAAAAATAGGAGCAGGATCTACCTCAAAATCCAGCTATACTACCTTTGAATTTATACCCAAAGTTATTTCCAACTTACTGTAGACCCACTTGCTCAACCAGTTTGTTACTGCTCTATTCATAATATCTAGAAATAGGACCTAGATGCCCACAAATGAATGGCTATTGTGGAATCATGCTACATTTATGTAACAGAAGCATTCATTTTTTTCTATTTCCAGAATTTATTAATATTAAGTTGTCTCCCTTTAAAATGTTCTCCATACATTTTAATGTTTTCAACCAAAAGCTTTCCCAAAGTTCCAGTTTCTCCACAGTTTGGCTCTGGGTGGCAAAGAGTTCCTGTCCTTGGGTACATGTTGGAATGTTAGAAATTCATATTTCACTGGAGCATCGTGCCTTTGAACTTTCTACCGGCATCATTAGCATTCCGAAGAGCTCACACCGATAGTTCTGTATTAACCCATTTTGAGTTCTTAATCGAGCCATAATAATTTGAAGAGGATATATTCCTTTCCAATAGCACTGAGGGGAATCTTCAAGATGAGAGAAAGAGATTTGAAAAAGAGTTTGGAAACCCCAGAGGAAACATTAATTTGCTTCACAAATTTGTCAGCAGTTTGCACTCACAGTGAGTGACCAGCCTGAGTCTACGACATTGTAGCTTCTGGTGTTTCTTCAGCTTCTGCAGCTGTACTTTACCATCTTTAATAGACCATAATGTTAGTGGCTGGTGTCTTCTGAATGAAATCCAGATAAATAGACACATGGCTTCTTAATAACAACAGCAACACCATACTCATCCCACAGGTCAGGTAGTCAGGAGACTAAACACAAGTAGCTAAACACAAGTGCCAGATGGCAAGGGTTGAGACCCCTCTTCACTATTCACCTCCCCCGTGACTTGGGGCAAATTTCTTATATATTTTTTTAATTTTATTTTATTTTCTAAGTTTTTTTTATTTACATTCAAAATCATTTCCCCTTTCCCGTATCCTCCTTCCCCGAAAGACCCATAAGCCCCCTTCCTTCCCTCTTTTCCCCATTCAACCCCCTCTTGCTTCTCTGTCCTGGCATTCCCCTACATCCAGTCCAAGACCTAGATGCCCACCAATGAATGGATAGATTGTGGAAATGTGCTACATTTACATAACAGAAACAGATTCATTTTTTAACCAGAGTATTTGAAGCGAGATGATTTAACCAACAATCTTCTAGGTATTTTGGGTTTTTTTATTTCCAAGAAATGAGTCAAAAAATAAAAGAATTAAGGTGTTAGATTCTCTCTATTTAAATAGTAATGGAATTACTTCTTTTTATTCCAAAGTTACATGTTGAAGAATTGGAAGAATAAAACATAAAAGATATATAAAATTCATGTGTTTGCATAACTATAGAATCAAACACAAAACTTCACATCTTAAATTACATTATTAAATATAAGAAAAATGCATCATTGAAGTAAGTATTCTCTCCAAATACAAACATATAGAAAAATTTTGTGAAAGATAGGTTAAAAGAATCTATAGTGCCATGTCTAGAAAGTATCCACACAATTCCTACAATGTAAGAAATACTCCACTTATTAATGCATGGACAAGAAACTTGACATAAAATAAGTAAAATTTGTTATTCTTCACATGACAATTAAGATGAAAGGATTCTTACTGAGGATGAAGACTGTTGTTTTTAGTTTTAATAAATTATTTTCAAGGAGAGGGGCATTTCTCTGTAAAGTATTTTTCATGAAAAAAAATGGGAGTCAAGTTAAATTTTCAACATTCACATTAAACCAAGGTTCAGCCACACTTGTCTATAACTCTAACACTTGAGCATGCAGAAAACAAAAGCAAAATGTATCTCTTATGAACTATTTTAGTTAATGGAAAAATCATATATTTAGCAGAAAGACCCTCTCTCAAAACTTAAAAATGAAGAGGGATAGAGCAGGAAGTTACCATCAATCCTCTGGGTTCTTCAAACCTATCTATTGTTGACTCTCCATCTTACACAGACATCAAACACACACACACACACACACACAGAGAGAGAGAGAGAGAGAGAGAGAGAGAGAGAGAGAGAGAGAGAGAGAGAGAGAGAGAGAGATTTATATATTTCAAATTAGGTAAGAAAATAAACGGGGCCAAACAATTTTTTTTTATTCTCTTTGCCTTTTTTTTTTTTTTAGTTTCTTTTTTTCTTTCTTTCTCTTTTTTTATTGGATATTTTATATATTTCAATTTCAAATGTTATCTCATTTCCCATTTTCCCCTCCGAAAACCACCTATCCTATCTCTCCTTCTGCTACTTCTATGAGGGTGCATGCCCATCCACCTGCCACTCCTGCCTCACTGCCCTGGCATTCCCCTACACTGGGACATCGAGCCTTCACAGGACCAAGGGCCTCTCCTCTTGATGTCACACAATGCCATCCTCAGATACATATGTGGCTGGAGCCATGGGTCCCACCATATGTACTCTTCGGTTAGTGGTTTAGTCCATGGGAGCTCTGCGGTTCTGGTTAGTTGATATTGTTGTTATTCCAAAGGGGTTGTAAACCCCTTCAGATCCTTCTGTCTTTTCTCTAACTCCTCCATTGGGGACCCCTTGCTCAGTCCAATGGTGGATATGAGCATCTGCCTCTGTATTTGTCAGGCTCAGGCAGCAGGAGACAGCTATAATAGGATCCTGTCAGCAAGCACTTCTTGGCATCAACAATAGTGTCTGGGTTTGGTGTCTGTGTATAGGATGTATCCCCAGGTTGGGCAGTCGATAGATGGCCTTCGCTTCAGTCTCTGCTCTACACTTTGTCCCCATATCTCCTTTAGACACGAGCCAATCTGGGTTAAAAATATGGAGATAAGTGGGTGGCCCCCTCCCCCAACTGGGAGCCTTGCCTAAACTCTGTATATTTTCTCTACTGGTTCTCCCTCCCCTTTGTTAGGCATTTCAGCTAATCTCATCCCCATTGGGTCCTGGAAGCCTCTTGCTTTCCTGGCATCTGAGACTTGCTGGTGGATATACCCAGTTCCCTATTCCCCATTGCTACACACTTCTGTTCAAATTCCTGATCCTCTGTGTATCATCCCAGTCTCCTCCCATACCTGATACTGCTCCCCCTTTCCACACACTCCCCCCTCTCTCACTCCAAATTCCTTCCCACCCTCTACCTCCCTTTATTATCTTGTTCCCACTTCTAAGGAGGACTGAGGCATGCACACTTTGGTCTTCCTTCTTGAGTTTCATGTGGTCTGTGAATTGTATATTGGGAATTCTGAGATTTTTGTCTAAAATCTACTTATCAGTGAGCACAAACCATGTGTGTTCTTTTTTTGACTAGTTTACCTCATTCAGGATATTTTCTATTTCCATCAGTTTGTTTAAGAATTTCATAAAGCCATTATTTTTAATGGTTGAATATTGCTCCATTGTGTAAATGTAGCACATTTTCTGTATCCATTCCACTGTTGATGGACAGTTGGGTGGTTTTTAGCTTCTGTCTATTATAAATAAAGTTGCTATGAACATAGTAGAGAATGTATTCTTGTTATATGTTGGAGGATCATTTGGGTATATGCCCAGGAGGGATATAAGGGTTGAATAGTGCTCCATTGTGTAAATGTAGCACATTTTCTGTATCCATTCCACTGTTGATGGACAGTTGGGTGGTTTTTAGCTTCTGTCTATTATAAATAAAGTTGCTATGAACATAGTAGAGAATGTATTCTTGTTATATGTTGGGGGATCATTTGGGTATATGCCCAGGAGGGATATAAGGGTTGAATAGTGCTCCATTGTGTAAATGTAGCACATTTTCTGCATCCATTCCACTGTTGATGGACAGTTGGGTGGTTTTTAGCTTCTGTCTATTATAAATAAAGTTGCTATGAACATAGTAGAGAATGTATTCTTGTTATGCCCAGGAGGGATATAACTGGGTCGTCAGGTAGTAGTATGTCCAATTTTTTGAGGAACTACCAGACTGATTTCCAGAGTGGTTGTACCAGCTTACAATCCCAATAAAAATGGAGGAGGATTCCCCTTCTCCACATCCTGGCTAGCATTTTCTGTCACCTGAGTTTTTGATCTTAGCCATTTTGAGTGATGTGAGACAGAATCTCAGTGTTGTTTTGGTTTGCAATTCCGTGGTGACTAAGGATGTTGAACATTTCTTTAGGTGCTTCTTGGCCATTCGATGTTCCTCAGTTGAGAATTCTTTATTTAGCTCTTTACCTCTTTTTTTTTTAAATAAGGTTTATTGGTTCTCTGGGTTCTTTGAGAAATTCAGCAAGATAGATAAACCCTTAGAGAGACCAACCAGAGGGTACAGAGAAAGTATCCAAATTTGTCTTTGTTTTTGATACAGGTTCTTGCTATGTAAATATGGCTGGCATGGATCTTACTATCTAAACCAGAATAGACATGAACTTATGGAGATACTCTCATATCCAAAACCCATGCAGTGTTTAGAATCATAACTAACACACTCTAGAAAATTTTAAATTCTTAATCACTTTTACAGAACTACCTTTTTACTGGTAAGTACTGTACTTATCCTTGATGAAGGAAGGCCATCTTATCTAAGGCTTCAAGAATCTTTTGGCAATGTTCTTTATACTTGTTAAATAAAAAAAAAATGCTATGTTAGATTTATTTTCAAACTTAGCAAAAATTAGCACCATGGTTATTTTCATTTTTGAATCCTCTGTCCAAGCATATACAAATATTTCACTAATGAATTTCAAATAAACTGGTAAACTTACAGTTTCATCTATTTCCATAAAATTCTGTGGAGGCAAAAGTGTTACAAATGCTAGGATATCCTCCATTATTTCATTGTTTGTAAAAACAACTTTATTTTGTTACTCTTTTGAACTTATGATTTAAAATAATGCAGAGATTTATGGAAATTTCACTTGACAAACATAGTTTTTATATTTCAATTTTATATTTATAGTTAGTTCAAAGAGAAGGAGATATTTCTATAAAATATTTGCCAAAAAAAAAAAAAGTGGAACTCAAGTTAAATTCTGAACATTTACATAAAACCTAGGTTCAGTCACACTTGTCAATAACTCCAGCACTTCAGCATTAAGAAAAGCAAATCAAAGTGTTTCTCTGATGAGCTCTCTAGACAATGGAAAAATTCTACATTTAGGAGAAGCCCCTGTTTCAATACTTAAAAAAAAGTGTTACAGAGGAAGATGTTACCATTAATCTTTTGTGGTCTTCAAGCCTACCTATTATTGACTCCTCCATTTTACACAGACATCAAACACAAACATGTACATATGCAATGACATGAACACACACTTACACACACACACACTCACAAACAAACACACACACAAACAAACACGAACACACATTAAAAAAGGTATTTATATATTTTAAATTAGGGAAGAAAATAAACGTGCCCAAATAATTTGTATTGAGCCAGAAGCTGGAAAGAACCCAGATGTCCCTCAACAGAGGAATGGATTCAGAAGATGTGGTATGTTTACACAATGGAATACTACTCTGTAATTAAAAACAATGAATTCACGAAATTCCTAGGCAAATGATCAGAACTTGAAAATATCATCCTTAGTGAGGTAACCAAATCACAAAGAACACACATGGTATGCAGTCACTGATAAGGGGATATTAACCCAGAATCTCAGAATACCCAAGATGTAATTTGCATAATAGTAGATTTCTAAGAAGATGGAAGGAGAGACCCCTGGTTCTGGAAAGACTGGATGTAGGGGAATGCCAGGACAGAGAAGCAAGAGGGGGTTGAATGGGGAAAAGAGGAAGAGAAGGGGGTTTATGGGACTTTCGGGGAGGGAAGAAACTGGAAAGGGGAAATGATTTGGAATGTAAATAAAAAACTTAGAAAATAAAAAAAAATTCTCTTTGCCTTTGTTTTTTGTTTTTTTTTTTTTTTCTTTTTGTATGGCTTTGTTTTTAGAGTTTACTTTTGTTCCTTTCATTTTTTTGTTTGTTTGTTTGTATGTTTGTTTGTTTTGGGTATTTTATGTATTTAAATTTCAAATGTTATCCCCTTTAGGGTTTACCCTCTGTAAACTCCATATCCCATCACACCTTCCCCTGTTTCTATGAGGGTGCTTGCACAACCACCCACTTTCTCCTGCCTCAACCCTCTGGCATTCCCCTACACTAGGGCATGGAGCCTTCACTGGACCAAGGACCTCTCCTCCCATTGATGCCAGTGAATGCTATCCTCTGATACATATGCTGCTGCAGCCATGGGTCCTTCAATGTGTACACTTTGGTTGGTGGATTAGTCACTGGGAGCTCTGGGGGTCTGCGTGGTTTATATTGTTGTTCCTCTTTTGGGGTTGCAAACACATTTGGCTCCTTCAGTTCTTTCTCTAACTCCTCCCTTGGGTTCTCTCTGCTCAGTCTAATGGTTGAATATGAGCATCTGCCTCTGTATTTATCAGGCTCAGGATGAGTCTCTCTGATGACAGCTTTAACAGGATCCTGTCAGCAAGCACTTTTTAGCATCAGCACTAGTGTCTGTGTTTGGTGTCTGTAAGTGGTATGGATCCCATGGTGGGGCAGTCTATGGATGGCCTTTCCTTCAGTATCTGCTCCACATTTTGTTCCCATATTTCTTTGAGAAAGGGACCATTCTGGCTTAAAAATTTAGAGATGAGTGGGTGGAACCCTCCCCCAACTGGGGGCATTACCTAAATTCTAAATATGGTCTCTTAGAGTTCTCCCTCCATTTGTTGGGCACTTTAGCTAATTTCATTCCCATTGGATCCTGGAGCCTCCTGCCTTCCTGTTATCTTTCTGGTGGACTATCCCTCCGTTCCCCATCTCCCATTGGTACTCACCTATGTTCAAATTCGTGCCCCTCTGTGCATCATCCCAGTCTCCTCTCATACCTGATCCTGCCCTCTTTTGTCCCTTCCTCTTGCTCTCTTCCTACCAAGTGCCTTCCAACCTCTAACTCCCGTGAGTATTTTGTTCCCCCTTTTAGGAAGTAAAGAAGCATCCACATTTTGGTCTTCATTCTTTTTGAGCTTCATATGATCTGTGTGTATGCTGGCTAATCCAAACTTTTGAGCTAATATCCACTTATCAGTGACTGCACACCATGTGTGATTTTTGTGACTGCATTACCTCACTGAGGATTATATTTTCTAGTTCCATCCATTTACATAGGAATTTCACGAAGTCATTGATTTTAATAGATGCTTAGTACAGCTTGCAATCCCACCAGCAATAGAGGAGTGTTTCTAGTTCTCTACATCCTCTTCAGTTACTGCTGTCACCTGAGTTTTGGATCTTAGCCGTTCTGACTGTTGTCTGAGTTGGAATCTCAGAGTTGTTTTGATTTGCATTTCCCTAATGACTAGGGTTGTTGAACATTTCTTTAGGTGCTTTTTGGCCATTAATATTTCTCAGTTGAGAGTTCCTTGTTTAGCTCTGTACCTCATTTTTTAATAGGGTTATTTGTTTCTCTGGGTAATTGAGAAAATCAACAAGATAGATAAGCCATTAGCAAGACTAACAACAGGGCACAAAAACAGTATCTAAATTTATCTTTGATTTTGAGACAGGTTTTTATTATATATCCTAGGCTGGCCTGATTCTTGCTATATAAACTGGAATGGACTTGAACTCATGGGAGATACTCCAACATCCAAATCCCAAATGTTGTGTTTAGAGACATGAACTATAATACCGTACCAAATTTTAAATTCTTAGTTACTTTTAAACAATTCTTATTTCTGGTAAGCCCTAATCCTTGATGAAGGTCCTCTTATTTAAGGCTTGAAGATTCCTTTTTGGAATGTGCTTTCTACTTGGTAAAACATCAAGAGATATGTTAGATTTATTTTCATACTTAGCTAAAATTATCATCATGGTTATTTTCCTTTACAAAACCCCTGCCCTGGCAACTACAAACATTTCACAGATGTTTTTCAAATAAAATGTTAAACTTACAGGTTCATCTATTTTCATAAAATTCTGAGGAGGCAAAAGTGAATCGAATAATGGAGGATATCCTCCATTATTTCATTGTTGGTAAAAAAAAACTTCATTTTGTTATGCTTTTTGACTTACAATGATTTAAAATAAGTCCAGACATTTATGGAAACTTCAGTTGACAAAGTTTTGTTTCAAACTCTTTCATATTTTTGACAGCAGTAACTGTAAATTTGCAATATTTAGCAAATTTTGTTGGACATTTCATAAAAATACATAAATATGAAAAATACTTTGTATTCAAGAGTTGTTCAGTTACTAAAAATATGCATAGGGAACTTTGCAACAGAGCCATGAATCTCTGAGGCTGAGCTCTCTAGTCTTTGTGGGGATAGGAGTAAACTATGCGCTATTGTTTCATAAAATGCTTCATCTGAACTTTCAACAATTATAAGGGTAAGGAATAATGAATCGTTCCTTCTGTCCATCTAGGATGAGATTTTCTCTGGTTGCAGTACCCTGGAAGAATAATGTCTGATTACACAAAGACAATTTTAGGCTATGTATTCTAGTGCTGAAAAAGAGTGAAGAGAATTCAGAGGCAAGGGAGACTTCCAGTCTTCATCATTCTACATATTTCTGTAAAGTCAGACCTGGCTACATCTGTGAAACACTTTGAACAAGGGTGAGGCACCAGCAGAAACAGCTGAAGCATCCAAACCTCACACTTCTGCTTTCCGAGTGGATTTTGCTATTGTCTGCACCACTGTGGGAGGCGAGCTGTAATCTTGTTGACAGAAATACAGTCCAACATCTTCAGGCTCCACACTATTAATACTGAGAGTGAAATCTGTCCCTGATCTACTTCCAATGAACCTGGAGGGGATCCCAGAAATGGACTGGGAAGCATACTTGATGAGAAGCCTTGGAGACTCATGTGATTTTTACTGATACCAGTGTAGGTCATTGCTAATACCCTGGCTGGCCCTACAGGAAATAGAGACTTTATCTCCTAGAGACACAGAAAGAGTGGATGCAGTCTGAGTCAGCAGGATATCACATCTGCAGGCTAAGAAGGAAGAAAAATATTAGTAGGACACAACATTGAATATGAAAGTCACTCCTAAACTACTTAGAAATATAAAAAATTTCATTGTATCAATTTCTTTAAATAGGAAATCAAACATCATGTGCTGCTGGCTCTGAATAAAGCAAGAAAATTTCATATTTAAATAATATCTCCACTTTATTATCATATCCAAGCAGTCATACCTGAAATCCAGAAAAGCAGAAGTCCAGTGAACTGAGGTGTGGACACCATCTTCAAAATTTCCCAGAGTTTGTGGGGAACATGACAGAGCTCTGAGAAGACCTTCTTATAATACTCTAAGAGGCAGGAACACTAGAAAAAAGAAGTACTTATGCAAATCATACAGACTTCAAAAGGTTTGTAATAAGACCTGGACAGATTAGTAGTCTCCTACTGCCTTCTTAAAATATTAGTCCCATTGCTGGTTACCTGAAGAGATGTTGAGATTTAAAGGAGACTTGGTTTCTACTTATTTGGTTACATAATTAGCAAAGTCTAAGGAAGACTCTGGGATACATTTAGTAGTTTAAAATGAAGATTATCTCATATCCTTGGTCTTATCCAGGCTTATGTTGTTTTGCTTGATGTTTCTTACAGTATGGGTTGAAGTATCTTTAACTATCTGAACATTCCAAGAAGAATAAAAACATGTAAACCTAAACTGATACCGCACTATTGAAATTTCATTAACAAGAAATAAGATATTCTGGATGTCTTATGAAAACATATTTTCCAGACAGGTAAATGAAATCATAATAAACATTTATAATCTGCCCTGTTAAAGAATTTCAGAGACTGATATATCAAAATATTTTAGCACTTTTCCAATAAATGCCAAATGATACATTTTACATGTCTTTCCAACAACACTGATAGAGTGCTAAAGATGTATTTCTGGAATGTTCAAAGAAATTCCTTCCATAGTATGTATTTTTCATGCTACTTAAAGGACCACAATTTTGGGACAGTATAGCTCAGAAGAGAATTTTTCATCAGTTCCATTTAAAGAAACAACTGTTCCTTTCACTTGTGTCATATTACCAAACTAGATAATATGTACTATTTAAAAATATATCTGAGCTTTGGAAGAACCTCAATAACTGTAACAAAGACTATCAAGACCCACGAGAAATGAAGATAGGAGTAAAGAAGAGCCCCAGTTCCCTGCAGATTGAAATGCAATAACTGTGAAATCAGTGTGCAGTTTTCTAAAACAGATACAAATATTACGATTACATTACCCAACTATGCCATTCCTGTGGATATACCTAAAAGATTCTATAGCCTACAACAGACATAAAAGCACATTCATGTATTTTGCAGCTCAATTCACTATAGGTAGGAAATGGAATCAATTTAGCTGTACACTACAAGGTAAATCGATAATTGAAATGTAGTACATTGGTGTAATGGAATTTACCTATGTATGAAGAATCATGAAATTATGAAAATTTTGGAAAATGTATAGTCCTGGAAAAATTATAGTGACCAAATCATTCTATTCCCTAATATATAATTGCCACAATCTTTCTGCAAGTGTGAATTGCAACTTCAAATTTCAATTTGTCTGAATGACTTGAATGGTACATTGATGTAAGAAGCTAGAATGGACACCAACATTGGGAGGTCTTTGGAGGGATTACAATAGAATACATGTGATAGGGAAATAAATAGCCAGATACTTTGGGAAGAACGGTTTGTGCATTTTTGGGATGAGAGGTAGAGAAAGAGGATGTTTCAATATATTCAGATTATAGTACTAATCCCAAAGGAAAACAATCAAACTAGTAAATCATACTTGGTTAGCAAATTTAGGAAGAGTCATTGAAGATAATGTAACATCTTGTGATTGGCTTCATGCAGACATTCAGTACAAGAAGCAGATATGTGCAATTATCATACATTAATTATTAGTAAAAGAAGAATATAAGGTGAAACAGCATGCATAGAATATTTAGGTGTATGATGCATCTGCAGTAATTAAAACACAAACACAAATAAACAAATTAAATGTCATGTACAATATTTCCTCCTTTCCTTTCTATTTTTTCTTTCCTTCCTTACTCTCTTTTGTTTTTCTTTCTCACTGTCTTTATTTTTTCTTTCTTTTGTTCTTTCATTTGTACTTTTTTCATTCTTCTTTTTTTTTCTTTCACTGAAAATTGATTTTTTTCTCTCATAATATATTTTGATTATGGTTTCTCCTCCTTTAATTCCTCCCAGGACTCCCCCATGATAGTTTCCCTCTAGATTCACTGTCTTTATGTATATAATTACAAATATATACAGGTTTCTATGGAATAAAAATAAATAATAGGGTTCTGAGTCAGTTACCGAGCAGATTTTGGGCACAAACTCCGCACCCAGAGGAAGCTCCACTCTTAGTATTTCTAACATGCTCAGGATCATAGAATCAAAGGTGAGGAGAACACAAGAGCTGTCCAAACACCAGGAGGACCAGCAGGACCCAGGCACACAGGAACTCCACTAGACCAGTGGCATGGATTCCATCTGGTCTGTCTGGGCCTGTGCCCTGAGCAGACATTGGGCACAAACTCTACATCCAGTCCCACAACACCCAGAGGAAGCTCCACTCCAAGACACTCTAACATGCCCAGGATCACAGGATCACAGGGTCTCAGGTTCATACAAAGGAGCACAATCAGACCAGCATCTCAGGGTCCCAGAGGCAGCTTGACTCCCAGAACCTCAGACACACCCAGGATCTCAGGATCAAAGGATCACAGAATCACAGGATCACAGAGACATGTTGACTCTGAGTAGTTCTGAAATAACCAGGATCACAGAACAGGCTCCATTCAGATATAATGAGGGCAGGTAGCACTACAGATAACCAGATGTTGGGAGGCAAGCATAAGAACATAAGCAACAGAAACAAAGGCTACTTGGCATTATCAGAACTCAGTTCTCCCATCATAGCAAGGCCTAGATACATCATCACACCAGAAGAGCAAGATTTATATATAAAATCACTTCTCATTATGATGATATAGGACTTTAAGAAGGACATAAATAACTCCTTTAGAGAAATACAGGAGAACACAGATAAACAGCTAGAAGCACTTAAAGAGGAAACACAAAAATTCATTAAGGAATTACAGGAAAACACAATCAACCAGGTGAAGGAAATGAACAAAACCATCCAGGATCTAAAAATGGAAGTTGAAACAATAAAGAAAAGGGAGACAACCCTGGACTGGTTGACTGAATTTGAAGGAGTAGAAAGAGATGAAGTTCTGAAGTTAAGCTACCTGCTTACCTGTCCTTTGTTCTATGTGTTCACATTACTTAGTTCATGATAAACAGTCTCAATATTCTCATAAGATATTGATATGATCTAAAAAAAAATAGCTCAGTAGTCTAGAGTATTTGCAACTGCTCCAGAGACTCTGAGTGTAGTTCTCCACACACATGTAAAGGGGTTCGTAATCAACTTATCTGCCAGCTTCAGGAGATGGACTCTAATATCATGTTCTGGCATTTTTGGATATCTTCACACATATGCCATGTATTCACAGAGACATACAAGCATGTACATAAATAAAATAGAATTTTAAAATTTATATTATATGTGACTAATAGCAAATAAATATTTTTACATGGTCATCATTCATTGTCATCAGGAAAATTCAATTTACATGACTACCACACACATACTGATACAGATTTGAAGAAAGAAGAGCAGGTTGGAGAGCAACCTAGTACAATCAACATGGAAATAAATGTGAATATTTCTCAAAATATCAAAAGAATAACTCCATTATGACTCAGTCACAGCACTTTTGGGTATGCACAAAAAGATCTCTTTACCTTATCACTTAGATATTTGCATACCTATGCTTATTGTTTGCCTATTCATGAAAGTTATGAAGCACAAGTAGTATAGATATCCCTAAACACAAGTGAATAACAATAATAATAAAAAATAGCACATACACACCCCAGGGATTTATTTCATTGTAAAGAAAAAATAAAATCATGGAATACCCAGGAAAATGGATAGCTTTGGAAACAATGATATAAATGAGGTTACCCAAAATCATGCAAAAATAAAAGTTTGCTCTCATATTCAGATGCTATTGTTAAACCAGAAGGGTCTATTGTATGGGTGTCCTTACTCACAAGAACACAGAGACTGAGATCGCTGCAACAAGCATGAGATTTATTGATCCAGCACACTATGGTCGTCCTGAAAACAAGAGATAGGAGACCCTGAGTTTTGTAAATACACACTTTTTATACAGTTTTCTGGGGCAGAACTTGGTAACAGTATGAGTTGAGTAACTCAGTGTCTTTTCCAACCCAGGTCAGGATATCTTTGGTTCTGAGTAGTTTCACAAAGAGAGGGTGACTGTCAATCCAACCAGGAGAGCTACTGTCAGGTTTGTAATTCTGGTGATAAGGTTAAAAGAGTTCAGATGTAAGAGAGCTTCCCATGTTCCCTTACCCCAAATATTTTTATAAAATGAAGACTTATGCCATCAGTCTGAGAAAAACTGTGAATCAGGAGATACAACAAGAAGCACCTGGGGCAACTCAAACTCACATTTCTGCTTCTTAACATGGTTTATGGTCTGATCTGTATCCATGTTGGAGTAAAGCTGTTTACTTTTTGACAGTAGCAAGATGAAGCATCTTCAAACTGGAGGCTGCTGATGGCAAAGGTGCAATTTATCTGTCTCTGATCCACTGCTACTAAAAACGGGGGTTGGGGGTAAGAGGTGGTCAGGGGAGCATAATTGATCGGGAAAATTGGAACCTGTTTTTGTTTACTGATTTTTGTTTTGTTTTGTTGTGATTTGATTTCTGGCATTATGCTAATGCCCTGTCAGATTCTTCATAGTCATGTTTTTCCCTGGAGTTATAGCAAGACTGCTAGAGACTGAGTCAACACAATGTCACCCATTGAAACTAAAAGAATTCATGAAAAATTAGTACAGGAAAGAAAAAATACATTAGTCTTTAATTTTCAGATTTAAACACCAAAATTTCTTCATGACTCATCATGTCTATATATTGAATAAAAAGTGGGTATTTATGTAACATCTGTTTTTTTGTTTTGTCCAATAATATTACCTAAAATCCAGAATAATATCCAGTGTTCAGTGATAAAGACATCTTCCCCTTGTGTGTGTGAATATGCAATAGAAGAGGGAAGAACATTTTAAGAGATGAGGGCACCAGATAAAAGAAATATCTGTACAAATACACCGTAAGAACAGGTCACTTTGAACTTCTCTGCCTCTAATAGGGATCCTTCTCCTGGCAACTTGATACAGTATTTGTAGTTGACAAACATATATTCATGCTTCTTCACATATTGAATTGAGCAGTGAGTACAATATAATTCAGGTTTTTGTGTAGCTTGGGTCATCTGGAAAGAAGAGCAACTCAGATGCTCTGTCTTGGTTCATGGTTGTGTTGTTCCCATCAGCATTTCTCACACTACTGCCTGAATTTATTGATATTTTATTATCTGAATATTTTATAAACCCTACAATATATCACATTTTACTGCTAACTAGAATTAACGAAAAAGAGATAAAAAGATTGAATGTCTTAAGACAATTTTCTTCCAGAGATTTTGAAATTAACCTTTAAAATGTACATGGATTTTAACACTGAAACAAACAAGTATGAATATCAAAACATTAGATTACCCTATTACAAATAAAAACAAGGTATTACATCTATCATTTTCTATCCTGCTGCTTTGTTAAAAGTGTTTATCAGCAGCAGAAATGTCCTGGTAGATTAATTTTGCTCATTTATATATAAAATCATATTATCTACCAATAAATACATATTGACTTCTCCCTTTTCTGTTGTTATCCATTTAATCTTCAATTCTCTCATTGCTATAGCTAAGATTTCAAGTAATCAGCATCTGAATATACAGTATACAAACATGTCTCACAACACTCTTTTTCTTTTACTTTATTGAATAAAACTTTCTCAATCTTATTGAGTTTTTCAAAAGAAATACTTTATTTTATTGGTTGTTTGCATTTTATACTGTTACTTTTTATTGTATTTTATGGATTTCGTCCCTGATTTTGATTATTTCTTGCCTTCTACTATTGGAGTAAGTACTCAATTTTTTTCTAGAGTTTTCAGGTATGTCAGTAAGATGCTAATATTATATTTTTCCAACTAATTTATGTAGGCACATAGTTCTATGAACTTGAACTTTAGAACAACCTTTATGGTGCCCTATGGTTTGTGTATATTTTTATTTTTGTTTAATTCTTAAAAATCCCAGGGTTGGGAGGTTTTAGTGCACAGTTCTAACAGACTTTCAAATAAGAGCTTATTCTAATACTATTCAAACTATTCCACAAAATAGAAACAAAAGGAAAACTGCAAAATTCATTCTGTGATGCTAGAGTCTCACTGACATCAAAACCACACAAAGACTCAACAGACAGACTTTCAGACCAATTTCTCTTATGAACATCAATGCAAAAAAATATGTTCAATAAATTACTCACAAACCAAATCCAGGAACACATGAAAGACATCATCCACCAAGATCAAGTAGGCTTCATTCCAGGGATGTAGGGATATTTCAATATATGAAATCCATCAATGTAATCAACCATATAAACAAGCTGAAAGAAAAAAAATCACAAGATTATCTCATTAGACGATGAAAAATCCTTTGATAAAATCCAACAACACTTCATGTTAAAGGTATTAGAAAAATAAGGGACACAGGGCACAAACCTAAATACAATCAAAGCAATACACAGCTAACCAGTACCCAATATCAAAATAAATGGAAAGAAATTGAACGCATTTGAACTAATATCAGGGCCAAGAAAAAGCTGCCGATTCTTTCCCTATACATTCAATATACTACTTGAAGTTCTAGCTAGAACAATAAGAAAACTAAAGGAGATGAAAGGGATACAATTTGAAAAGGAAGAAGTCAAAGTATTGCTATTTACAGATAATATGATAGTTTACATCTGCATTTATGTCTTGATCAATTTTTCATTCAGCACTGACTTTAGACTCCATTGGTTTGTAAGCTTTCTGTTGTCTTCTGTTGTTATGATATTCAGGTTTAATCCATAGTTGACAGAAAGTTTGAAAGGTATTGTTTCTATTTCTGTATGTATGTTGAGACTTGTCTTGTATACAAATATGTGGTCAATCTTCCATAACACTCCATGACCTGCTGACAAAGGTATATTCCTTTGTGTTTAGTTGAAAATTATCTGTAAATAGAGCCATTTGGTTTTGGCATTATATAATGATATAGTCTCAGACATTTCAATGTTTTGTCCGTATAGTGGTTTGTATAGGTTTGGACACTATAGACTGATGTGTTTGAATGATTGTCTCAAAGGGAGTGACAGAATTAGGTGTATCCTTCCTAGAATAGGTGTGGTCTTATGGGAAGAAACATGTTACTGTGTGGTTGAGTTGTGAAGCCCTATCTTCAAGATCCACCCAGTGCAAAAGAGACCATTCTCCTAGTTGCCTGCAGAAGATAGTCTCCTGCTGCTTCATTTGGATAAAGATATAGATCTCTCAGATAGTTCTAGAGCACCAGGTTTGCTGTATTTTGTCATGGACTGAACTTCTGAATCTGTAAGCCAGACACAATTAAATGTTGTTCTTTATAAGAGTTGCTTTGGTAATGATGTCTCTTCACAGCAATGAAAATCTAGCTAAGAGAGTGTGTACAACCTTTTCAAAGACAAAAGTCAGGTATTAGAGTCTCCCACAATCACTGTATGAAGGTAAATATGTGAGTATAGCTATAACAGCATTTCTTTTTATAAACCTAGGTGTAACTGTGTTTGTTGCTTGCATGTTCAGAATTTCAGTATCATCTTGGTGGTTTTTCTCTTTGATGTGTAAGTGAACAATAAAAGAACTTCTGGAGGGAATCACAATCCCTCATTTCAAGCTGTATTACAGAGCAATAGAGAAAGAAACTGGATGGTATTGGGACAAAGACAGTCAAATAAATCAATGGAATGCAGTCAAAGATCCAGAAATATACCCACATACCTATGAATACTTGATATTTTACAAAGAAGCCAAAACCATACAGTAGAATAATGAAACCATCTTCAACAAATTGTGGTGGTCTAACTGGCTGAGTTCATGTACAAGAATGCAAATTGATCCATATTTATCACCCTGCCCAAAAAAACCTCAAATCCAAGTGGATCAAGGGCCTCAGTATAAAAGCAGATACACTGAGTCTAATGAAAGATAAACTAAAAAATATCCTCAAAGGCATTGGCACAGGGAAAATTTTCCTAATAGAACACCTATGACTCAGGTTCAAAGATAAACAATTGGAGAATGGGGCCTCTTGAAACTGAAAAGATTTTGAATAATGTCAATAGGACAAAACAGCAACCTACAGATTGAAAAATGTTCTTCAATAACACTACAAAGTATTGAGGGCTAATGTTCAAAATATATACGGAAGTTGAAAAGTTAAACAGCAAAAAATCCAAATAACACAATTTAAAAATGGGCTACAAATTCTTCAAGTTCTAACACTCCTTTGCTCCACATTTCTGCTAAAGTCATTTCTGTTGTGTCCTGGGAACTTCTGGCTTCCATGGTTTCTCATCTAGGGTTCCATCAAATCTGTAGACACCAAACCCAGACCCTACTGCTGATGCTAGAAGCACTTGCAGACAAGACTCTGGTATGGCAGCTCCCTAAGAGATTCTATCATCACCTGAACAATGTAGATGCATGTATATACACCAAACCATCAGATTGAGCCTGGGAACCCCCACAGAAGATGTAGATGAAGGACTGGAGGAGCTGAAATGGATTTCAACCCCATAGGAAGAATAATATCAACTAACTGGGCCACCCAGGGGTCCCAGAGACTAATTCACCAATCAAAGTGAATTCTTGGAAGGAAGCATGGCACCAGATACATATGTAGCAGAGGATGGCCTTATCTAACATTAGTGGAAAGGAATGCCCTTGGTCCTATGGAGACTTGATGCACCAGCCTAGGAGGATGCCAGAACAGTGAGGAGGGAAGGGGTTAGTGGGTGGAGGAGCACCTTCATAGAGGAAAAGGGAAGTGGGGAAAGGAAAGATGGGATGGGGGTTTGTGGAGATGTAAACTGGAAGGGGGATATCATTTGAACTGTAAATGAATAAAATGATTGTTAAAAATAGGTACAGAACTGAACAGAGAATTTTCAACAGAGAAATCTTAAATGGCTGAGAAGGACTTATAGATATGTTCAAAGTCCTTAGTCATAAGGGAAACACAAATCAAAAGGAACCAGAGATTCCACCTTATACAAATTAGAATGGCTAAGATCAAAACCACAAGTAACAGTGCATACTGGCAAAGAAGTGGAAAAGAGGAACTGCTGGTTGAGTTGCAAACTGGTAAAAGCACTCTCAAAATCAATCTGACTGTTCCTCAGAAAATTGGAAATAGTTAAACTAAAAGACTCAGGAATACTGCCCCAGGGCATATACTCAAAAGGGGCTGCACAATCATACAAGTACACCTGCTGAACTATGTTCATAGCAGCATTATTTATAATTCTCAGA
Organism: Tokudaia muenninki; assembly: GCA_036184385.1. Taxonomy (NCBI): domain Eukaryota; kingdom Metazoa; phylum Chordata; class Mammalia; order Rodentia; family Muridae; genus Tokudaia; species Tokudaia muenninki. The sequence continues at coordinate 89,070,828 of BTHS01000004.1, forward strand.
AATTCAAACAACCCATATGTCCCTCAAAATAAGAATAGATACAGAAAATGTAGTTCATTTACATGAATGGATACTATTCCGCTTTTAGCAATAGTGATGAAAACTGCATGGTATTTGTACAGAGACAGACAATGGAATAGAAATGAAGATCCAGAAATAAAACAACAAACTTATGGATACTTGATCTTTGACAATAAATCAAAAAATATACAACGGAAAAAACAAAGAATCTTAAATAAATGGTGCTGTTCTAACTGGCAATTTGTATGAACAAAAATGAAAATGGATCCATATGTCACCTTACAAAAAGCTCCAGGCCAGGTGGATCAACTTAAAACCAGATACACTGAATATAATATAAGAGAAAGTGGGAAAGAGCCTCACATTAACACATGGGGGAATTTCCTAAACAGAACTCCAACGGCTCATACTCATACATCAGGAGTTGAAAAATGGGATCTCCCTACCTGTTCAATAAGTACTTGAAGTCCCAAACAGAGCAATTAAACAACAAAAAGAGGTCAAAGGGATAGAAACTGGAATGGAAGATGTCAAAATATCACTATTTACAGATGATATGAAACTATACTTGAGTGACCCCAAAAATTCCACCATAGAACTCCTAAACCTGATGAACAAATTCAGCAAAGTTGCTGGATATAAAATTGACTCAAAGAAATCAGTAGTCTTCCTCTATTCCGAGGATAAAGAGGCAGAGAAATTAGTGAAATAACACCCTTCACAATAGTCACAAATAACATAAAATACCTTAGTGTGACTCTAACTAAGCAAGGGAAAGATCTGTATGACAAGACATTCAAGTCTCTGAAGAAAGAAATTGAAGAAGATCTAAGAAGATGGAAAGATCTCCCATGCCAATGGATTGGCAGGAATAATGTAGTAAAAATGGTAATCTTGCTGAAAGTAATCTAGAGATTCAATGCAATCCCCATCAAAATTCGAATTCAATTCTTCATAAAGTTAGAAAGAGCAATTCAAAAATTCATCTGGAATAACAGAAAACTCAGGATAGCTAAAATTATTCTCAAGAGTAAAAGAACCTCTGGGGGAATCAGTATCCCAGACCTCAAGCTGTACTACAGAGCAATAGTGTTAAAAACGGCATGGTATTGGTACAGTGACAGGCATGTAGATCAATGGAACAGAATTGAAGACCCAGAAATGAATACACACTCCTCTGGTCACTTGATCTTTGACAAAGGAGCTAAAACCCTCCAGTAGAAAAAAAGATAGCCTTTTCAACAAATGGTGCTGGTTGAAGAATGCAAATCATTCCATTCTTATCTCCTTGCACTAAGCTCAATATTAACTGGATCACGGACCTCCACATAAAACCAGACACACTGGAACTAATAGAAGGGAAACTAGGGAAGAACCTTGAACATATGGGCACTGGGGAAAATTTTCTGAACATAACACCAATAGCTTATGTGCTAAGATCAAGAATTGACAAATGGGACCTCATAAAATTACAAAGTTTCTGTAAGGAAAAGGACACTGTCAAAAGGACAAAGTGGCAACCAACAAACTGGGAAAATATCTTTACCAACCCTACATCCAACAGAGGGCTAATATCCAATATATATAAAGAACTCAAGAAGTTAGACTCCAGAGAGTCAAGTAACCCTTAAACAGTGGGTACAGAGGTAAACAAAGAGTTCTCACCTGAAGAATATCTAATGGCTGAGAAGCACCTAAAAAGATGTTCATCATCCTTAGTCATTAAGGAAATGCAAATCAAAACAACCTTGAGATTCCATCTCACACCAGTCAGAATGGCTAAGATCAAAAACACAGGAGACAGCAGTTGTTGGAGAGGGTGTGGAGAAAGAGGAACACTCCTCTACTGCTGGTGGGATTGCAAGCTGGTACAATCACTCCGGAAAGCAGTCTGGAGTTTCCTCACAAAACTGGGCATGACACTCCTGGAGGATCCTGCTTTCCCATTGGACATATACCCAGAGGCTTCCCCTACATGCAATAAGGACACATGCTCCACTAAGGTCATAGCAGCCTTATTTATAATAGCCAGAAGCTGGAAAGAACCCAGATGTCCCTCAACGAAGGAATAGATTCAGAAGATGTGGTATATTTACACAATGGAATACTACTCTGCAATTAAAAACAATGAGTTCACAAAATTCCTAGGCAAATCGTCAGAACTGGAAAATATCATCCTTAGTGAAGTAACCCAATCACAAAAGAACACACATGGTATGCAGTCACTGATAAGGGGATATTAACCCAGAATCTCAGAATACCCAAGACGCAATTCACATATCAATAGATTTCCAAGAAGATGGAAGGAGAGACCCCTGGTCCTGGAAAGACTGGATGTAGGGGAATACCAGGATAGAGAAGCGAGAGGGGGTTGAATTGGGAACATAGGGAGACAAGGGGGCTTATGGGACTTTTGGGGAGGGAGGAAACGGGAAAGCGGAAATCATTTGGAATGTAAATAAAAAAATGTAGAAAAAAACTGCATGGTATTGATACAGTTACAGGCAGATGATCAATGGAATAGAATTGAAGACCCAAAAATGAACCCACATGCCTATGGTCACTTGATCTTCAACAAATGAGCTAAAACCATTAAGTGAAGAAAAAGACAGCATTTTCAACAAATAGTGCTGGTTCAACTGAAGATTAGCATGTAGAAGATCCCAAATTGATCCATTCTTATCTCCTTGTACAAAGCCCAAGTCCAAGTGGATCAAGGACCTCCACATAAAACCAGATACACTCTATCTAATAGAACAGAAAATGGAAAGAGCCTTGAACACATGGGCACAAGGGAAATTTTCCTGAATAGAATACAAATACCTTATGGTTTAAGATCAAGAATTGACAAATAGTACTTCATAAAATTGCAAATTTTTGTCAGTAGGACAAAACTCCAATCAACAGATTGGGAAATGATCTAGACCAATCCTACATCCAATAGAAGGTTAATATCCAATATACACAAAGAACTAAAGAAGGTAGATTTCAGAGAACCAAATAACTCAATTAAAAATGGGGTACAGAGCAAAACAAAGAATTCTCAACAGAGGAACACCGAATGGCTGAGAAAAAACTGAAGAAATGTTCAACACCCATATTCATCAGGGAAATGAAATCAAAACAACTCTGAGATTCTACCTCACACATGTTAGAATGACTAAAATCAAAAGTTCAACTGACAACAGATGCTGGTGAGGATGTGGACAACGAGGAATACTCCTGCACTGCTGTCAGGATTGCAAGTTGGTACAACTACTCTGGAAATCAGTTTGGCAGTTCCTCAGAAAATTTTACATAGTACAACCTGGGGACCAAGCTATACCACTCTTGGGCATATACCCAGAAGATGCTCGAATATGTAATAAGGACACATGCTCCAATACGTTCATAGAAGTCTTATTTATAATAGCAAGAAGCTTGATATAACACAGATGTCCCTCAACAGAGGAATGGATACAGAAAATGTGGTACATTTACACAATGAAATACTACTCAGCTATTACAAACAATGAGTTCATGAAATTCTTAGACAAATGGATGGAACTAGAAAACATCATCCAGAATAAGGTAACCCAATCACAAAAGTTCACTTATTGTATGCACTCCCTGATAAGTGTATTTTAGCCCAGAAGCTAGGAATACCCAAGATAAAATTCATAAGCCACATGAAGCTCGAGAAGTAGGAAAACCACAAGTGTGGATACTTCAGATCTTCTTAGAAGGGAGATAAAAATACCCATGGGAGCAAATACAGAGACAAAGTATGGAGCAGAAACTGAAGGAAAGGTGATCAATAACTGTCCCACTTTGAGATACACTCCATATACAGCTACCAAACCCAGACACTACAGTAGATGCCAACAAGTGCCTGCTGACAGGAGCCTGATTTAGCTGTCTCTTGAAAGGCTCTGCCAGTGCCTGACATATACAGAAGTGGATGCTCACAGCAATCCGTTGGACTAAGCACAGGATCTCCAATGGAGGAGCTAGAGAAAGGACCCAATGAGCTGAAGGAGCTTGCAGCCCCATAGGAAGAACAATAATATGTACCAACCAGTAACCCTAGTGCTCCCAGGGACTAAACCATCAACCAAATAGTACACATGGAGGGACTTATGACTCCAACTGCAAAAGTACCAGAAGTTGGCCGTGTGGGACATCAAAGAGAGGAGAGACCCTTGGTTCTGTGAAGGCTTGATGTCCCAATGTAGGGGAATGCCAGGACAGGGAAGAGGGAGTGGGTGGGTTAGTGAGCAGGGGGAGGGCAAATGGAATAAGGGGTTTTTGGAGGGGAAAAAGAATAAACAGGATAACATTTTAAATGTAAACAAAGAAAATAACTAATAAAAATAAAATCTATTTCTCAATTAAAACTTGAAAAAGGACATCATCAACAATCACTCGTTCTATGAAAGCATGTTGTTGTGCTTAACGATAGTGTCAGTGCACACTGTCAAGGCTCACCTTCCATCTAAAACACAGCTTGTTCAGAATAACCCAAACCACACCTTTGAAAAAGCTCCCAATCTTCTTTCATCAGTACATGCCAAACTAATAATTACAATTACCTTCATCTTTGTTCTATTTCTCTGACACTTTTGGTGTGAATTAGAGGACAAGCACAGGCACAGTAGATCAAAAATTTTGATTTATAATAAAATGCTTAATCTGGACCACAAACATGGGATATCTTGATCACCCACTGCCAGAGTAACACCCAGACATTCAGGTATTGAGGCTGACACAAATAGGCAAACCAAGGGGCTGATGATCTCTGGCCTTTAACACTCTTACTGTTCTGGGGGCCAAATCTGATGGATTCTGGCAATTGACTCCTGCTGATAGTAATAAATGATTAGGAAAAGAAACTTAATTCTTTGGGCTTTTTACCATTAACTTAACTTTTCATGAGCGAGAGAAAGTAAAAAAGAGGAAGAGAAAGTAGTACACACACACACACAAAGACATTGACTGAGCCTAACAACGTGTATCATCAATTTCACAATTGCCCATGCATGATTACCTACATTCACATATGCTTACATAAATGATATAGACAGACAGACATATGCACATATGTAAATATACATATATACATATATACATACATACATACATACATACATACATTCACACATGATATATCACAGTGAGAACCTGTGGTCTCATCCTTGGACCTGACTTAGGATGAATGTCTTTCTTTATCACAAATCTGTCACAAGCATATTTCTCTTCTTAGTGCAATTTATGAAGGCTTAGTGTATTGCTTATTATACACCTTTTACTTAGCATTTTTTGAAGAATGGACACACCCTATTCTTCATTCTAACTTATTATATCTTTTTGGTAAAACAACTAAAATCATCTCCTTAAACTTTCTTTCTAAAATTATTTGAATCAAATCAAGAATTTTATAAAGTCATTAATTCATCTAAACGGCATTATTACATGAAAGTATATTTCATACTGATCTGCAAGAAATTTTCCCATTTGTATTGGCTGATGCGCAGGAATCATTAAGCTATCTAACAGTGGCAGGAAAGGTATATCAACAGTGAGATTAAGTCCCAGAGCAAAGTAAACAGGTTATACAACTCTAAGAGCAAACCCATTGCATCCATGCAAAATGGTGAGCCATCCCCAGAAAACCCACTTGCATGCCATAACCCTTCCTCCAGGGATGTTATCAACCCATCATGAACACTAAATAGCATAGCACCTGTATGGTCACATCTTATTCACATTACTCTGGCTGAATCCTCTGAATGTATTTGTCTCTTCCCCTTACTTGATATCCTCTGACCTACACTTAGAAATGGAAAATTGTGTTCTCCTTGAAGTTGGAGAAGATTTGGTGGTAGTAGGATATGGCATAGAGCATAGACCTTCCAAAGTCAAATGAGAATTTGTAGGAATTTAAAGATCCAGTTTTCAAATTGAGGGATTATGTGAAATTTGGAAGAGTAGCCTCTCCATAAAAATTCAGTCTGTTCCAGCATTTGCAGTTGTCCCATGATAGAATAGAAATGCATTATTTTTTTCTACAAAATCAAAGAGTTAAACTTGAATCTTAAGAGTAGTGTGGTATTTTGAATAACTCCAGGTACAGTGTGTGCTTTCCTTGATACTGTCCAAGTTAGTACAAAGAAATTTATCACAGTACAAACTCAGAAGTGGATCAAAAATAATAAACTATATTCATTGTCCACTATTATCTTATTTGCTCTATTCCCTCTTGTACTTGGTGTGAAATCAAAGTGCAGTAAAAACAACCTAAGAAGAACTTATTCTCTGGTTGATTCTTAAATGATCTGAGATCTCCTACTTTGAATTCCCCCCTACTGTGCCATATACTTGACTTATAACCCTTCATTACCACCACAATCCTAGAATAATAACTTTCCTTCTACTATTTTTCTTTGCCCCGATTCAGCAAGAAGAAATAAAAATATACTGTACTTCCCAGGCCTGGCTATATGTTTAATCCACCTGCTGCTTTTTGGCAAAAGTTTGCTATTCTCTCTGACATTGCCTCATACCAATTCTCACTCAGTTTCTCAGCTCTGCTGATTACCCTCACCACATCAACTGTTCTGTAGTGTTGTTGGACCTGACTGCCTTCTGCATAGCCAACGTCTATCACAAAGTTTCAATACTTTGCCCAATTCTGTGAGCTCTCCTGACATAGTTTATATAGATCTCATTTCTGCTCGACGTCCTGAGGGCAGAAAGTATATCTAAATGGTAGCTTAAGCATGTAATAGTGCTTTTTATGCCCAATGAAAATATCACAAACAATGTTCTACACAACAATCTTCATTGGATATACCACAACCATTTTAGAAGGCCTGTAAAACAAAGTTTAAAGTAGTATGCCATCTGGAAAAGCAAGAGTTGGATTTAAAGTCTCTTCTCACGATGCTGTTAGAGGATATCAAGAAGGACATAAACAATTCCCTTAAAGAAATACAGGAGATAGGATCAGTGGAGCAACTGGGACAGGAGTCTTCCCTTCCAGCCGCCATCTGAAACAGGGAACTAGGCAGCTCCAAAGTCTTCTGTGCTTAGTCTGCCAGGAAAGAGTGATCTCCTAGCAGAGATTTCACTTCTGAGCGTGGAGGTGAGATCTCCACCTTCTCTCCAGAGGGGAATAGCTATGAGTGCACAAGGCATATGATCATTGGAGTAGCTGGGACAGGAGTCTTCCCTTCTAGCCGCAATTTACTGCAGGGAATCACACAGCTCCACAGCCTTCGGAGAACAGACCCTGCCAGAAGAGAGTTGGTCTCCCAAGAGTACAGACACAGCTTTACAGGCCCATAGGAGGGGAAATCTCCAGCCAGAGACAAGACGAACTAACACCAGAGATAAACAGATGGCGAAAGGCAAGTGAAAGAATCCTACCAACAGAAACCAAGGCTACTTGGTAACATCAGAGCCCAGTTCTCCCACCACAGCAAGTCCTGGATGCCCCAGCACATTGGAAAAGCAAGAGTTGAATTTAAAGTCTCTTCTCACGATGCTGTTAGAGGACATCAAGAAGGAAATAAATAACTCCCTTAAAGAAATACAGGAGAACATGGGTCAAATGGTAAAGGCCCTTAAAGAAGAATCACAAAAATCCCTGAAAGACTTACAGGAGAACACAAACAAGCAAGTGAAGGAACTGAACAAAACCATCCAGTATCAAAAAGTAGAAACAATAAAGAAATCACAAAGTGAGACATCTCTGGAGATAGAAAATCTTGGAAAGAATTCAGGAGTCATAGATGCAAGCATCAACAACAGAATACAAGAGATAGAAGAAAGAATCTCGGGGCTGATGATACCATAGAAAACATTGACTCAAGAGTTAAAGAAAATGCAAAATGCAAAAAGCTCCTGAGCCAAAACATCCAGGAAATCCAGGACACAATGAGAAGACCAACCTAAGGATTATAGGTATAGAAGAGAGTGAAGATTTCCAACTTAAAGGGCCAGTAAATATCTTCAACAAAATTGTAGAAGAAAACTTCCCTAAAGTAAGGGATGTCCATGAACATACAAGAAGCCTACAGAACTGCAAACAGACTGGACCAGACCATAAAGTCCACCCAGCACATGATAAACAAAACAGCAAATGCACTAAGCAAAAAAGAATATTGAAAGCAGTAAGAGAAAAAGGTCAAGTAACCTATAAAGGCAGGACTGTCAGAATTACACCAGACTTCTCACCTGAGATGATAAAAGACAGAAGATCCTGGGCAGATCTCATACAGACCCTAAGAGAACACAAATGCCAGCCCAAACTACTATACCCAGCAAAACTCTCAATTACCATAGATGGAGAAACCAAGATATTCCATGATAAAACCAAATTTACACAATATCTTTCCACAAATCCAGCCATACAAAAGATATTAGGTGGAAAACGCCAACATGAGGAGGGAAACTACACCCTAGAAAAAGCAAGAAAGTAATCTTTTCCCAACAAACCCAAAAGAAAGGAACCACACATACATAAAAAGAATATCAAAAATAACAGGAAGCAAACATCACTATTCTTTAATATCTTATGTCAATAGACTCAATTCCCCAACAAAAAATATAGTCTAACAGAGATGTTTTTCATGTGGATCTTTAATTTTATCAGAAAATGTTTGTGACCCCTCTTTCAATTCAGTAATGCTTTTTGTGTCTACCATTTTGACTGTATTATTTTCCATGATAATCTTTAATTTTAACATTTTTTCTGTGTATTTCTTCGATTTTGTCTGAGGTGTTTTTCATGTAAATCTTTGGTTTCGTGTGTGTGTGTGTGGGGGGTGTTTGTAGTTCCCCTTTCAATCAATTTAGGAATGTCTGTGTGCCTACAATTTTGTCAGTATAATTGTCCATGATAATCTTCAGCTTTAACGTTTATCTCTATTTTTTCAATTTTGTCAGTAGTATTATCCATGTGGATCTTCAGTTTTATCACACAATGTCTTTAATTTTACTTTCAGTCAACTTAGGAACATTTTTATACCTTCCATTTTATCTGTATAATTTTCCATGTAATAGTCAGTTTTAACATGTTTCTCTATATATTTCTTGAATTTTTTTCAGGAATATTTTCCTTGTAGATATTCAATTTTATCAGAAAGTGTTTATAATTACACTTTCAAAAAACATAGGAATATTTTTATGCCTACCATTTTATCTGTATAATTTTTCCATGAAATACTCAATCTTATGCGTTTTCTAAATATTTCTTCAATTTTATCAGAGATATTTTCAGGTAAATAATCAATTTTAACAGAAAATATTTATAATTTCACTTTCAATCAACTTAGAAATATTTTTATGCCTACCATTTTATCTGTATAACTTCCCATGATAATCTTCAATTTTAATGTTTTTCCATATATTTTTTTTAATTTTATAAGAAAATGTTTATAATTCTACTTTCAATCAACTTAGGATTATTTTAATTCCTACCAATATATTTATGTAAATTTCTTCAATTTATCAGAGATATTTTCCAGGTAAATCTTCAACTTTATCAGAAAATGTTTTTACTTCTACTTTCAATCAATTTGGGAATATATTTATGCCTATCTTATATGTATAATTTCACATGAAATAGTCAGTTTTAACATGTTTTTTTATATATTTCTTGAGTTTTATCAGAAATATTTTCCTTGTAGATTTTCAATTTTATCAGAAAAAGTTTATAATTCCACTTTCTTTTTTTTTATTTTCTAAGTTTTTTTATTTACATTCAAAATCATTTCCCATTTCCCGATTCCTGCCTACCTGAAGTCCCATAAACCCCCTTCCCTCCCTGTTTTCCCCATTCAACCCCCTCTCGCTTCTCTGTCCTGGCATTCCCCTACATCCAGTCTTTCCAGGACCAGGGGACTCTAATTCCATCTTCTTGGAAATCTATTGATATGTGAATTGCGTCTTGGGTATTCTGAGATTGTGGGTTAATATCCCCTTATCAGTGACTGCATACCACGTGTGTTCTTTTAAGATTGGGTTACCTCACTAAGGATGATATTTTCCAGTTCTGACGATTTGCCTAGGAATTTCGTGAACTCATTGTTTTTAATTGCAGAGTAGTATTCCATTGTGTAAATACACCACATCTTCTGAATCCATTACTCAGTTGAGGGACATCTGGGTACTTTCCACCTTCTGGCTATTATAAGTAAGGTTACTATGAACATAGTGGAGTATGTCTCCTTATTGCATGCAGGTAAAGCCTCTGGGTATATGCCCAGGAGTGGTATAGCCGGATCCTCTGGAAGTGTCATGCCCAGTTTTCTGAGGAACTGCCAGACTGCTTTCCAGAGTGGTTGTATCAGCTTGCAATCCCACCAGCAGTGGAGGAGTGTTCCTCTTTCTCCACATCCTCGCCTACAACTGCTGTCTCCTGTGTTTTTGATCTTAGCCATTCTGACTGGTTTGAGATGGAAACTCAGGGTTATTTTGATTTGCATTTCCCTAATGACTAAGGATGATGAACATCTCTTTAGGTGCTTCTCAGCCATTAGATATTCTTCAGGTGAGAACTCTTTGTTTAGATCTGTACCCCATTTTTTAATAGGGTTACTTGCCTCTCTGGAGTTTAACTTCTTGAGTTCTTTTTATATATTGGATATTAGGCCTCTGTCGGATGTAGGGTTGGTAATTATCATTTCCCCGTTAGTTGGTTGCCACTTTGTCTTTTTGACAGTGTCTTTTGCCTTACAGAAATTTTGTAATTTAATGAGGTCCCATTTGTCAATTCTTGATCTTAGAGCATAAGCTATTGGAGTTCTATTCAGGAAATTCTCCCCTGTGCCCATATGTTCAAGGTTCTTCCCTAGTTTCCTTTCTATTAGTTTCAGTGTGTCTGGTTTTATGTGGAGGTCCTTGATCCACTTGGAATTGAACTTAGTGCAAGGAGATAAGAATGGGTCAATTTGCATTCTTCTGCATGTTGACCTCCAGTTGAGCTAGCACTATTTGTTGAAATGCCTATCCTTTTTCCACTGGAGGGTTTTAGCTTCTTTGTCAAAGATCAAGTGACCATAGGAATGTGTATTCATTTCTGGGCCTTCAATTCTGTTCCATTGATCTACATGCCTGTCCCTGTACAAATACCATGCACTTTTTAACCCTATTGCTCTGTAGTACAGCTTCAGGTCCGGGATATTGATTCCCCCAGAATTTCTTCTACTCTTGAGAATAGTTTTAGCTATCCTGGTTTTTCTGTTATTCCAGATGAATTTTTGAATTGCTCTTTCTAACTCTATGAAGAATTGAGTTGGGATTTTGATGGGGATTGCACTGAATTTGTATATTGCTTTTGGAAAGATAGTCATTTTTACTATATTAATCCTGCCAATCCATGAGCATGGGAAATTTTTCCATCTTCGGAGGTTTTCTTCAATTTCTTTCTTCAGAGACTTGAAGTTCTTGTCATACAGATCTTTCACTTGTTTGGTTAGAGTCGCTCCAAGATACTTTATATTGTTTGTGGCTATCGTGAAGGGTATCATTTCTCTTATTTCTTTCTCAGCCTGCTTATCCTTTGAGTATAGGTAGGCTACTGACTAGCTTCAGTTATTTTCATATCCGACCACTTTGCTGAAGTTATTTATCAGCTCTAGGAGATCTTTGGTGGAGTTTTTTGGCTCGCTTAAATATAGTATCGTATCGTCTGCAAATAGTGATAGTTTGACTTCTTCCTTTCAAATTTGTTTCCCTTTGACCTCCTTTTGTTTTCTAATTGCTCTAGCTAGAACTTCAAGTACTATATTGAAAAGATATGGAGAGAGAGGGCAGCCTTGTCTAGTATCTGATTTGAGTGGGATTGCTTCAACTTTCTCTTCATTCAGATTGATGTTGGCTACTGGTTTGCTGTAAATTGCTTTTACTATATTTAGATATGGGCCTTGAATTCCTGATCTTTCCATGACCTTTAACATGAAAGGATGCTGAATGTTGTCAAATGCTTTCTCAGCATCTAATGAAATGACCATGTGGTTTTTTTCCTTGAGATTGTTTATGTAGGGGATTACATTGATGGACTTCCTTATATTCAACAATCCCTGCATCCCTGGGATGAAGCCTACTTGATCGTGGTGAATGATCCTTTTGATGTGTACTTGGATTTGTTTGGCAAGAATTTTATTAAGTATTTTTACATCAATATTCATAAGAGAGATTGGCCTGAGATTCCCTTTCTTTGTCAGATCTTTGTGTGATTTTGGTTTTAACGTAATTGTGGTTTCATAGAATGAGTTGGGTAGTGTTCCTTCTGTTTCTATTTTGTGGAATAATTTGAAGAGTATTGGTGTTAGGCCTTCTTTGAAGGTCTGATAGAATTCTGCACTAAAACCTTCTGGACCTGTGCTTTTTTGGTTGGAAGACTTCCGATGACGACTTCTATTTCTTCAGGGGTTATAGGATGGCTTAGATGGTCTATTTGATTCTGATTTAATTTTGGTATTTGGTATCTGTCTAGAAAATTGTCCATCCAGATTTTCTAGTTGTGTTGAATACAGGCTTTTGTAGTCAGATCTGATGATTTTTTTGAATTTCCTCAGTTTCTATTGTTATCTCTCCCTTTTTGTTCCTGATTTTGGTAATGTGGATACTGTCTCTGTGCCATCTGGCTGTTCTAGCTAAGGGCTTTTCTATCTTGTTGATTTTCTCAAGAACCAACTCCTAGTTTTGTTGATTCTTTATGGTTTTATTTGTTTCTACTTGATTGATTTCAGCGCTGAGTTTGAAGATTTCCTGCCTTCTACTCCTCTTGGGTATATTTGCTTCTTTCTGTTCCAGGGCTTTCAGGTGTGCCATTAAGCTGCTAGTGTATGCTGTCTCCAGTTTCTTTTTGGGGGCACTCAGGGCTATGAATTTTCCTCTTAGCACCACTTTCATTGTGTCCCATAAATTAGGGTTTGTTGTGCCTTCATTTTCATTAAATTTTAAAAAGTCTTTGATTTCTTTCTTTATTTCCTCCTTGACCAAGTTATATCATTGAGTAGAGCATTGTTCAGCCTCCATGTGTATGTGGGTTTTCTGTTCCTTTTGTTTCCATTGAAGACCACCCTTATTCCATAGTAATGTAATAGGAGGCATGGGATTAGTTCAATTTTCTTATATCTGTTGAGGTCTTATTTTTGACCAATTATATGGTCAATTTTGGAGAAGGTACCATGAGGTGCTGAGAAGAAGGTGTATTTTTAGCTCTAGGATGAAATGTTTTATATATATATATATATCTGTTAGTTCCATTTGGTCCAAGGCTTCAATTAGATTCACTGTGTCCCTGTTTAGTTTCTGCTTTCCTGAACGATCCATTTCAGAGAGCGGGGTGTTGAATTCACCCACTATTATTTTGTGAGGTGCGACGTGTGCTTTGAGCTTTAGTAAAGTTTCTTTTATGAATGAGGGTGCCCTTGCATTTGGAGCATAGATATTCAGAATTGAGAGTTCTTCTTGGTGGATTTTTCCTTTGATCAGTAACCAAAGTAAGTAACCAAAAAAAAAAAAAAAAAAAAGAAAAGAAAAGAAAATCCAATCTTTAATGCAGTCACATTGAACCAATCAGATTTTATTCAGAGATACATATAATGTTTGGTCTTATTTGTATCTTACTTACAAAAAAACCATAAGTAAATATATCCATCTCATCTTGGTCACTGATGAGGGAAAATTTTACTCTCACTTTCATATTATATGTAATCTGTAATACCATATTCGAATATTCCCCTATGATTAAAGGACAGTTTTCTTATCCTTCAAAGAGAACTTATAAATTTAGCCTTTAAGATATTAAATAACAAAGATGATCCAAAAACTCAAAACATCAAAAATTCAAATGCACTATAGAAATCCAAGGCATTGTTTCCTGTGTATTCATCATGGTTTTGGTGAAGTAACATTGGAATTTTAATTTAAAATAATTTCACACATGTTTTTGTGTTAGGTTCTCTGCAAGTACACTCTGAGGTTTTATGGCATAGTGTTTGGAAGATGAAGCTAAAGTTTCACTAGAGACCACAGAATATTGGAAATTCATTGTCATGCATTAAGTGTAGTTAAGCCAAGAGAGAAGCTAGGTATTAGGAAGATAAAAGCCCTGGTGGGGAAGATGTAGTTATGTCATTTGGATTCCTAAAGGTACCACAAAGATACCCAATTGATAGATATGGTGAGGATATACTTGACACTCACCATGATTGTTTTGACCTTGTTTGTTCTGGTCTTTATTCTTATAGCACTGTTCCCTTCTTCCATTTTATTTTGTGAATGGTTGCTATCTATAATTATATATTAGAAATATGTAAATTGAATTTTATGTTACAGGGATTCAAATATAAGAGAATGACTTAGCCTGAAATTAAATAGTGTTAAGACTATTAAAGAATAAAAGAATGAATCCAGTGATGGACATGGAGTTAACTAAGGAGTTAAGAACAAATCCTGCTCTGACAGAAAACCCAAGTTTACTTCCTACTACAACAAGACAATGGTCGATTTACTTTTAGTCTAGTTCCAACAGATCTGGTGACCTGTTCCATGGTTACCTGCAAATTCATAGCACACACATACATGTATGCACACATGATTACTTGAACACACACATACTTACACAAGAGAGAATAAAGTCTAGGAGATTTGTGGAGGTTGAATAGAGTAAATTTTGTATTATGAGATTGTTAGGATCTCATGGAAAAATGTGGAAGAATATATTAGTTTAGCAATGATATTTTGAGGGGTAACATTAACAAGGAATAGACTTGTGACAAATATTATTTGTTACATAATTTGTTTGAATCATTTTTCAGACAGCAGCAAGTACCTTTTTTTTCTTTTTTGCTTCTTTCCACTAACTTCACTCATATTGCTAGCATGATATGTCAGGTTATGAGCGTCTTGTAAAGCACATACATAGTGAGTCAGGAAATGATTTTACTTGGAATCAAAGTGAAGTACAAAACAGGTACACTGAAATAGAGCAGCAGCCCCTGCATGAAATTTACTAAGTAAAGAGTTGTAACAGCTTGTGCTTTTCACCCACAAGGAAAAAGTGTTGGTTACATCTGACTGTAATTGCATGCAACATAGATCATGAATAGATATAAGAAATAAATCAAAATTTTCTGTAAAATGTTATTTTAAGATCAATGTTCACATGAGAGAAAGAGAATAACCCACTCACAAAATAATTTCAACTCAAAATTTATCCTGTCTACAAGTAATACAGGCATGGGGAAGGGAGCAAAGAATGAGGGAATGGACAACCAATAACCAGCTCAACTTGACACCCATTCAATGGGCACGCACCAATCCCTAACACTATTAATGATTCTCTGTTATGCTTGCAGACAAGAAGCATGTTTTCCTCTGAGAGGCTCCACTCAGAAATTGACTCTGATAAATACAGACACCCACAGCCAAACAGTGGATAGAGCTTGAAGCTCTCATGGAAGAATAGCCACAAGGATTATGTATCCCAAAGTGATTGTAATTCCACAGGAATACCAAAGGCATTAACTAAGATGGACCCTTGAGACTCTCAGTGTCGGAATCACCAACCAAAGAACATAGATGGTCTTGACCTAGACCTCCTCACTTATATCTAGCAGATGCGCAGCTTGACCTACAAGTGCATTCTGGACCACTGGAATGGTGACTATCCCACAACCTGATGTCTATACATAGAATATGTTCTACTAGGCTGCCAGGTCAGAGAGAAGAAAAACCTAGTCACTCAGAGATTTGAAGTTCCAGGGATGGGGGAATACCCAAGGAGAACCCACCCACTCAAAGGAGAAGGCAGGGATAAGGAAAGGATTTTGGGAGAGGGTGACTGGGAAAGAAGTACTGAGTAGGTGGAAAAAAATTAATTAAATTAAACTGAAATGAATTAAATTAAATTAAATTAAATAGTTCACTGTATACAACACAAAGCATTGTATGCTAGGTTTGGCAACTACTCACAATTGTTTATATTTTTCTGAGTATATTTGACCATGTAGAGGATGCCTTGACTACACAGGATGGTATACCATAAGTGTTTATTTTATTTAATTTTTGGAGAGTGATATGCATACAGCCTGGAGAAGTTACAGTTCCAGGTTGATAAGTGTTTTGCTTGAAAAGGAATGTGTCTGTAAGTCAAGTCCAGTAGGATCAATGGTTGCTAAACTACCACAATTCATAAGTTTGCAATTCTGACAAACTCTTTTTCTATAGTGTTGTATCTGCAAAATCTTATTTACTATGGTGGTTTGAATAGAATGTAGTCCAGAGTTTTGCATATTTGCATGCATGGTCCTCAGTCATTGGAACACTTTGTGAACAATTAGGAGGTATGGCATTGCTGAAGTAAGTTTGTCACTGAGGGTATGCTTTGAGGTTTCAAAAGCTCAAACCACTCACAGTTATCTCTCTACTTCTCTGTGTCTCCTATTTGTAGATGAAGGTTTAAGATATTAACTACTACTTTAGGTCCACCCCTGTCTGTCTAATACCTTGCTTTCCACCATGTTACTCCAGGACTAATCTTCTGGAACTAAGAGTTCCCCAATTAAATTTTTTCATTGATAAATTGCTCTGGCCATGATGTATTGTCAGAACAATAGAAAAGTAAGCTATTATATAAATGATAACAAAGGAGTTATTCATAGACACAGAGAACTAATGCATAGAGGAAGAAATGGATGGGGTATCAGAGATCTCCCAAGGAGTGAAAAATAGAATAGATGCTATGTATGAACTTATAATATCTCTAAAGCCAGAGGTTCGCACATGTTCTAACAACCAGGTGACTATTAGCACAAATGACATCCATATTATCTGCATGAACATGAACATACCAGACCCTTCTTACACCTCTTAAAATAGCACATTTAACCTATCTCTAATACTCATCTTATTGTGAGAAATGACATGTAACCTGGGTTAATTTTCTATGTAACCACACTTCCTGTATTTTTATTTTGTTTTTCTTTCCTTTTTTTTGAGACAGGGTTTCTCTGAGTAGTACTGGCTGCCCTAGAACTCACTCTGTAGGCCAGGCTGGTCTTGAACTCAGAAATCCACCTGCCTCCGCCTCTCAAGTGCTGGGATTAAAGGCGTACGCCACCACTGCCAGACTTCATACTTCCTGTAATACTTGGGATTGTATTACATCAGGAAACACTTTTTGTTATTTACTTCTTTTTTAAGGAGTTATGAAAACCAAACCCTTGTTTTGATACAAGGTCGGGGAAAGGACAGGGATTGAAGACAGAAAAGTTTCTCTGACTTCTATATAAAAACATCACATTGACATTTAAGTCCTGGCAAAAAGAAACACTTTCAACAGGTGAGCAGCAGGAGAAATTATGAGGAATAGTTGGGACAGCCTGTGCTCTCACTTTTGCTTCCCTGGGTGGTTTATGTCATGGCTTGAATCACTGTGGGAGGAATAAAACCATGCTGTTGACAGTAATAGCTTGCAACATCTTCAGGCTGCAGGCTGTTGATCTTGAGAGAAAACTGTCTGCCATATCCGTTGCCACTGAACCTCGATGGGACACAATCTTGCAAGATTGTTGCATCATAGATCAGGAGCTGAGGAGATTTCCCTGGTTTCTGCTGATACCATGTTAAACGGGTATAAATGTTCTCACTTGCTTGACATGTCATAGTAACACTTTCTCTCCACAGATACAGCCAGGGAAGCAGAAAGTGGTTACTCATGGACACAGAGGATGATATTACAGGGTGACATGATCAGAGAAAGTGTAGATTTGATGTTTCAGGACATGAGGAAGATCTCAGAGCATTTGCAAGAAGGAAAAATGTAGCTTCTTGTATTCTTATGCTAATTGGGTCCCCCAAAATTGTTTGCAAGGGAGTGTCTGCACATACCTTCTGGGAACCTTCCTCCTATGAATTCTGATTGGTAAATAAAGATGCCAGCAGACCATAGCTGGGGGAAGAGAGACATAGGCAGGGTTTAGGCACTGTCTTAGTCAGGGTTTCTATTCCTGCACAAGCATCATGACCAAGAAGCAAGTTGGAGAGGAAAGGGTTTATTCAGCTTACACTTCCACCTTCCACATTGCTTTTCATCACCAAAGGAAATCAGGATTGGAACTGAAGCAGGTCAGGAAGCAAGAGCTGATGCAGAGACCATGGAAGGATATTCCTTACTGGCTTGCTTCTCCTGCCTTACTCAGCCTGCTCTCTTATAGAACACAAGACTACCACCCCAGTGGTGGCACCACCCACAATGGGCCCCCCACCCTTGTTCATTAATTGAGAAAATGTCCCACAGCTGGATCTCATGGAGGCACTTCCCCAAATGAAGCACTTTCTCTGTGATAACTCCATCCTGTGTCAAGTTGACACACAAAACCAGCAGTACAGTCACCCTGGGCTTGGGACCATGAGGAGGAGGGAAGGAAGAGACACAGAGACCACCATGGAAGGGTAATAATGTGCAGGATGGAGAAGCAGTGCCTCCATGTAAATGGGCCAAGAGAATTTAGTCCAGAGGCCTGCTCAATTGGGGCAAGAGCAGTCAAGATGGAACATAGAAATTGGTAAGTAGTAACACAGAATTATCCGTCTCATCTTGGTCACTGATGAGAGCAGATTATATATTAACTTTCATCTTATATGTCAGTTGTAATATCATGTTAGAATAAACTCCTATGATTAGAGGACAGCCTTTTTATTCCTCAAAGAAAACTTACAATAGTAGCTTTTAAGCTATTAAACATCAGAGGTGATTCAAAAACTCAAAACACTAAAATTTCAAATGCACTCTAGAAATCCAACATGTGGTTCTCTACTTCATAGTTTTGGAGAAGACAAGGATACTCTGCAAGGAGACTCTGAGGGTTTTTTGGCATATTGTTAGGAAGATGATGTTAAGTTTCACTAGGGACCACAGCATATTGGAAACTCAGTTGGCATGCATTAAATATAGTCAGCCCAAGAGAGAAGCTGTGTGTTAGGAAGATGGCAGCCCTGATGGGGAGGATGTACTTTGGTCGTTTGGATCCAGAAAGATACCACAATAAGGCCCAATTTTTAGATATGATGAGGCCATACATGACATTTGCCATGATTGTTTTGATCTTGTTTGGTGTGGTTTTTACTCCCATAGCCCAGTTTCCTTCTTCCATTTTATATGGTGAATGTTTGCTCTATATAATTATATATTAGAAATATATAAATTGGTTTTTATATTACAGGGATTCAAATATATGAGAATGGTTTAGCCTGATATTAAATTTTCAAAAGTTGGGACTATTAAAGAATAAAACAATGAATGAAGTGGTGGCTTTGGAGTTACCTAAGGAGTTAAGAACAATTCCTGCTCTGACAGAAAACCCAAGTTTAATTTTTACTACTACAAGACAATGGTCACTTACATTGAGTCTAGTTCCAAGGGATCCAGTGACCTCTTCTGTAGTTACTTGCAAATATGTAGCACACATACACACAAACACACACACAGACACACACACACACATACTTATACAAGAAGATAAAAAGAGAGAATAAAGTCAAGGAGAATTTTTGAAGTTGAATAGAATATTCTTTGTATTATGAGACAATTATGATCCCATAGAAATATTGGGGAGAATATAATAGTTTAGCAATGATATTTTGGGGGTCACATTGACAAGGAGGGGACTTGTGCCTTATACTATTTGTCACTTTGTTTGAATCATTTTTCAGGCAGCAGCAAATACCATTTGCTGTGACCTATGTTTATTTCTTTATATTAACTTCACTTATATTGTTAGCAATCTTTCTGGACTTATAATTTCTTAGGTTGTGGGAGTCTTATTCAAAAAACTTAAGAAACACACACAGTGAATCAAGAAAGGATTTTATTCAGAATCAAAGTGAATTGAAGGACCGATACATTGCCTGCATCTGTCCCTACTTGAAATTTACACAGTGGATAGCTCTAAAAGTTTGTGTCTTTTACCTACAAAGAAAAAGTGTTAGTTACTGAGGTGTCTGAATATATTTGATTTTTTTTTGTTTGATAGCCTTTTTCATATTACATGTCCTTTTCCCATGATATGTCTGATTATAATCACATGAATCATAGATCATGAATAGGCATAAAAAATAAATCATCATTTTCTTTTTTTTAAAGAGATTTTGTCTATTGTTATATCTAAGTACACTGTAACTGTCTTCAGACACCATAGAAGAGGGTGTCAGATCTCATTACAGATGGTTGTGAGCCATCATGTGGTTGCTGGGATTTGAACTCAGGACCTTCAGAAGAGCAGTCAGTGCTCTTAACTGCTGAGCCATCTTTCCAGCCCCCATCATTTTCCATAAAATGATATTTTAAGGACACTGTTCATGCAAGAGAGACAACAACACACCCATAAAAATATTCAACCCAATATTTATGATGTCTATAATTAATGCAGACATGGGAAAAGGAGCAGAGACTGATGTGATAGCCAACCAAGAACAAGCCCATCTTGAGACCTATTCCATTAGTAATCACAAATCCCTAACACTATTAATGATATTTTGTTATGCTTGCAGACAAGGAGCATGTTGTCCTCTGAGAGTCTATACCCAGAAGCTGACTCTGAAAGATACAGACACCCAAAGCCAAACAGTGGATAGAGCTTGGGGAAGGACTCTTAAGGAAGAAAGTAGAATGAATTCTGGGCCCCAAAGGTTATAGAAACTCCACAGGAAGATCAACAGAATCAACTAAGTTGGACCCCTGGGGCTCTAAGATTCTGAACCACCAACCAAAGAACATAGATGGGCTGAACCTAGTTTTACCTGTTCATATGTAACAGATTTGCAACTTGACCTTCATGTGAGTCTGGAACAACTGGAATGGTAACTGTCCCAAAAGCTATTGCCTGTATGTGAGATATGTTCTATGAGCTGGGCTACTAGGTCTGGCCTCAGTAGAAGAAGAAGTACCTAGCCTCACAGAGACTAAGTGCCAGGATTATGAGGATACCCAAGGAAAACCCCACACACTCAAAGGAAAAGGGGTGGGGGAATAGGGGAAATATTGTGGGAGGGGGTGACTGAGAAGAGGTAGTAAATACATGAAAAAAAATTAATTAAAATTTTTAAAAAGACCACTGTTCACAAAAGAAAGCCTGTATGTTGGGCATGACTAACACTGTATTACATTTTTCTGAGTATATTTGGCCATGGAGAAGATACTATGAAGCCACAGGAGAGTATAACTTCTTTGTTTATTATATTTGTTAATTTTTTTGGAAAGTGATATGGATGCAACCTGCTGAGGTTATAATTCCAGGTTTATAAGTGTTTTGTTTTAAAAGTAATGGGTGGGTAAGTCAAGTCCAGTAAGATCAAAGGTTGCTGAGGTCTTGCTGGAGGATTGTCACAGAGGGTATGCTTTGAACTTTCAAAAGCTCAAATAACTCACAGTTATCTCTCTCACTCTCTGTGTCTCTTATTTGTAAATGAATATTTTAGTCTTTAACTCCTATATCAGGTCCTTGCCTGTCTGCCTGCTACCATGCTTCCTTCTATGTTAGTCCTGGACTAATCCTCAGGGACTGAGAGCTCCCCTATTAAAACCTTCCTTTGATAAGTTTCCTTGGCCATGATGTTTCATCAAAGCAATAGGAAATTAAACCAATAAATAAATGATAAGCAAGATATAACCCATAGACACAGAGAGAATAGGCATGGAGAAAGAAACTGGGGGTAGGAGGAATTAATGGAACCTCCTGGTAGTAAAAATAGAATAGATGTTATGTGTTGACTGAATACTGAGTTAGGGGACAGGAATGGGAGGATCAGTTGGGAAATGGGAAGAGCAGAGGAATTGAGGGAGAGAATGAAGTGAGAGACAGCTAAAATTGAAGAACACTTGAAGACCATTTAGATGGTGTATAAACCCCTAGTAAAGTATAAACTTCCTATAGTATACAAAGGCATTTCTAAATGAAGTCTACATATAAAAGGATTCACTCTTGGCCATCTTTTTTCAACAAAGGTTCCAGTGCTAACACTAGGTTTCATCTAATTGAGTGGTTGACCAAAGGGGTTCCATGGAATTCCCAAACAACTTCATCTGTAGCATAGACAAACTGACAACAAGAATTAATTACTGAAGGCAACACACAAATAACTCACTGAACCTGGAGAATTCAACTGGTGCTTACATAAAACCTTCATACACATGGTCTACTGTCTATGATATGTATATAGCCTACAGGCTACCAAAATAGAAGCAAACACTAACACAGCCACAAAATCTTTAATTACAATCTGTCCTACTTAAAAATCATGCTAGGGAAATAGCAGTTCAAATCTTATAGCAATATATGAATGTCTTATGTGACTTAAATCCCACTCTATGAGATGAAACCCATCTTGGACACTGCTTGGGTAAACAAAAACTTAAAGACCTAGAGTGAAGCCAAATATCACTGATCTAAAAAAAAATATGTAACAATAAAATGACTACTAGTGATATTCTTCTATATTCAGAGATTGGTGCCTTATTCAGCTATCATCAGAGAGTTTTAGTTCTAGAGTAGATGGGAACAAATATAAAAATCTACAACAACATATCACAGAAAGGAAGAGAGACATCAGAATGCATAGATTTTAATGGAATGTCTTCACAAATCCATCTGCTCAGAGTTCAGGGAGGGAACCCCTATAGAAGAGAAGACAGATGTTGTGGAGACAGAGGAAATGAAGGACACCAAGAGAACAATGCCCTCTAAAACAACTAAGCAAAGTTCATATGAACTCACAGAAGACAAAGCAGCATGCACAGGGTCTATATGCTTTTGTATCTATATCTTCTACATATCTATGGCTTCCAGTTTAGTACTTTTACGGAACAAAATCTCTTTGGAGTTCTGCTGTATATGGCATTCAAAATTATTAATAAGAACGCTCCAATGCCATTTGGGTTATACTTCCTGTTCTAATTTAACTGTAATTTTATCAGTTTGGCAACAACATTAGCAAAATAAGAAATTTTATCTTGTCCCTTATAACTATAACTTCATTTTTTATTTGTGTATTGTACAAAATAACAAAAACCTTAACAATATCAATGGAAATAGTTTTGATGTGGATTTAAAGGAAAAAAGGAATAAATAGAAATTAAAAAAATATTCTTTTATGTAGTTATTTTACACTCTGATCACTGCCTACCTCCCAGTCATCCCTCATATAATTCTTCCATGCAGAGAGGGTGGAGCTCCTAGTGGGTATCCTCCATTGCATAATTTCTGCAGGGTTAGGCACATCCTTTTCCACTGAAGCCAGAGAAGACAGCCCAGCTAGAAGAACATATCCGACAGACAGGCAACAGCTTTTGGGATAGCCCCACTCCAGTCATTCTGGACCCACATGAAGAACAAGTTGCACATCTCCTACATATGTGGAGAAGGGTTTGTTCCAGGCCTTGTACACTCTTTGGTTTGTGGTTCAGGCTCTTATAGCCAGAAGAGTCCAGCATAATTCACCCTGTTGTTCTTCCTTTGGAGTTCCTATCCATTTTGTGGGTCTCAATTCTTCCCCCAGCTCTTTCATAAGAGTACCCAAACTGAAGAATGGATACAGAAAATGTGGTATATCTATACAATTTTAGGTCCATATCTGCTCACATTTGGTCTCTTAGGGAGATTGAACACAGGGAGTTTGACTGTGCTTACTACATGCTGCTGCTTGGGTGGGTATTGACCTGTAGCATTGTGAGTTGGAATGTGCAATCTGAGATGTGGGAAACTCAGAGCTTGTCCAGGCCTGGGCCTGGGATAAGGCCTGTGCCATGAGGGTTCTCAGACTCTTGGACATCCAGGCACCACTGGAAGTTGTGCTATGACATGGCACAGCAGACTTCTGACCCCTGCACCTGAGGAGACTAACAAAGACAACAGATAACATCTTGCTAAAAATTCAAAAAGAAAAACACACCTAAAAGCCTTAACTCAAAAAATGTTCAGGCTTCTTTGTTTAAATGCTTGTTTTCCCTAACAGGAACACCTCAAACAATGTTCGTGCCCTTTAACCCAAAATTTTCGAGCTTCTTTATCTAAATGTTTATTTTTCTCCCTAGCATTAGTGCTTTCTAAACTATATAGTCCTAAAATTTTTCAATTTGTTTAAATTTTCTTTTTAGATTCCAAAATCATATTTAATCTACTGCCACAAGTCAAACCAACTATGCTGATAACCATTATTAAATCCCTATTTAACAACCAGTTCAGTTTTACAGACAAACTGTTACTGCTTATCCAAGATGCTTAAGAAACGTAAAATTATCATCCTCAGTCATCCAAAGCAGAGTTAACAGATGCCTTCCAAGATGTGATCCCAAGCAATCTATTACAGGCTTAATACACACCATCCACCCTATATAGACGTCCCCCAGCTGAGTTTCTACTCCTCTGTTGTGATTACCCTACAGCTTTATCTCTACAAAAGAAAAAGACAGTGTTACTGCCACAGATCCAAAAGAAACTAAGTACCATCTCCTTGGACATCCCAGGGAAAATCAAGCTGCCTTTGTCTAGACACCTCATCTGACTAAAGATTTCCGAGACAAACAAACTGATCACAGAAGAAAGACTTGAGACTTTCCTTCTACAGGCAAAGCCAAATGGCTACCAAACTTGGGCAATTTTACATGATCAAATATCATTTAAAACTAATGTTAATATTCTCACAAACTATACAACCCATAGACCAATTAATTGGTTCAACAATCTTTGTCTTCCTAGACCCAATAGGGTTTCCCCTCTGGCTTATGTTGTGCTACCCCTGTGGCCAGTTTTGTATTTCATTTTGATGATTTCCACCCCAACCACAATTTTCACTACAAATGACACAGTCATTCCAGTGACATTTCTCCTTTACAAAAAGGAGGGATTGTGGGACATAAACAATGCCAGGAATTTTGGAAAGGTAGAGTAGTTTGAGACACAGTGACTCCCAGATCCCTGCCAGACTCCAAACATGGAACATGTGCCCTTTTCTGCAAACAAAAGAAAAGTATACTACGGTCATGTAGGCCCAAAACAGTTCTCCCTGCTAGTGAGGTACTTAGAGGCCTGGAAGACTTAGCCAATAAGCTTCCCTTCCCAGACATTCCTCTCTGCAAAATGTATTTAATCTCAGGCTCACCTTGAAAAGTTGGGTATGACACATTTTGCATTCATTTTCCACCATGAACAATCAATAAACTGTTTTTAACCAGGACTGTAACTTCATTGTGAACTGCTGTTGGGAGCC
Organism: Tokudaia muenninki; assembly: GCA_036184385.1. Taxonomy (NCBI): domain Eukaryota; kingdom Metazoa; phylum Chordata; class Mammalia; order Rodentia; family Muridae; genus Tokudaia; species Tokudaia muenninki. The sequence goes on from BTHS01000004.1 coordinate 89,096,109, forward strand.
ATGGAGAAGGCATTCATCTACAGAGCCAAAATTTATTCACCCATAGAAGGCCTATCTGTACTCCCATCCACACCTGCCACCAAGCCTGACTCCAGAATGGTAATGACAATCACCTTGATCAACAAGCTGGAGTTCCCCCTTTCCCCTGGCCCTAGGTTCTCCTTCTAGGCTATTCTGTGACTCCCAGTGGTACCTGGATGTCCAAGAGTCTGAGAACATCATGGCCAGTGACTCGTTGGAGGCCCAGGAAACCCCCAAACCAGTTCCTGGTTTCCCATATCTCATAATAAGATTTTTCTCCCCTAGATCAGTTTCTCAGCACTTCCCATCAAAACTTCACCCACCCAGGTGGTGACATGGGCTAAGCACAGTCAAAATCCAAGCTTTCTGACTCCCCAAGAGCCAGAGCAGACTTGGACTGACACACAACGAAACTATTCAGCTATTGAAAACAAAGACATCATGGATTTTCCTGGAAAATGGATGGAGCTTGAGAATATCATCCTGAGCAAGGTAACCTAGACCCAAAGGTAATGCATGTTATTTACTCACATATAAATGGATATTAGCTATAAAATACAGGATTTCCATACTATAATCCACAGATGCAAAGAAGCTAAATAAGAAGGAAAGTCCAAGCAAAGCTGTTTGAATCTCACTTAGAAAGGGGAATAAAATAGTTGTAGGAGGGAGATGAAGGGAGGAAAATAGGTGCGAGGATACAAGAAAGGGATTGGGGAGTTCAGAATCAGGATTGCTGAGCGATAGGAGAGATGGCCAGATGGAAATGTGCAACTAGAATGGGTGGGGAGGTGGGGGAGGGAGCATCTCAAAGATGAGCCAGAGACCTCGGATAGGGGATATACCCAAAAATGAATAAGGTGATCATAGCTGGGACTCATAGAATTGGTGATATGGAAGCTGAAGTCGACGCCTCCGGTAGCCATGTAGGAACTGTGGAACCTTAGGTACACTAACCCATTCACAAATTTTTCAAGCCAAAATTTAACTGGCCTACAAGAAATTTAAGGACAGGAGATTGAACAGAGCCTGAGAGAATGTCCTAGCTATAATCAGCCCAACTAAAGAACTATACACGGGCAATCACCAATCCCTTACACTGTTAAAGAAAAGTTTTTAAAAGAATATTTCATCAGAAAGTATGGTAATCCTGTAATGATGACATATTTGCATGTCTCTCAAAATTTGTTAGAGGCTTATTAAACAAAAATTGCGATCAGTAAGAATTAAATTATGTGGAAGTTTTCAACTCATATTGCATTTGGTAAAGCCTGAGAATATGTTCCATCAGATTGTCTTTAAAATATAATTTAAAAATATCTGCTAATATTGTTCATGTTTTTGTTTCATTTATTGCATCAGCATCAATATGAGCTTTCATGCTTATATTTGATTATATATTATAATATTTCATACTTATATTTTTCAACATTCACTTCACAGAGTTGAACTCAACTCAGAATTTGCCTAGAGAAGCCCTTCCTCTCAATGTCTGAAATCAAAGTTCATCTCTAATGTGGCTTGACTGACAAGGACTTCCTAGAATGACTGCTCACAACAAGGGGCCCTTCTCAGCTCAGATAATTGGTAATGCTCTAGATCTCAAGAAGTGTATGGATAAAGAAGCAGATAGAGTGAGATAGTGAGCTTGTGGATTCTCCTACTACTAGCAAAGGTTTTGTCTACATGCAGAATATACATCCTGGTCATCCAGTATGAGCATGCAGAGGTTAAAACTGGGAGACTGAAAATAATCAAAACCAAGTAAGGGCCTCTGCTCTGAGTAATATTTCCTATAAAGATAGAGGGTGTAAGGCCCATCTCAATATGCAAGCTTCTGTAATTAGCACATGATTATTATTTAGAAAGTCCTTCATACCTTGAATTATTTTTATTACCTTTTGAAATTGAATATTTTTGAAGCATGAATCAAGATCATGAGCATGAAAAGCTATTCATCCTGAAATACAGGACAAAAAATGATGAAAATGGCTTACAATATTTGCAAATATACCTTGAACTTTTGTTTCTACTCTCCTGAAGGTACGTCAAGTCAGAACCTCCTACACTGTAATGAAAACACTTATTTATACTGAATTCTGAGGAGCCAGGACAGACTCCAAAGCAATTACACTATATAATTTCAACCATGACACTAGAATCCCAAACAGGTAAAGTGGCTGTGGGTCAGGAGTTTCATATTAAAAATCAGAAGAATAGGAGACAAGGAAGTTGTCTTTTTATTAAATGAAAACAAATGTTATTAAAAGAAATTACTTCAAAGAAAAGAATTTTAAAAGCATTTCAGAGGAATTTTGACATTTTGTAAGTGGCCGTGGTTCATGAATCTTGAATGAATTAGCCTTGCTTGAAAAGTTTTTGTCTAGGAAAGTCACATTCTGGTACACTGCCCATTCAGCATAGTAAATAACTGGCAGAATCATCTATCTCTGTATTGTCAATAGTGAGGAAAAATCTGCTCCAGACCAACGGCCTCTGAACCATGTTGGGAATCTTGAAACCAGAGTATTTGTGCCATAAACTAAGGGTTTATGGAACTGAATGGTTGCTGTTGATACCAAGAGAACTCTGTTTGCTCATTGGGATTAGGCTTACAGGTGATGTTGATCTGGTCTCTAGTACTGACACTCAGAGTAGACGCAGATTAAGTTAAGGCACAGTACATTTTCAAATCCGCAATTTCATAAGACACAAAAACTTCAACAAACCTGCAAAATCTATTAGCATACCTGAAGGAATATGCACATGTAAATTTAAAAGGCAATCTTTTCTGTGAAATGCCATAAAGAAAGTTTTCTTAAGGAGCACACTTAACATGCTGACATGGAATCTTCAGCATACTGCTGAGAAGAAAACAGAAATATTTCCCTACTCTTATTCTTACCTGAGAGATACAATAGAAAGCATAAAAGTAGAGATAGAGATGCCATTCTGTTGGCTTAATCCTGATCACGCCAGCTGATCTGTCTCTTGTCTTGGAGGATCTATTACCAGCAACCCACAGATCGGAATTTTCTGAGTGATAATTAGGCAAAGCAGATTCAGTCAAACATAAAATGTTGGTCTTTTTTTATATTTGTACAACAGTCTGTTTTATTCATGTGAGGTAGATTACTCTGTCATAATTACAAAGTAATTAACACAGATTTGTGAATTTTTGCTGTGTTGACATTAAGGTTATATTGTTTACATTATCACAGTTTTAAGGAATAATACCTTATATGTTTTGTAGAGCCAGTGTTATGATTTGTAGAGCACACAATATTGTGAAGTGGGAGGGGGTGCTTCTCTGAGCCCTTGTTGATGTATCCTTTCTCATTAGGTCTAGTATAACATAGAGTTTACCTAGGGACATGAGAAGTGAGGCTGGGAAGAGAGAGAAGCAGAGAAATAAATGGGGAGTGAAATGGTCTGCGGGGAGAGAGGGAGAAAGTGGTCAGACAGAGTTAAGGGGATCAAAAAGAGGAAAGGAGCAGAGAGAAAAAAAAGAGGCCAAACAGTCATTTTTATAGCAACCTAGGCTAGGTAACTGTTGAGAAGATCTTAGGAGGAAGGCTAACATGCTAACACTCAACAATTTTGGTTTATTTGAAAATGGGAAGCTAAAGAGAGGTTATGGTAAAACTAGAATAGGATCGTCATGATGTTTAGTTGCTTCCTAATCATTTTAGTGCAATGTGTCTCTGGGGAACCTAAGAAGTTAGGGGTGGGGAAAGTGTTTAAGTCTTGGGAGTTGGCTGTTTCCTTGCTGTCCAGGGTCTATGAAACCATCTGTAGGTAGGATGGTGAGGGCCTAGTAGATGTTGTTTCCATTCATTAACATCATATGCATAATTTGAGGTTATGAGACACACTTCACGTACTTGCTAGAATAAATGACACCACAGGATATTGTAGGGCATGTACTTAATCAAAAAATTTATCAGATTTTTACTCATCTGTCATATCCAAAATAGTTCTTTACACTTAAAAAGATCAACTAAATCTATACATGTTTGTGTTGAGAAACACAACATTCTGATATGAAAATACAGTAATGAAATATTTAAAGAATTATAGTAAAGAAACTTTATTCTGTTTGGTTATACTTTGAATTTTTAATTATTTATTAGGAATCCTATTGTATAAATATATTTCAGACAATATATTCTGGTCATATTTTTTTCTGTCCCCAATGCCTCTCATATTCTATCTCCCCACATATCCAATTCTTGCCCTTACTTATAGTCTCTCTTTCGAAAGAAAAAAAGCAGCCAATAACAATGAAGAAACAAAAGAACAGATTTAAAAACCTAACAGCAACAATAACAAAAATTCTTCAAAAAAACAATGAAAATTCTGAATTAAAAAAAAAATACGGTACCAAAATGACATGAGAGACTTACCCAAACAAAAACAAACACATAAAAACACAAAATCTAAGACCATTACACTAGCAAAAATCCAATAATATAACAAATTTCTATACAAAGCAATATGAGGCAAAAAAGTGTACAAAAAGACGAGACTTGATTTTTTGCTTGGCATCTATGGGAATGGGGACTATCATTAAGTGTTCCTTTTATACCCACTGAGACACTTTTAGAGAAAATCTAATTTTGCTTTACAAGCTGATGTACTTTGCAAAGAGTTTCTTGGTTAGGGATAGAAATTCCTGTCTACTTCCACTTTTAGTGTTGCTTTCCTCTTTTCTTTATTTCTTTTTTTTTTAATAGTATTAACTTTAATTTTTAACTGAACACAAATAGAGAGGAGCTTTCCTCTTATGCAACTTAGGATGTCAGAATAGCCAAGAGCACATAAGCTAATGATAGCTCATGCTGATGAGGATGTGGGGAAATGGAAACAGCTGGTGGAAGTACAAACTCTTAGAGCACTGTGAAAATCTGTGTGGAGGTTGTTCAGAAAAATATAAGTAGGATCTACCTCATGATCCAGCTATACTACTTTTGGGTTTATACCCAAAGGACTCTACAAACTGATGAAGAGCCACTTGCTCATCAAGTTCATTGCTGGTATTTTCATAATATCTTACAATGAAAAAGGGCCCAGCAATGGATGGACAGATTGTGGAAATAAGTTACATTTGCATAAAAGAATATTATTCATTTGTTATCTGGGATATTTGAGGTGAGAAGATGTAACCAACAATCTTCTGGTTGTTTCAGTTTCTGTAATTTTCGAGAAATGAGTCAAAATCAGGAAGAGCATTCCAGTGTTAGATTATTTCTATTTAAATAGTAATAGAATTACATTTAAGTCTTACTCAAGTGACATAGTGAAGGATTAGAAGAATATAATATGAAAGGTATGTAAAATTGATGAGTTTCTATAATCATAGAATCAGACACAAAACTTCACATCTTAAAATATATTTTTAAATATCAGACAAAATGTATGACTGAGGTATACATTCTCACCAAATATAAACAAGTAGCAAAACTTTGTTAAAGATATGCTAAAAAGAATCTATAGTGCCTTAACAAGTAGGTATTCACATTCCATAGAATGTAACAAATACTTCTCTGATTAAATCAAGAACTGAAGATTAAATAAATTACATTTATTATTATTATAAATTACATTATCCTCAAGCAACCCATCCTGAAGGTGAAGACAGTCTTTTTTATTTTTAATAAGTTAATTTCACAGTCAGTGAGATGTCTCCAATAAGTATTTGCTATGAATAAAATGAAAACTTAAGTTAAATTCTGAACATTCACATAAAACCCAGATTCAGCAACACTTATCTATAACTCCAGCACTTGAGCCTGAAGAAAAGCAGATCAAAGTGTACCTCTAATTCTATATAACGGAAAACATTTGACACTGTCTCAAAAATTAAAAATGAAGAGTATTAGAGGCAGAAGCTACAACTGTTCTCTGGGATCTTCGAGCCTACCTATGGTTGTTGACTCCCCCATCTTACACAGACATTGAACACACACACACACACACACACACACACACACACACGCACTCACATACACACAGAGTTAATTTTATATTTTAAGTTATGGAAGTAAATAAATACGTGAAACCAAATGGTTTTTTTAAAGTCTTTTTTCTTTGTTTATGAGACAGGTTCTTATTACGTAGCTTTGGCAAGCCTGGATATTGTTATATAAACCAGAATAGACTTGAACTCACAGAGATACTCCTCTGTCCAAATCCTAAAAGCTGTGTAAAGAGACATGAATTATCGCACTGCACCAAATTTTAAATTCTTAATTACTTTCACAGAAATATCCTTTACTGGTAAGCCCTACACTATAATACAAAATCCTTGATGAAGACCCTCTTACTTAAGACATGAGGATTCATCCCAGGGATGCAGGTATGTTTCAATATAAGGAAGTCCATCAATGTAATCCACTACATAAACATTCTCAAAGAAAAAAACCACATGATCATTTCATTAGATGCTGACAAAGCATTTGACAAAATTCAGCATCCTTTCATGTTAAAGGTCTTAGAAAGATCAGGAATTCGAGGCCCATATCTAAACATAGTAAAAGCAATTTATAGCAAACCGGTAGCCAACATCAATCTAAATGGAGAGAAATTTGAAGCAATCCCACTAAAATCAGGGACTAGACAACGCTGCCCTCTCTCTCCATATCTTTCCAATATAGTACTTGATGTTCTAGCTAGAACAATTAGATAACAAAAGGGGGTCAAAGGGATACATATTGGAAAGGAAGAAGTCAAACTATCACTATTTGCTGACGATATGATACTATACTTAAGCGACGCAAAGAACTGCACCAGAGAACTCCTACAGCTGATAAGCATCTTCAGCAAAGTGGCCAGATATAAAATCAACTCAAGCAAGTCAGTAGGTTTCCTATACTCAAAGGATAAGCAGGCTGAGAAAGAAATAAGAGAAATGATACCCTTCACGATAGCCACAAACAATATAAAGTATCTTGATGTGACTCTAACCAAACAAGTGAAAGATCTGTGAAATTCAAGTCTCTGAAGAAAGAAATTGAAGAAGAACTCATAAAATGGAAAAATCTTCCATGCTCATAGATTGGCAGGATTAATATAGTAAAAAAGACCATCTTGCCAAAAGCAATATACAGATTCAATGCAATCCCCATCAAAATCCCAACTCAATTCTTCATAGAGTTAGAAAGAGCAATTCAAAAATTCATCTGGAAAAACAGAAAATCGAGGATAGCTAAAACTATTCTCAAGAGTAAAAGAAATTCTGGGGGAATCAATATCCCAGACCTGAAGCTGTACTACAGAGCAATAGTGTTAAAAATTGCATGATATTGGTACAGTGACAGGCATGTAGATCAATGGAACAGAATTGAAGCCCCAGAAATGAATCCATACTCCTATGGTCACTTGATCTTTGACAAAGGAGCTAAAACCATCCAGTGGAAAAAAGAGAGCCTTTTCAACAAATGGTGCTGGCTCAACTGGAGGTCAACATGCAGAACAATGCAAATTGACCCATTCTTATCTCCTTGCACTAAGCTCAACTCCAAGTGGATCAAGGACCTCCACATAAAACCAGACAAATTGAAACTAATTGAAAGGAAACTAGGGAAGAACCTTGAACATATGGGCACAGGGGAGAATTTCCTGAACAGAACTCCAATAGCTTATTCTTTAAGATCAAGAATTGACAAATGGAACCTCATAAAATTACAAATTTTCTGTAAGGCAAAAGACACTGTTAAAAGGACAAAGCGGCAACCAACTAACTGTGAAATGATCTTTACCAACCCTACATCTTAGAGAGGGCTAATATCCAATATATACAAAGAACTCAGGAAGTTAGACTCCAGAGAGGCAAGTAACCCTATTAAAAAATGGGGTACAGAGCTAAACAAAGCGTTCTCACCTGAAGAATATCTAATGTCTGAGAAGCACCTAAAAAGATGTTCATCATCCTTAGTCATTAGGGAAATGCAAATCAAAACAACCCTGAGATTCCACCTCACACCAGTCAGAATGGCTAAGATCAAAAACGCAGGAGACAGCAGTTGTTGGCGAGGATGTGGAGAAAGAGGAACACTCCTCCACTGGTGGGGGGGAATGCAAGCTTGTACAATCACTCTGGAAAGCTGTCTGGTGGTTCCTCAGAAAACTGGGCATGACACTCCCGGAGGATCCTGCTATACCACCCCTGTGCATATACCCAGATGCTTCCCCTGCATGCAGTAAGGACACATGCTCCACTATGTTCATAGCAACCTTATTCATTTATTTTTTTTAAAGATTTATTTATTTTATGTATATGATTATACTGTTGCTGTCTTCAGACACACCAGAAGAGGGCACTGGATCTCACTATAGATGGTTGTGAGCCATATAGTGGTTGCTGGGAATTGAACTCACGACCTCTGGAAGAGCAGCCAGTGCTATTAACCAACAGCCTTATTTATAATAACCAGAAGCTGGAAAGAACCCAGATGTCCCTCAATGGAGGAATGGATTCAGAAGATGTGGTATATTTACACAATAGAATACTACTCTGCAATTAAAAACAATGAATTCATGAAATTCTTAGGCAAATGGTCAGAACTTGAAAATATCATCCTTAGTGAGGTAACCCAATCACAAAAGAACACACATGGTATGCAAGCACTGATAAAGGGATATTAACCCAGAATCTCAGAATACCCTAGACACACTTCACATATCAATAGATTTCCAAGAAGATGGAAGGAGAGACCCCTGGTCCTGGAAAGACTGGATGTAGGGGAATGCCAGGACAGGGAAGCAAGAGGGGTTGAATGGCGAAAACAGGGAGTGAAGGGGGCTTATGGGACTTTCAGGGAGGGAGGAAACGGGAGAGGGGAAATGATTTGGAATTTAAATAAAAAAATTTAAAAAAGAAAAAAAAGAAAATAAATTTTAAAAAAGAAAAATTTTAAAAAAAGACTTGAAGATTCTTTTCTGCAATGTTATTTCTATTTAAATCATAAAGAGATGTGTCAGATTTCTTTTCATAGTTAGAAACCATTTTCATCATGATTATTATCTTTTTCAAAACTACTGCCCTGGGTCCTAAAAATATTGCACGGATTTTTTCAAATAAAATGTTAAAATTAATGTGTCCTTTATTTCCATAAAATTCTTTGGTGGCAAAAGGGAATTGAAATGCTAGGTTATCCTTCCAATATTCCATTGTTTGTAAAAACAACTTCATTTTACCAATCATTTTAACTTACAATAAATCAAAATATGTCTAATAAATTTATGCAAACTTCAGTTGCCAAATGTAGTTTTATTGTTTCAAACTCTTTCATTTTTTTTGCCTCAGTAGTGACTATAAACATTTCATCAAGAAATTTGCAATTTTTACCAAATTTGATTGTACAATTTATATAAATCCATTAACATGAAAAATATTTTATATTTAAGAGTTGTTCACTTACTAAAAATATGCATAGGGAAAGAGCCATGAATTTCTGAGGCTGAGCTCTCTAGTTTTTGTTAGGACACGAGTAAACTATATGCTATGGGTTCAGAAAATACCTCATCAGAATTTCGAGCAATTATAAGGATATGGAATAATCAATCATTCCTTCTTTCTGTCCATGACGAGATTTTCTCTTTTTGTAGTACATGTGAAGAAGATTGTTTGCACCAGGACAACTGTAGTCTATGTTTTCTAGTGCTGAATTAGAGTGAAGCGAATTAAGAGACAAGGAGGACTTTGAGGCATCTTCATTACACATAATTCTGTAAACGTCACATATGGCAGCATCTGTGAAATACTCTGAAGAAGGTTGAGGCACCACCAAGAGAGATAAATCTACCCAGCCTCACACTTCTGCTTTCTTACTAGTTTTTGCTATGTTCTACATCACTGTGGTAGGCCAGCTGTAATCTTGTTGACAGTAAAACATTCCAACATCATCAGGCTCCACATTTTCACTCACATCATCTTTTGATGCTGAGAGTGAATGTTGTCCCTGATCCACTGCCACTGAACCTGGACGGGATCCCAGAGATGGACTGGGAAGCATACTTGATGAGAAGCCTTGGAGACTCTTGTGAGTTTTGCTAATACCAGTGTAGGTTCGTGTTAATACTCTTGTTTGCACTGCAGGAAATAATGACTCTATCTCCTGGAGTCACAGTCAGGGTGGCTGGAGACTGAGTCAAAATGATGTCTCCTCGGGAAGCTGGAAATATAGAAGATATATTAGTAGAACACAGTAATGAATAAGCTACTTAGAAAAATAAAAGACTTTTATTCTATTAATTTCTATAAGCAGAAAGTCAAATCCTATCTGATACTTGTATCCAAATAAAGCAAGGATATTTTTTTAAATATCATTTATACTTTATTGCCAGGTCCAACCAGTCATATCTGAAATTCAGAAAAGCAAAATTCCAAAGAACTGAAGTGTGGACACCATCGTTGAACTTTCCCTACTTTCCCTGAGTTTGTTTGGATCATGACACAGCTCTGAGAAGACCTTCTTATAATACTCTAAGGAACAGGAACTATAAAAGGAAGAATAATTATGCAAATAATACTGACTTCATAAGGACTTAATAAGACCTGATGAGAAGAACAGGCTCCTAGTTCCTTCTTAGAATATTTATCCCCTTCTTGTTTACCTGAAGAGATATTTAGATTTAAAGGAGACTTGGCTCCTACTTACTTGGTTAAATAATGAGCATAAATACGCTAAGGAAGCCACTGGGATATGGTAGATTGAAATAAAGATCATCTCAAATTCATGGCCTTATTCCATATTTATTTTTTTTCCTTGAAGTTTCTTACAATAAGGACTGAAGTGTCTTTAACTGATTGAACATTCTATGAAGCATAACAACATGTGAAACTAAAGAAATATCATACTAATGAGATTTCATGAACAAGGAGTAGAAATTCTGAATGTTCAATGAAGACATATTTCTCTAGAGTAAAGAATGATATCCTTATAAAAGTTTGCAATCTTTCCCAGTAGAGAAGAATTTCAGAGATTGACATATCAACACATTTTTAATGCTTTCCAAATAAAAGCCAATTAGTGGATGTTGCATGTCATTCCAACAAGAGTGAAGAATTGTGTCACAGCAGTATTTCTAGAATGTTCAAACAAATTACTTTCATAGTACATGATTTTCATGCTACTGAAAAGACCAAAATTCTGAAATAGTCTTGATCAGGAGATAAATTTCCACCAGTTCCATTTAAAGAAACAACTGTTTCTGTCACTTGAGTCGTATAACCAAGCTAGAACATATGGATTCTATAAAATCTATGTTGAAGATTTTGAAAAACTTCAAAGACAGCAACATAGACTATAAAGATTCTAGAGCAATGAGAATAGGAGTAAAGAAGAGGCCCAGGTCAGTGTTGTTTGGAATGCAATAACTGTGAAAGCAGCATGCAATTTTCTAACACAGCCACCAATATCACTACTACATTACCCAGCTAGGCCATTCCTGTGGAGACACCTAAAGGATTCTATAGCATACTACAGACATAAAACCTCTTCCATATATTTGCAGCTCTATTTACAATAGCTATGAAATGGAATACATTTCAATGTATACCACAAGATAAGTAGATAATTGAAATGTAGTCATTGATTCAATGGATTTATCTAGGTTTGAAAAATCATGAAATTACGAAAAATTTTGGAAAGTATATGGACACAGAAAAAAATATTCTTTCAAAATAATTCTATTTCCTCATGTAAATTTGCCACATTTCTACCTAAACTGTGAATTGTAACTTAAAATTTCAATTTGCTGATTGACTTGAACTATATATTGATGTAAGAAGCTAGAATGTGACTCCCACATTGGGAGTTCTTTGGAGGGATTACAATAAAACGCATAAGACAGAGAAATAAATAGGCAAATACCTTTGGAAGAAATATTTGTGCATGACTGAAAAGAGAGTTTTTAGAAAGAGGATGGTTAAATATATTAAGATTATTCTACTAATACCAAAAGGAAAATCAATCCAAAAATCATTCTGATTAGGAAATTTAGGATGAGTCTTTGGAGAAAATGGAGTGTCTGGTGACTGGCTTCATGCAGACATTCAATTCAAGAAGCAGAGAAGTGTGCAATTACCATACATTAATTAATAGTAGCAGAAGACTGTAAATTTAAAACAGTATGCATAAGGTGTATGCTATATTAGCAACCATTAAAATGCAAACACTCATGTATAAATTAATGTATCATGGGCAATATTTCTTCCTGTCTTTCTTCCTTCCTTTCTTTCATTTCATCTGTCTGTCTGTCTTTCATTTTTTCTATATTTTGTTCTTTCTTTATACTTTTTTCCTCTCCTTTATAAAGGTACTTCTTTCCTTTATACTTTTATTGAAAATTGATATTTTTCTCACATAATATATTCTGATTATGGCTTCCCATCCTATTCCTCCCTGTTCATCCTTATGAACTCTTCAATTAGATTCCACCCACTGTCTCTCTATACTTAGAAAGCAAACATAATTCTATGCAATAAATTTAAAAATAGTGATGTTAAACCATATACTACTACTACTAATAATAATGTATAATAAAATGAATATAATAACATAAAACAAAGACCAACACATCGTAATTGGTCAGTCAAAACAAACACACAGAAAAGAGAAACAGAGAAGGCACAAATAAGAGATATACTTCCTCATATACTCAGCAATGCCATATGAACACTAAACTGTAACCTTATATTATGCATATATGCAAATATGTATGCAAATTTCCTGTAGAGCAAACGCAGGAAATGATTAATATGTATAAATAAAATTAAATTCAAATTTTAAAATAATGGAAATTATTATTTAAAAACAAGAGCCCTGTCATGACATTATGAAACAAAGACACTCCAGACACTCCAAAGACATATAGTCTTCATTTCCTATTGTCCATCTGATGCTATGAATCCAACCTACCCTTAAGAGTAGTTTGTTCCCCATGAAACTAAAATTTCATTTCAACGTGGTTATCATTTGAGACAGTCTCTAGTTAAAAATGGGTATGGTTACATGTCCTCTAGTTCTAGGACACCAAGGGAACAGACTTGGGCCAGTCCCTGTACATGGTGCATCAATCCCTGGGAGGTCATTTGCACATCAATCATGTTAGTTTAATTTTTTTTCTTGGTGTCCTCCATCATCTCTAGGTTTAAACTCTTTCTGCTGCCTTTTCCACAGGGTACTCCAAACTTACTGGGAAGGATGTGATAGAGACATTACATTTAGAGCTAAGTGTTCCAAGGTCTCTCAATCTGTGGTTGTAGGTCTCTTTATTTGAACTTATCTGCTGTTGAAAAAAAAAAAGCTAATTTCAGGATAATTGGACAAAACATTAATCTATGAGTATAGAAAATGTCATTAGGATTAGTTTCATTGGTGGTTTGTTTTCTTTTCTTTTCTTTTCTTTTTTTTTGATGTTTGGTTGGGTTTTTTATTGGTTATTTTACTTACATTTCAAATTTTGCTTCTTTTTCTGGGTTCTCATATCAAAGCCAAATCTTATCCCTCCTCTTTGCCTTTATGAGTTTGCTCCCAAATCACTGATCAAGCATTCCCTTATACTGTGGCATCAATCTTCCAGAGGAGCAAGGACCTACCCTCTCATTGATGCAAAATAAGGCCATCCTCTGGTCCATATGTAGCTGAACCCATGGTTCCCTCCATGTATACTCTTTGGTTGGTTATTTAGAACCTGGGATTTCTGAGGTTCCAGTTATTTGATATTGTTGCTCTTCTTACGGGGTTACAATGCCCTCCAGCTCCTTTAGTTTTTCATTTAACTCTTCTTTCTATTGGGAGGTCCCAGGATTGAGTCAGATGGCTGTCTGTGAGTATCTGCATTTGTCTTGGACAGGCTCTTGGAGAGTCTCCCAGGGACAGTCATACCAAGCTCCTGTCAGAACAACAATCTTGGAATCAGAAATAGTGTCAGGGTTTGGTGTCTGAAGATGGGATGGATTTCTAGGTTGGACAATCTCTGGAGGGACTTTCCTTCAGTCTCTATTCCAGTTTTTGTACTTGCATTTAATTTAGACAGGAACAAATCTAGGTTAGTATTTTTGTGATGCGTGTGTGGCCTCATCACTCAACTGGAAGCCATGCCTATCTACTGGAGGGAGACTCTACAGGATCTCTCTCCACTTTGTTGGGTATTTCATATAATGTCATCCCTGTTGGGTCCTGAAAATCTCTTGGTTCCCTGAAATCTAGAACTTTCCAGTGGTTACCCCCAGGTCCCCATCCCCACTGTTACATATTTCTGTCCAATTTCCTGATTCACATATTACTTACCTGTCTCTCCCCATACCTGATCCTGTTGCCAATTTTATTCCTCTCCCTCCTATCTTGGTCCCAGGTAGCTCCATCCCTCTACTTCCCATGACTATTTGATTCCTCTTCTAAGTAGGACTGAGATATCTACACGTTAATCGTCCTTCTACTTAAGCTTCACATGGTCTTCCAGTTGTATCAAGGGTATTCTGGGATTTTGGTCTAATATCTATTAATTGGTGAGTACATACCACATATTTTCTTTTGTGTCTTGGTAAACTCACTCAGGGTGATATTTTCTAGATCTATCAATTTGCCTGCATTGTTTTTAATGGCTGACTAGTACTCAGTTGTATAAATGTACCAAATTTTCTGAATGCATTCTTGCATTGAGACATCTCTGAGTTGTTTCCAGTTTCTGGCTATTATAAATAAGTCTGCTATGAACATAGTGGAGCATGTCTCCTTGTTATATGTTGGAGCATCTTTTGGTTATATAGCTAGTGGTATAGCTGGGTCTTCAGGTAGATCTATTCCCAGTTTTCTAAGGAACTGCTAGATTGATTTCCAAAGTGGTTGTACTATCTTGCAATTCCATTAGAAATGGAATAGTGCTTCTCTTTCACCACATCCTCCCTAGTACCTCCTGTCACCCTAGTTTTTCATCTTAGCCAATCTGATTGGAGTTAGTTGAAATCACAGGGCTATTTTGATTTGCATTTTTCTGATGACTAAGGATATTGAACATTTCTTTAGGTGTTTCTTGTTCATTCAAGATTCCTCAGTTGAGAATTCTTTGTTTAGTTTTGGACCCCATTTTTAATTGGGGAATTTGGTTCTCTGGAGACTAACTTCTTGAGTTTTTGTATATATTGGATATTAGCCCACTATCTACAATTGGTACTTGTTAATTTGTTTGTTTGCCAGTTTTCTTTAGAACAGCAGGATATAATTTTGCTTTAGGTTTTCAGGCTATCTCGATCTGTTTTAGAACCACAAAACCAACCTCAGGTACCAGTTCCATATTATGAAGTATGCTTGCAGGAAAATCAAATATAGTTTGATTACATTCAATGAACTTTGTTCCACCATTGTATCAGCATATCTCAAAGACAGAAAACATTATAGATCAAAGGTTATGAGTCTTTGTTAGTGTTTGTTTACCTTTCTCTTTGGATCACTGGAGAGTACCATTATACATCAAATATACTACCATACACATGTAAAGGTGCCAGCTTAGTACCTTCATGTTCAAGGAGTTATATAGGTGTTGTCCTCAGAAATGGTCTTTACTCTAAGTGTTTAGGATAGCAAGCTACTTTCTGGGCAACAGTGTGGGTTGTGTGGAAGTTTCCTTGGGAAACCTTTTGGTCAACAAGTCACTTAGATATAACCCAATTCCAGTACAAGAAATTTCATTTGGGTACAAGTGATTACCAGCTGGGGATATGTGTCCCTCATATTTTTGGTATTTTACTCAGATTGCATTCATATATGTATATTTGTGGAAGATTATATTGTAATAGTTTTCCATATTACATATCAATGGCCCTTAGTTATTGTGTATCTTCCATCTCTTTCTGTATTCCCACCCTTATCCCCATCTTCCTGAGACCTGCTCATTTGAAGTTCTTGATCCAGTATCCCACACTGAATCAATTCTCAAATATATTCTGTTTTCTTTTCCTAAGGAGATCGGTCCATCTACCTGGCCATTGTATCTAATCTCTTACTCTATATCTAACCTTTGTAATTCTATGTATCACATATTGATTATGAATGATGCAGCATCTTTTATCTATAGATAAGCTAATACATATTACATGTGTCTTTCTCATTCTTGGATACATCACTCAAATGAATTTTTCAATTCCAGGCACTCACCTAAGAATTCTGTAATTTTAATAGCTATGTAATACTCCATTGTGTAAAGAGAACACATTTTTCTTTATCCATTGTTCTGGTGAGGGCCATGTAGGTACTTTGCAATTTCCAGCTATTATGAATAGAGCATCAGTGAGCACATAGCTGAACAGATATTGCTATAATATAATGAAATGACATTAGGGTGCATGCCCAAGAGGGGTATAGTTGAAATTTGAGGTAGATTCCTTCCCACCTTCCTGAGGAAATTCCACATTTATTTCTCATAGTTTGTAGTACCATCATCAGTATATGTGTGTTTCCCTTGCTCCACATCCTATCCAACATGAGAAAGCATTTATTTTATTGAAGTTACCTTTTCCGACAGTGTAAGATGGATTCTAAAGGAAGTTGCAATTTGCAATTTCATATGAGAAAGGATTTAAACACTTATCGAGCGTTTCTGAAACACTTCAATTTTTTTCTTTTGAGAATTCTTTATTTAGATTTATGCCCAGTATCTTTTTTTCCCCTCATTTTTTTAAATTGTCATTTTCTTTTCCTTATTTTTTCTTTATTTTTCATTTCAAATGATATCCCCTTTCCTGGTTTCACCATTCCTGTAAACCCCCTATCTCATTCTTCTTCCCCCTGCTTCCATGAGGGTGTTCTTCCACCCAACCCACTCCTACCTCCCCAGTCTTCAATTCCCCTACACTTGGGCATCAAGCCTTCAGAGGATCAAGGATCTCTCCTCCCCTTGATGCCTGACAAGGCAGTCCTCTGCTACATATGCAGCTGGAGCCATGTTTACTTCTTGGTTGATGGCTTAGTCCCTGGCAGCTCTGGGGGATCTGGTTGGTTGATACTGTTATTATTATTCCTTTGAGGTTGAAAACCCCTTCAGCTTCTACACTACTTTCTCTAACTCCTCAATTGGGAACCCCAAGCTCAGCACAATCCTTGTTTATTTGTATTTGTAAGGCTCTTGCAGGGCCACTCAGGAGACAGCCATTTTAGACTCCTTTCAGTTTATACCCCAGTTTCTTAATCGGGTTACTAGGGTTCTTTGTTTTCTTTTGTTTTGTTTGATAATTAGTTTTTTGTGTTATTTATAAATTTTGGTTGTTAGCTCTCTATCAGATGTGTGAAAACCTTTGCCCATCTTTTGTCTGTTACCTTTTTCAAATAACAGTGTCTTTTGCCTCTCATAATCTTTATCAATTTCTAATGAGGTTCCATTCAGTAATTGTTCTCTTTATGCCAATGCTAATAGATTTCTTTTCAGAATGTCTTTTCCTGTGCCAATGAGTCCACAGCTATTCTTTATTTTCTCTTCTATCAGACTCAGTGTATCTGGTTTATGTTGATGTCTTTTATCTATTTGGATTGAGGTAAGTGGAGGGTGATAGGTAAACACCTATTTGCTTTCTACATACAGCATTTCAGTTTGACCATCACAATTTCTTGAAGATATTGGGGTCTGGTGGGTTGATTTGTTGTTTCTAAGTTTATTTCTGTTTTCTTTATCAAAAATTAGATATTCATTGGTGTGTGAATTTTTGTTGGCATCTTTAACTCAACACCTGTCTGATGTGCTGTTACCATGCTGATCTTATTATTATAACTGCATTACAACTTGAAATCAGGAATGGGGAACCTTCAGAAATTCTTTTATTATTCATGCCTGTTTCATCAATAAGGGAATTTTTATATTGGTATATTACACTGAAGGTTGTATTTTCTACATCTGTAAAGAATTGTGTTGAAATTTAACTGAGGAATTTATTGAATTTGTAGATTGCTTTTGTAGAGTGGACATATTTACTGTTTTAATCATTCTGATCCATGGGCATGGAAAATCTTTTTTATCTGATATGTTCTTCAATTTCTTCAGAGCCACTTGCTTATTTAGTTACAGCAAGATATATAATATTATTTGAAGCTATTTTGAAGGTTTTCTTCACTTCTATTTCTTTTTTTATATATTTTCATTGGCTATTTTATTTATTTATATTCAAATGTTATCGCCCTTTCAAAGTTTCCCCTCTGAAAACACTCATCTCATCCCCATACATATATGTGGGAGCTACCCCACCCCTCACTCATTCTCCCTCACCTCCCTATTACTCACCTATGCTGAGGCATCTAGCCTCCACAGGACCAAAGCTCTTCCCTTCCAATGATGTCAAATAAGATAATCCTCTGATAAATAAGCAGCTGGAGCCATGGCTCCCTCTATGTGTTCTCTTCCCTTGCTGGTTTAGTTCCTGGGAGTATTTGGGGGTCTGGTGGGTTGATTTGTTGTTTTTCCAATGGGGTCACAAAGCCCTTCAGTTCCTCAGTCATTCCCCTAAGTCCTCCATTGGGGTCCCCAAGCTCTGTCTGATGGTTGACTGCAAGCATCAGCATATGTATTAGATAGGTGCTGGCCGAGCATCTCAGTGGACAGCCATACCAGGCTCCTGCCAGCAAGCATTTCTTTGCATCAGCAATAGACTCTGGGTTTGCTGTCTGCATATGGGATGTATAACTAGGTGCTTCAATATTTGTACCTGCATTTCCTTTAGAAAGGAGCAATTCTGAGTTAATATTTAGGAGATGGGTAGATGACTCCATCCCTCATTCGGGGGCCATGACTAACCTCTTCATATGGTCTCTACAGGTTCTCCCCTTTGTTGGGTGTTTCACCTAGTGTTATCCTTTTTGGGTCCTGGGATCCTTTTGCTTCCCTGACATTTGGGGCTTTCTAGTAGATACCTCCAGTTCCCCATTCCAACTTCTACACACCTCTTTACAAATTCCTGACCCTCTGTAGCTCTCCCCCATCTCTGCTCACACCTGATCCTACCCTGTTTTCCCTCCCCCTCCTCCCTCCCTCACAGGTCCCTCCCTCCCTCTACTTCCTGTAATTATTTTGTCACCCTTCTAAATAGGACTAAATTATCTACATTTTGATCTGTATTTTGTCAGGCACTGTCAGGACCCTCTCAGGAGAGCTATATACAGCTCTTATCATTAAATACTTGTTGACATCCACAGTAATGTCTAGGTTTGGGAACTGTGTATGGGATGAATCCCCAGGTGGAACAGTACCTGAATGGCCTTTCCTTCAGTCTCTGCTACAAATTATGTCTGAAATACAGAGGGTGATGCTCTCAGCCAATCATTTAACTGAGCACAGGGTCTCCAATGGAGGAGCTAGAGAAAGGACCCAAGGAACTGAAGGGGTTTGCAGCCCCATAGGAGGAACAACAATATGAACCAACCAGTACCCCAGAGCTTCCAGGTATATAATCACTCACCAAAGAGTACAGTTGGAGGGACCTATGGCTCTAGCTGCATGTGTAGCAGAGGACCTTTTGGACCAAAGTATCCACACTTTGGTATTCCTTCTTTTTGAGCTTCATGTCTTCTGTGAATAATATATTAGGTATTAGCATTTCTGTACTACTATCCACTTATCAGTGAGTGCATACCATGTGAATTCTTCTGGGATTGGAATACCTCACTCAGGATGATATTTTTTGTTCTATCCATTTGCCTATGAATTTCATGAATGCATTGTTTTTAACAGTTGAGTAGTACTCCATTGTGTAAATGTACCACATTTTCTGTACACATTCCTCCATTGAGGAGGAGTGGGTTCTTTCTAGCTTCTGGCTATTATAAATAAGGCTGTTATGAACATAGTAGACCATGTGTCATATTCCAAGTTGGAGCATCTTCTGGGCATATGCCCAGGAATATATAGCTAGGTCCTCATGTAGTACTATTTCCAATTTTCTAAGGAACTGCCAAACTGATTTCCAGAGTGGTTTTATCAGCTTGCACTCCCCCCAGCAATGGAAGAGTATTCCCCTATCTCCACATCCTTGCCAGCATCTGCTGTCACCTGAGGGTTTTTTTTAATGTGTTTATTTTAGCTATTCTGACTGGAGTGAGGCAGAATCTCAAGTTTGTTTTGCTTTGCATTTTCCTGATGATTAAGGATATTGAACATTTCTTTAGGTGCTTCTCAGCCATTCAGTATTCCTCAGTTGAGATTCTTTGTTTAGCTCTGTACCCCATTTTTAATAGAGCTATTTGGTTCTCTGAGGTCTAACCTCTTGAATTCATTATATATATTGGATATTAGTCCTCTAGCAGATCTATGATTGGTAAAGATTTTTCCCAATCTTTTGGTTGCCATTTTGTCCTATTGAAAGTGCCTTTTGCCTTACAAAAGCTTTGTGGTTTTTATGAACTTCCATTTGCCAGTTTTTAATCTTAGAGCATAAATCACTGGTGTTATTTTCAGGAAATTTTTCCCTGTGTTCAAGTGCTCGAGGGTTTGTCCCAAATTACTTTCTTTTAGTTTCAGGGTATCTCATTTTATGTGGAGATAATTTATTCACTTGGACTTGAGCTTTGTACAAGGGGATAAGAATGGATTGATTTGCATTCTTCTCCATGCAAAACGCCAGTTGAAACTGCACCACTTGTTACAAATGCTGTCTTTTTTCCACTGGATAGTTTTAGGTCCTTTGTCAACAATCAAGTGACCATAGGTGTGTCTGTTCATTTCTGGGTCTTCAATTCTATTTCATTGATCTACTTGTTCATCACTTTACCAATACAATGCATTTTTTGCAACCGTTGGTCTATAGAACATCTAGAGGACATGGATGGTGATTCACCCAGAAGATCTATTGTTGTTGAGGAGAGTTTTCAATATCTTGGGTTTTTTGTTATTCCAGATTAAGTTGATAATTGCTCTTTCTAGCTCTATGAAGAATTGAGTCGAAATTTTGATGGGGATTGCATTGAATCTGTAGATTGTTTTCAGCAAGATCCCATTTTTATTATAATCCTGCAAGTCAATGAGCTTAGGAGATTTTTTCCATCTTCTAAGATCTTTGATTTCTTTCTTCAGAGACTTGAATTTCTTGTAATACAGATTTTTCCCTTATTAAGTTAGAGTCACACCAAGATATTTTATATTATTTGTGACTTTTGTGAAGGGAGTTGTGTCTCTAATTTCTTTCTTAGACTGTTTATCCTTTGAGGAGAGGAAGACCACTGATTTTTTTTTTTTAGTTAATTTTATATTGAGCAACTTTGCTGAATTTGTTTATCAGGATTAGGAGTTCTCTGGTGGAATTTTTGGAGTCACTTAAGTATACTATCATCACTTAAGTATCATATCATCTGCAGATATTTATATTCTGACTTCTTCATTTCCAATTTGTATCCCTTTGACCTCTTTTTGTAGTCTAATTGCTCTGGCTAGAACTTTGAGTATATATTGAATAGGTATGGAGAGAGTGGGTCTCATTCACTACTCTTTGATTTTAGTAGGATTGCTTCAAGTTTTTCTCAATTTAAACTGATGTTAACTACTGGGTTGCTATATATTCCTTTTACTAGAAGAAACAAGCTGGAGGGTTATCGTAGACGAAATGCCCAACAGTGGAGAGATGGAACCTGAACAGTCCACCTAAAGTGGATAGAAGGTGCTTCCAGTGGAAGGATGAAGACAGCAATTCAACTTCAAATATTTGACCCAGGATTGTTCCTCTCTAAAAGAAGTGCATGGACAAAAAAAGGCAGAAGACACAGAAGGTATGGCCAAATAGTGGCAGTCTAACTTGGGATCCATCCCATGTGTTCAGACCAAACAGGGACACTCTCATTGATGCTATGGTGGGCTTTAAGACATGAGCATAGCATGGTTCTCCTCTGAGAGCCTCTACCAGCAGCTGATGGAGACACATGCAGATCCACACAGCAAACAATTGAAATGAGGTCAGGGACCCTTATGAGTGAATTAGAGAAAAGATTAAAGGAACTCAAGAGTATGGCAGTCCCCTAGGAAGATCAACAGTGTCAAATAACCTGGACTCATGGGAGTACTCCTGGACTCTGTATGAATGGAGTAAAAGCCACCAATGAAAAACCATACAAAGGCTGCTCCAAGAATCTCTACACATATGTAGCAGATGACTTCCTTCTCTTGCCTCAGTGGGAGAGGATGTTACTAATCCTGTAGAGACTTGATGCCCCAGAAGAGAAGGGGATGTCAGATGGATAGAGTCTCAGAAGCAAAGAGAAGGGGGTGGGGGACTCTGTGAGGTAGGAGCAGGATCAAGGCAACATTTGGAATGAAAATCAATAAAATAATTAATTACTAAAAATATATTGAAAGGGGGTCCAGTGTGGCAGCATAGACTGTACAAGCATTTGTGGATCCTGAGAACTTGGTACCAAATCCTGAAACTTCCATGATAAGAGAGAACCATTTTCTTTACATGATGACTTTTGGCTTTAACAAGTGTACCATGGCATATTCTTCACTGAAACTAAGAAGTGAGAAAAAATTGCAATAAAATGAATTGGCCTGTCCTGGGGTAATTGAGAAATGACTTTGTTGATATTGAAGACAGTCCTTATATGTGACCAGCTTTTATTAATTAAAAAATGTCAAAATGACAGAATGTTTTGCTGCCAAAGTATGGAATTGACAAGGTCAACAAGATGCCATGGCTGCTTCTATTAAAATCTCAAAATGGTTTTCAAAGCTAGGATGAATTTGAAAATTACTATCAACAGATGGAGATACAGAATTAGTAACTTTCCCTGGTTTCTGTTGGAACCAAGATATATTATTGCTTATGTGCTAAATGATGAAACATTGGATCACCACATTATCCTCCAATGATGTGGAAAGAGATGATGGGACTTGAGTCAGCACAATTATACCTTAGGAACCTGAGTTTGGAAACACAACAAATATGCTACTGGGAAATTTTTATATAGCAGCCTCTGTAATCCCTAACCCATGCTCTGCATATAACCAACTACCTTATTCAATTTAGGATTACTTTCATTGTGGTTAGGCAAAGTAAGGATTTCCTTTATTCTCATAGGAGGAAACTGGATCTCCTTCCTATCTCTCTTTAAAATTACATGAAATTCTGTCTAGTATTCCTAGATGATACTGTTATTACAGGTAATTATTATTATTATTATTATTGTTGTTGTTGTTGTTGTTAATACATAGTACATACATATTAATATATAATAAAACAATAGATTTTCTACAGATGTGGAAGGCCTCTTGGTAACATGAGTTCACTCTTGCCATTGAATCTGCTCTGTCCTCTAATCTTGCATAGGTCGATTACAACTGCATTGTTTATTTATCCTACAAAGCATATCTCTCAATTTATCTGTTTAGTACAGTGGAGCATAATGAGTGTGAATGAAGAAACATTCAAGAATAATGGTAGAAACTTTTCACAGAGAGTTATAACCATAAGAAAGTTCAAAGTGAAACCTTCCACAGTAAAAGTTTTGCTTCTATGGGCTGAGACTCTCAAAGCAAGAGAAATGAAAAGGATAAGATCAACATAGGTCGTTTCTCTCTAAGTATGGGTTACTCTAAAACAGTGTGCAGTATTCCTCAAAACCAGAACAGGGAGAGGATCTGTATGTGTACATATGAAGATGTGTAGGATATAACAATAAATAGTGACAGATTTGAATGTGACTGAAACAATGAGTGAGTAAAAAAATTAATAAATTAAAATAAAAGACGATATCAATGTTAGGAAAGCCAGTTGAAGGAAAATATAAAAATAAAATAGGAGTTTTTGAAATACCTTTAGAGGTACTTAACATTTAAACTCACACCTTTTTTATTACAAATATGAGCATGCTCCTCTGTGGATTTGTGTGTCTAGAATCTCATAGCCGAACAATTTCCATTAGCATAGATAGAAGAAGCACTTGTTTAGTAACCCAAAAATTCTAAATACCACAAATTGAAGAGAAATCACTCACCTCTGGGAAGAATATCAATTTCTGAATCTAGAATTATCAGCACAGATTTTCTTCAAGTGTGAAGGGTTCATAGGATCACAAATAAAGGCTTATTTGGAGGAGACATATGTTGTCAAACTTGAATAGTTTGAATAACACAATAACCAGCAGAGCATATTAATTTACCAAACATAGGCATCTTTGAATTAGACTAATATTTTAAACAGTAATTGAAATATAATAAACTATCAAGGATTTTTACATAATTTCTTGTTCATATAAAGGGAGAAAGTAACTCTGCACCAGAAATTTTTGGCAGGTAGTTTCTTAACCAATGACCAAAATGAATATTTCAAAGGGATTGGATTACCTAAAATCATGTGTCTTATATGATATGCCTCTCATTTTGTACAAGTGTTTGACTCAGAATCAATTTCAACTAATGTCTAATAGATAGGATGTATTCATGCTAGGGCTGTGTGGTAGAACTCTAACTTCTAGCCAATATATACTTTATGGTGTCTTCCAATTTTCGGTTTTGTGTCAAAAGTAAGAGGGATAGCAAGATTAAATGGTATGTAATCCTCAAAAACACCAGTATCTGAAAAGAAGGAAGGCATGCAGTATATTACAGATAAAGGGAGACTGAGGTGACCAGGGCTAATGCATCTGTTTAGTCTGTCTCACTCTGAGTGTGTAGATATAAAGAAGTTTGAGAAGGAGGTTTGGGAGAAAATATACCTGGTTCAAAAGATACAGTGGGAACAATCAACCCAAAGTTGATGAGGTACACTTTTCTTCCCACAGATCTGCTCTCACAAATAATGACTATGGAACTTGAATGTATATACATAGACTTAAGCCATAAGTTTTGCTATTCTCCAACTAGTTCATAATATAATGTCCCATTTATTCTAATCTACGTTCTGCCAGGTGGCTGCTTAGCTCTGCTCATCTGTCTTGTGTCTGTTCTTTCTCATGTCCCAGGTCATACCCCACCCTCAAGTGCTGTGCCTGGCTTTATCCCAGAAAACTTTCTGCCGACTGAACGCCCTACCATCAATTCTATCATTTCCTATACAACTCTCAGTAATATTATACAAAAATGTTATTTTCTAAAAACATACTGTACAAAAATAACACAGTACACAAGAGACTCTTTCACACAATGTGGAATCATGTGAAACCTATAGCAAAAATGTTTAATGCTGATGATCTATTCTGGGTTTGCATTGGAGTTCCATCGGATGAAGCAATTAGTAGGAAATACACAGTAAAATATGGAAGATTGAACATAGCCTTGCACAAAGGACTCCAGTGAGAAATACACTTTTATATTATTTGGTTTTGAGAATATGATTTTCCCAATTTTTGAAAGAATAAGCATCAGATCTTAAAAGTATGCCTTATCTTGATAGTGCAGATGATTGTAGATATTAAATTGTTCTCCTCAGATTTCCCTTGTCAGATACAAAGGCCACAAATTCAGTAAATTCTAGAGCTATAAAAATATGTTGAAAGTAGACTCCTCAAGGTACTGTTGATGAGTGCACTTGAAAGTAGGTACTGTTAGCAACAACCAAGGTTCTTCATAAAGTCACAGAGTAAACCAAAAAAAAAAGGATAAATTGCATTGATATTCATAAAACTTCAAAGCTGTCCCATTATATATAGGAATACATATATATATGTATATGTATATGTATATGTATATGTATATGTATATATGTATGTATATGTATATATGTATATGTATACCTCACTGTTGGAGGAAGATTCCTAATTGAAATTTCTGGTGTTTCATTTTTTGTAAATTCTGTTGGAGACTTATGTAATAATGTTGATCAATAATCTATTATTTTCTTACATGGTTTTCTATAGAACTGCTGAATGAGAGAAGTTCTTGAAAGACAGCAGGATAATATAGAACTGACAATTAAATGTAGGCATATTACTGTGTCAAAGGCAAATGGCGAATCCAGTCCCCAATCTAGATTATTAGGAAAGGTCTCCCAAAAAACAATTGAACAACACATGTGGTCATTAACATGAATTTTCCATTTTTTTAATTTTTTTTTTTGCCTGTGTTTAGGCATGTTTGTATTACTGGTCTTTTACCTATTTATTATGTATTCTATTATTGTGTTTTTATGCTTTGTGTGTGTGTGTATGTGTGCGTGTGTGTGTGTGTCTGCGTATGTGTGTCTGTGTTTATTGTTAATTTTTCATATATATATATTGATTTTGAAAGAGAAATAGAAAGAAAAAAAGACAGAGTTGAATGAGTGAGGAGGTGAGAAGGACTTGAAAAGAAGTTTTTGAGGAAAAGCCATGATCAGAATATATTGTATGAAAATATTTTTTCAATTAAAACCTAGATGACAATATTAATATTTTGTCCTGTGACAACTTAATAATCTCCATAACTATGGTGTGAGCAAATGCTTTCATAGCTAGTGTTCAATCTAGGTAACCATGCAAAATGGTGGGACATCTTCAGAAAACCCACTTGGTTGCCATAACCCTTCCTCCACGGTTTCTGTGAACCCACAAAGAACATTAATTATAATACCTGTATGAACACATCTTGTCACTATACTCTGGCTGAATTTCCTGAATGTACGTCTTTCAAATTCATAACTACAAATTTGTTCCTTCCCTTGCTTGATATCTACTGTACTACACAAAGCCAAGGAAAATGGGTCTCCTTGAAACTGGGGAAAATCGGGTGGTGGTAGGATATGGTATAGAACAATGAATCTTAAAGAGTCAAATGATCATTTTTTAGATTTTGAAAATCTAGCTTTGAAAATGGTGAATTATGTAAACAGTGGACAGGTAGCCTCACCTCAATAACTCAGCCTGTCCCACCAACTGCAGCTATCAAATGATAGAAAAGAGGTGCACTTTATTTTCTACAAAATTAAACTATAAATCTAGAGTCTTTAGAGTAACATGGTGTTTTTGTTTTGTTTTGTTTTATTTTTTTTTAATTTTATTTTCTAAGTTTTTTTTTATATACATTCAAAATCATTTCCCCTTTCCCGTTTCCTCCCTCCCCGAAAGTCCCATAAGCCCTCTTCCCTCCCTTTTTTCCCCATTCAGCCCCCTCTCGCTTCTCTGTCCTGGCTTTCCCCTACATCCAGTCTTTCCAGGACCAGGGGTCTCTCCTTCCATCTTCTTAGAAATCTATTGATATGCGAATTGTGTCTAGGGTATTCCAAGATTCTGGGTTAATACCCCCTTATCAGTGACTGCATACCATGTGTGTTCTTTTGTGATTGGGTTACCTCACTAAGGATGATATTTTCAAGTTCTGACCATTTGCCTAGGAATTTCGTGAATTCATTGTTTTTAAATGCAGAGTAGTATTCCATTGTGTAAATATACCACATCTTCTGAATGCATTCTTCCGTTGAGGGACATCTGGGTTCTTTCCAGCTTCTGGCTATTATAAATAAGGCTGCTATGAACATAGTGGAGCATGTGGCCTTATTGCATGCAGGTAAAGCCTCTGGGTATATGCCCAGGAGTGGTATAGCCGGATCCTCCGGGAGTGTAATGTCCAGTTTTCTGAGGAACCGCCAGACTGCTTTCCAGAGTGGTTTTACCAGCTTGCAATCCCACCAGCAGTGGAGGAGTGTTCCTCTTTCTCCACATCCTCGCCAACAACTGCTGTCTCCTGAGTTTTTGATCTTAACCATTCTGACTGGTGTGAGATGGAATCTCATGGTTGTTTTGATTTGCATTTCCCTAATGACTAAGGATGATGAACATCTCTTTAGGTGCTTCTCAGCCATTAGATATTCTTCAGGTGAGAACTCTTTGTTTAGCTCTGTACCCCATTTTTTAATAGGGTTACTTGCCTCTCTGGAGTTTACCTTCTTGAGTTCTTTGTATATATTGGATATTAGCCCTCTGTCGGATGTAGGGTTGGTAAAGATCATTTCCCAGTTAGTTGGTTGTCGCTTTGTCTTTTTGACAGTATCTTTTGCCTTGCAGAAACTTTGTAATTTAATGAGGTCCCATTTGTCTATTCTTGATCTTAGAGCATAAGCTA
Organism: Tokudaia muenninki; assembly: GCA_036184385.1. NCBI lineage: Eukaryota > Metazoa > Chordata > Mammalia > Rodentia > Muridae > Tokudaia > Tokudaia muenninki. The sequence goes on from BTHS01000004.1 coordinate 89,124,132, forward strand.
TTGTAGTTCTGTTCAGGAAATTCTCCCCTGTGCCCATATGTTCAAGGTTCTTCCCTAGTTTCCTTTCTATTAGTTTCAGTGTGTCTGGTTTTATGTGGAGGTCTTTGATCCACTTGGAATTGAGCTTAGTGCAAGGAGATAAGAATGGGTCAATTTGCATTTTTCTGCATGTTGACCTCCAGTTGAGCCAGCACCATTTGTTGAAAAGGCTATCTTTTTTCCACTGGATGGTTTTAGCTCCTTTGTCAAAGATCAAGTGACCATAGGAGTGTGGATTCATTTCTGGGTCTTCAATTCTGTTCCATTGATCTACTTGCCTGTTACTGTACCAATACCATGCGGTTTTTAACACTATTGCTCTGTAGTACAGCTTGAGGTCCGGGATACTGATTCCCCCAGATATTCTTTTACTCTTGAGAATAGTTTTAGCTATTCTGGGTTTTCTGTTATTCCAGATGAATTTTTGAATTCCTCTTTCAAACTCTATGAAGTATTGAGTTGGGATTTTGATGGGGATTGCATTGAATCTGTATATTGCTTTTGGCAAGATGGTCATTTTTACTATATTAATTCTGCCAATCCACGAGCATTGCAGATTTTTCCATCTTCTGAAGTCTTCTTCAATTTCTTTCTTCAGAGACTTGAAGTTCTTGTCATACAGATTTTTCACTTGTTTGGTTAGAGTCACACCCAGATACTTTATATGGTTTGTGGCTATCGTGAAGGGTATCATTTCTCTTACTTCTTTCTCAGCCTGCTTGTCCTTTGAGTGTAGGAAGGCTACTGACTTGCTTGAGTTGATTTTATATCCCACTACTTTGCTGAAGTCATTTATCAGCTGTAGGAGTTCTCTGGTGGAGTTCTTTGGGTTGCTTAAATATTCTATCATATCGTCTGCGAATAGTGATAGTTTGAATTCTTCCTTTCCAATTTGTATCCCTTTGACATCTTTTTGTTGTCTAATTGCTCTAGCTAGAACTTGAAGTACTATATGGAAAAGATATGGAGAGAGAGGGCAGCCTTGTCTTGCACTGTAACAAAAAGAATTAAATACACCAAGGAAGAGTAGAAGGCAGGAAATCATCAAACTCAGGGCTGAAATCAATCAAGTAGAAACAAATAAAACCATACAAAGAATCAACAAAACGAGGAGTTGGTTCTTTGAGAAAATCAACAAGATAGATAAGCCCTTAGCCAGACTAACCAGAGGGCACAGAGACAGTATCCAAATTAATAAAATCAGAAACAAAAAGGGAGAGATAACAACAGAAACCGAGGAAATTCAAAAAATCATCAAATCCTACTACAGAAACCTATATTTAACACAACTAGAAAATCTCGAGGAAATGGACAATTTCCTTGACAGATATCAAATACCAAAATTAAATCAGGATCAAATAGAACATCTAAACCACCCTATAACCCCTGAAGAAATAGAAGTTGTCATTGGAAGTCTTCCAACCAAAAAAAGCACAGGTCCAGATGGTTTCAGTGCAGAATTCTATCAGACCTTCAAAGAAGACCTAACACCAATACTCTTCAAACTGTTCCACAAAATAGAAACAGAAGGAACACTACCCAACTCGTTCTATGAAGCCACAATTACACTAATACCAAAAGCACACAAAGATCCGACAAAGAAAGAGAATTTCAGGCCAATCTCTCTTATGAATATCGATGCAAAAATACTCAATAAAATTCTTGCCAACCGAATCCAAGAACACATCAAAACGATCATTCACTACGATCAAGTAGGCTTCGTCCCAGGGATGCAGGGATGGTTCAATATAAGGAAATCCATCAATGTAATCCACTATATAAACAATCTCAAAGAAAAAAACCACATGGTCATCTCATTAGTTGCTGAGAAAGCATTTGACAAAATTCAGCATCCTCTCATGCTAAAGATCTTGGAAAGATCAGGAATTCGAGGCCCATATCTGAACATAGTAAAAGCAATTTACAGCAAACCGGTAGCCAGCATCAATCTAAATGGAGAGAAACTTGAAGCAATCCCACTAAAATCAGTAACATGGTGTTTTAAATAATGCCAGGTTCCTTGCTACTCTTCCATTTAGGACAGAGTCATCTGCCATAGCACAGACTCAGAAGTGCAATGAAGATCACAAGGTATCTTTCATTGTTGATTATTATCTTCATTGCACTATCCCCTGAAATACTTTGCATGAAATTGAACTGAAGATTAAAAAACCTAAGGAGAATCTATTCTCTAGTTCAAGGGAAAATCGTTCTCTAAATTGTACTCCTCCTATTTCACCATGTTTTTGTGTTTTAGACCCCTGCCTTGCTATCACCATTCTGGAGTGATAATTTTTCCTCGACTTTTGGTTTTCTTCACTATCCAGTCTGAAGGAATAAAAGTATACTGTATTGCCCAGGTCCAGCTCTATATTAATTTACCTACCGATTTTTGACAAAACTTTGCTATTCTCTACAGTCATTGCCTCATAACAATTTTCACTTAGTTTCTCAGATCACCTAATTATCTTTACAACATAGTTTTTTCTGCAATGTTGCTGGCCCTGACAGCTCAGTGTATGACCCCAACATCTATCACAAAGTGATTCAATAATTTACCCAATTATGTGAGATTTCCTGACATAATATTTAATTGTAGATCTGAATTTTGCTTTTACTCCTGAGAGCAGAAATTATAACTAAGTGGTAACTCCTGAATGTAATAATGCTTTTCATGCCCAATGAAAACAATCTAATCAATATTCTATGCAGCATTTTCTATTAGATATACAAAGACATTTCAGAAGATCTCTAAAAACCTATTTAAAATTACATGCCTCCTACCAAGAATAGAAAAATCAATCTTTGAAGCAGTCACTTGAAAACAATAAGAGTTTCCCAGAGAGACAAAGAATGTTTGTTCTTATTTCTATTTTTATTATCAAAAATCATGAGTAAATATATCATTTCCATCTTGGTCAATCCCTGCTATCTCTCTGGCTCAATGTGTTTCCTATTTATAGATGAAGATATAATTGATCAACTACTACATGAGATCCATTCCTGCCTACCTGCTACCATAATTCTCACCATGTTAACCGTGGACTATTCATCTGGAACTAAGAGTTCCCCAACTAAATTCTTTCATTGATATAATGTCTTGGCTATGATGTGTTATCACAACAATAAAAAATTAAGCCATTAAATATCTGATAACGAAGGTTTGATCACTAGACACAGAGAATTGATCATAGAGGAAGAAACTGTATGGGGTCTCAAAGATCTCCTAGGAAGGAAAAAAAAGAATAGTTATTATGTGTGACCCCTATATTATTTCTATAGCCAGAAACATTGATTTTTTATCTCAGGCTTTTTATACCTTCTTGGACAGAAGTCCTGTATAAAATTCTTGCACACATAAAATTTTACACAAAAGAAGAATTACAAAAAAAATGTGATAGCAAGTTCAAAACAGTGCATGATCCTATAAACTCATTATAAGTTAAAGCTACTGCTTCATATGAACTTGCTTTATCTTCATGCCCACCTACGGCCACATCCTTGGGCCTGACTAAGAATTAATTTATTTTTCTTGATCACAAATCTGTCCCAAACCTATTTCTTTTCTCAGTGCAATTCACAAAAGCTTAGTGTAGTCTTTATTATGCTGCCTTAACTTACAATACTATGAGGAGGGAGCATTCCTGTTTTTGAGTCTAACTCATTATGTCTTTCTGGTAAAACAATTAAAACTGTCTCCTTAAATTTTCTTCCTACAATGATTTGAATTAAATCAAGGTTTTACAAATGCATTAATTCACCTAAACAGCATTCTTATATGAAAGTATATCTCTATACTAATCTGCAGGACATTTGGCAATTGGAGTGGTCTGAGGTCTAGGAAGCATTAAGCTATGTAACAGTGGCAGCAAAGGCATATCTATAGTGTGAATAAGTCCTGAGGTAAAGACTTTGCACTCCATACTCTCAAAACACACCACTGGGACTCATGCAAAATAGTGAGGCATCTCCAGAAAATGCACTTGTTTGCCATAATCTTTCCTCCATGACTTATGCCATGCCAACCACGAATAGAAAATATCATAACACCTGTGTGGAGACATCTTAGTCACTATACTCAGGCTGAATCTGGATGTGCATCTTTCAAATTCATTCTGATGTATTTGTTACTTCTGCTTTTTGATATCCTTTATCGTACATTCAGTCATGGAAAATGTGTCTCTCTCTTCAAGTCTCTGAAGAAAGAAATTGAAGAAGACTTCAGAAATGGAAAAATCTGCCATGCTCATGGATTGGCAGGATTAATATAGTAAAAATGACCATCTTACCAAAAGCAATATACAGTTTCAATGCAATCTCCATCAAAATCCCAAGTCAATTCTTCATAGAGTTAGAAAGAGCAATTCAAAAATTCATCTGAAATAACAGAAAACCCAGGATAGCTAAAACTATTCTCATGAGAAAAAGAACTTCTGGGGGAATAAGTATCCCACACCTCAAGCTGTACTACAGAGCAATAGTGTTAAAAACCGCATGGTATTGGTACAGTGACAGGCATGTAGATCAATGGAACAGAATTGAAGACCCAGAAACGAATCCACACTCTTATGGTCACTTGATCTTTGACAAAGGAGCTAAAACCATCCAATGGAAAAAAGATAGCCTTTTCAACAAATGGAGCTGGCTCAACTGGAGGTCAACATGCAGAAGAATGCAAATTGACCCATTCTTATCTCCTTGCACTAAGCTCAATTCCAAGTGGATCAAGGACCTCCACATAAAACCAGACACACTGAAACTAATAGAAAGGGAACTAGGGAAGAACCTTGAACATATGGGCACAGGGGAGAATTTCCTGAACAGAACTCCAATAGCTTATGCTCTAAGATCAAGAATAGACAAATGGGACATCATTAAATTACAAAGTTTTGCAAGGCAAAGGACACTGTCAAAAAGACAAAGTGGCAACCAACTAACTGGGAAATGATCTTTACCAACCCTACATCTGACAGAAGGCTAATATCCAATATATACAAAGAATTCAAGAAGTTAAACTCCAGAGAGGCAAGTAACCCTATTAAAAAATGGGGTACAGAGCTAAACAAAGAGTTCTCACCTGAAGAATATCTAATGGCTGAGAAGCACCTAAAGAGATGTTCATCATCCTTAGTCATTAGGGAAATGCAAATCAAAACAACCATGAGATTCCATCTCACACCAGTCAGAATGGTTAAGATCAAAAACACAGGAGACAGCAGTTGTTGGCGAGGATGTGGAGAAAGAGGAACACTCCTCCACTGCTGGTGGGATTGCAAGCTGGTAAAACCACTCTGGAAAGCAGTCTGGCGGTTCCTCAGAAAACTGGACGTTACACTCCCGGAGGATCTGGCTATACCACTCCTGGGCATATACCCAGAGGCTTTACCTGCTTGCAATAAGGCCACATGCTCCACTATGTTCATAGCAGCCTTATTTATAATAGCCAGAAGCTGGAAAGAACCCAGATGTCCCTCAACGGAGGAATGGATTCAGAAGATGTGGTATATTTATACAATGGAATACTACTCTGCAATTAAAAACAATGAATTCATGAAATTCCTAGGCAAATGGTCAGAACTGGAAAATATCATCCTTAGTGAGGTAACCCAATCACAAAAGAACACACATGGTATGCAGTCACTGATAAGGGGGTATTAACCCAGAATCTCGGAATACCCTAGACACAATTCGCATATCAATAGATTTCTAAGAAGACGGAAGGAAAGACCCCTGGTCCTGGAAAGACTGTATGTAGGGGAACGCCAGGACAGAGAAGCGAGAGGGGGTTGAATGGGGAAAAGAGGGAGGGAAGGGGGCTTATAGGACTTTCGGGGAGGGAGGAAACGGGAAAGGGGAAATGATTTTGAATGTAAATAAAAAAATCTTAGAAAATAAAATTAAAAAAAAAAGATTTGGTGGTGATAGGATATGGCACAGAGCATAGATTCTTAGAGTCAAATGAGCATTGGTTAGATTGTGAAGTTCTGGTTTTGAAAATGGTGGATTATGTAAACAGGGGAGAAGAAGCCTCACTCCAATAACTCAGTCTGTAACAGCATCTGTAGCAATCAAACGATAGAATATACATATACTTCTTTTGCTATAAAATTAGACATTTAATCTTGATTTTTTAAAGGATAATAGCATGGAGTTTTAAACAACTCCAAGTTCAGTGTGTGCTTTCCTTGCTACTCTTCTATTTAGGACAGAGTCATCTACCACAGCACTGACTGAGAAGTGCAATGAAAATCATAACTTATTTTCATTATTATTATTGTATTTGTTCTGCCTGCTGCAATCCTTTCTTTGAAATTGAACTGCAGAAACACAACCTAAGGAGTACTTTTCTTTAGTTCATTGGAAAATGGTATGAGGTTCTCTAAATTGTATCCCATATAATTTACAATATTCTTGTGACTTAGACCACTGATGCCATCAGCATTCTGGAATGATAATCTTCCTTCTTTTGTTGTTCTTCCTCCCTATCCAGCCAGAAGGAACCTAAGTATATAATGCACTGTCCACTCCTGGCTCTATGTCTAATTCACCTGCTGATTTTTTACAAAACTTTGCTATTCTCTACAGTCAGTGCCTTATACCAATTCTCACATAGTTTCACAGCTCACATAATTACCCTCACAACAATTACTGCTATTCAATGTTGCTGGCCCTGACAGACCTCTGCATGAACCCAATATCTATTATAAAATGTTGCAATACCTTACCTAATTCTGTGAACTTTTCTGACATATCATGTAATCTCAAGCCGATTTCTGCTTTTAATCCAGAGGGCAGAAAGTATATCTAAGTGATATCTTCAGCACGTAATAATGCTTTTTATGCCCAATGAATACAATCTACTTAATATTCTATACACCAATCTCCATTGAATATACTGTGACATTTCAGAAGATCCCCTGCAAATGCAGTTTAAAATTACATGCCTCCTGTCAGGAATCGAAACTTCAATCTTTAATGTAGTCACTTGGAAACAATAAAAGTTTACTCAGAGAGTCAAATAATGTTTTTATCATATTTTGCTTATCAAAAATCATAAATATATCCAACTCATCTCTATCACTCCCATTTACCTCTCTGGCTCTCTGTGTTTCCTATTTGTAGAAAATTTAAGGTATTAACTTATAAATAAATTCCATTTCTGCCTGCTAGCTACTATGATTTCCACCATGTTAGTCCTGGACTAATCCTCTGGAACTAAGAGCTCCACAAGTAAATTCTTTTCTTTTTTGATAAATTGCCTTGGCTAGGATGTATTATCACAGCAATAGAAAAGTAAGCCATTAAATACCTAATAACCAAGGTATGAAACACAGACACAAAGAAGTAAGTCATAGATGAAGAAACATGATGGGGTAACATAGATCTCTAAGTGAGGGAAAAGTTGAATTGACATTATATGTGACTCTGATATCTCTATAGCTAGAAACTCCCACAAGCTCTAACACCCAGATGGCTCATAGTACATATGACAAATATATTATCTGTAGGACCACAAACATATCAGACCCTTTCTGCACCTCTTAATACAATACAGATAACCTACCTCTAAATCTCCTCTTCTTGTAAGAAATGACACGTACCCTGTGTGGAGTTTCTATGTAATTACAATTCTTTGTGTACCAGGGATAGTGTTACATCTGGAAAATTTTTTTCCAAAACTATATTATGTTTAAATTTGGTGGGAATACAGTGAGTGATATCAAAATACCTAAATCTGATCCGGGTCAAAGAAATCAATTTAAAAATTTTCTTCATCACCCCTTTGTAGTTTGCTTACCTGCCTTGACACTGGCATGAATTCCATCACTCATAAGCAGGAAGAGTGGTTTAAATTTACTCCTTGAGTTGTAGTTCTCAGAAGCTAAACTGTAAGTGGCTGTTCAGATTCGAATCCATATCCCCTAGAAGAACAGCCAATGTTTACAATAATTAAACTATGTCCCCAGATTTTTTTCCTGAGTATATGAATCCTATAAATAGAACAAAATTTTCTTACCAATATAACTTAAGTGTGCATGTGTGTTGACAAACCTGTTAAATGATTTGCAGCTATTGTAATATTCTGCTATACACAAAAAGGTACTTCTAGGTTGGTTTTTTTTCCTTATTTTTTTGTTTAATGAGTAATGTAAACCATTGCCTTGTTTTGAAACTATGCCTGGGGAATAAATAAGGATTTAGGACATAGGACATTTTTTCTGACTACTATGTAAAAGTATCTTATTGACCTTTAAGCCCTGGCTGAGAGAAACACTTGCAGCAGCTAAGCAGGTGGAGACCTCATAAGGAGCAGTTGGGGCGGCCTGTGCTCTCACTTCTGCTTCCCTGGGTGGTTTATGTCATGACTTGAATCACTGTGGGAGGATAATCATAAGCCTGTTCACAGAAATAAATTCCAAAATCTTCAGGCTGCAGGCTACTGATTTTGAGAGAATACTGTGTTCTAGATCCACTGCCACTGAACCTCGATGGGACCCCATCTGCCAAGTTGGTTGCACCATAGATCAGGAGCTGAGGAGGTTTCTCTGGTTTTTGCTGATACCATGCTAAACCACTGTAAATGTTCTCACTTGTTTGACATGTGATCGTGACAGTTTCTCCCAATGATGCAGCCAGGGAGGCTGGAGACTGAATCACCTGGATGTCACCTCTGGCATCTAAGATTAGAAAATTGAAAACAAATCCCCACATGATTAATTCTGATACAAGAAGATTTTCAATGAGTCCAAGCAGCACTAACTACAGGAAATGAATACATTTCCATTGCTGTCTTCCTTACCTGTAAGCCACAGCAGCAGCAACCCCAGGATCTGAGTGGGCACACTCATGTCTGTGTGTGATCAGTGTGAGGCTGACTCCAGCACACAGGGTGTGACCTGACTATGAAGAAGTCCTCATGTTTATGGGCTCTGCTTTGGGTATATGCAAATCAAGAAAAGGTAGCACAGCTTCAGAACTCATCTGGTTAATAGCTCATTACAGACCTGTGCTTCTCTTATATCTTCAATTGAGATGCAGTGCACGTTTATTTGTAGGAAATGTGCTTCTCTTTGAAGAACAAACAACAGCAATAGTCTCTGAGTTACACCTTATTTTGATTTTTATCTTGTTCTATGCAGATACTCCATGTGATGTTTTTCTCCCTGTCAGGGTATTTCAGATATTGAACTCTTCTAGGTAGTACATAACTGATTCCATTGTCCTTTCAAAGTTGGGTGTAGATGTTATTGTGGTCATAGAGCTTCTTCTGTTTTTTGTTTTGTTTTGTTTTGTTTCACCTATGTTTGTTTCTGAGCCTGAATTTTAGATTTTACTTGTTCCAATCCACCCCTAATACTTGTCCCTGTTCTCTTTCAAATTCAAGGCCTCTTTTTATTAGTTGTTTTTCTATGAACTGAATATTTATACACACACAAACACATGCATAAACATACACATCACTAAGTACATTGTGTAGACTCCATATAACATTACTTCTATGAAGGTTTTCAGGGCTGATCTTTTAAACATGGAGAATCCATTGGTATGCTCTTCACTAAGGAGGAACACCTCTTCTCCTGACAGCTTTACACACTTCTCCACAGTATTTTCGTAGATGGGAAGCCTCATGGGCTGTTGCCCTGCTGTTTGTCATATTCACTGGTCTCAACTTAGTTCAAATCACATTTGAGTAGTCATGATGTCAATACTTTATAGAGACAGATTTGTTGTTACTAGGAGAAACAACTTCACTACCAAATGTCTGATCCTCAGGCTCTGTCAGTATTTCCACTTCTTTTTACTCAATGTTTCCTGAGTTTGGGGTATAGCACCCTTATGTAGATATTTCTCTTTGGACTGAGAACCACAACTCCCCTTGCCCCTTCTTGTTCACAGTGATTCCCAGAAGAGTAAAAGAATAATACCGGAATGAGTGGTTTATAAATAAAGACAAAATCTCACATAAATAATCAACCCATCTTTTCTGATAAACAATCTCACTTTACTCATTTATCATAGATCAGCTACTCAAGAATTACTTCCATCAAGAGAGACAATGTCATGGGTTTTCTCTGTTCTTTACATATAAGCATCCTTCCTAGACTCATGTGGGGATGTGTCTATATCAAGTGTTCCCAAGAGTCTTCAGATTATGGCACGTGACTTCTCCCTTTTAACACAAGTGATTGCATTTAATGTGTATGTGTATTCACTCAGAAATAATTATTCATGTCCTCAAGTGTATATTATGGACACTGTATCTTTTCTATATGTTAAGATGAAGTGTATGTAAATCTAAGTTTAGGAGAGAAGAACTCAAGCTGTGTGGTGAAAGAAGCATGTAAATAAGTAAAAGTAGAAAATAAACATGGGGAGTTACAGTTATAGTAATGTCACAACTTAGTGTGTGTTTCTATGAATGGTTGAATGGACAAAGTGTCACATGTATAGACAAGCATTTTATTGGAGATAGTACTTTTGCAGTGTGAGACTGACACCCACTAAAGCCCTGAAAATGATGATGGACACAGAAGATGTGTCAGATAAAAGAGGATGTTGGAAGTTAAGAAATTGGTTGATCTGAAAAATTGATGACCAGAGTGACTCTGAAGTATGTAGTCATAGTGTTTCCATTCAGACATATATCAAAGATGTACTAATGTATAACAATTATAAAAGTTTGCAACTAGCAATAACAATATCTATTAGTATGAGTACATTTCTTGTAGTAACATGATATATTCATGCTTTGATTAAGCAATAAAATCATACCAATAAACAAACACAATCAAAATGCTAATTAATTTTATAATTTCAAAAAAGTGTGGCACAGATGCTTATAAATATGGTAATTATATGGCATAGATTAGTTCCCTACTTAGAGGCAGACATAAATTCATTGCTACCCTGGGTCCAGGTTAGGAATGCTGCTTGTAGATTACAGTATCTGTTTGTGTTACACTTGCCCCACCCCTGGGGAACTCAACAGAGAAGACTATCTCCGGTCTTACTACCTGAAATGTTTGACTCCACTAGCAACACATCTGCATTGTGTGTATGGATTAATACAGTGCCTAGGTTCTTTCAAGTGGCTACCTCTACCTTCACTGACTTCATAAGACTGCATTCTTAGAATATCCTACATGTTTTATTAAATATAAGACAGTATAAAATGTATAGAACTTGGTGAGTCTCTCACTTCTCTCACTAGTGCTTTTTCACACTCCTCTGGAAGTACATTTTCCAGTACACTTCATTGACTTAGAGCAAATAACACTATGGTCTACTTATGATGTAACTCTTGGACTTCTGGCTAACCTCTCATGGTACTCAAATTTTCTTTTCCATAGAAACATGTAAAACAAGGGTATTACTCAGAAGAAAAATGCATCACCTATAAGAAGGCTTGCCTAATTTTAATATCATTGATCTGGTGCATGGATTGTGATTTTGTGTGATGACTGGAAAACCAAAGAAAAAGGTGCTATTTATTTGTGCGGAAAAATATGAGAGGAGACTCAGAGATCTGAAGTTCACATTCACATTGGTTCACAGCCAATTACTACATGACCACAAATACAAGAGTGTTGTAATATAATATCTCATTTATATGAAGCTGCAGAGAATCTTCCAAAACAGAAAAAAAAAATAAATCAAAGAAAAATTCATTTATACCATATGTCATACCTTGATGGCTATTAATAGTCTATCATGATCCTTTGAGAAAATGCTGGAGATATTGTATGTCAGCTGCACTATGTCAAGTTTTTTTCTTAGACTTTTTGATTATATGTCTTCTTATGCTCCTTAATGTTCTCAACTTGGAAGTCTTGAAGATGCTAACATGCTTAGTTTTTTCAGGTAATAAGGTTCTGTAAGTTTGAGTTATAACTCCTTTAAGTTGGACACCAAAAGAACTTTTGTCTTCATACTCATCATTTAGTAATCTCTTCAATTTTGAATATTGATATTTGTAGATATACAAATATTCTAAAAACTTCAGAAATTAAAAATTTTATTCACTGTAGTCTGTGAAAAATTTATCCAGACTTTATTAATTATATCATTCTCAATGAACAGGAATGGTTCAAATGGGAATGAGAATGTGGTTTCTCATGGAAAGAGAGGACCAATTTACAGGGAGCTATGATCAGAGAGGAAGTGGATTTGGATGGTATGGGAGGTTATGAGCATCTCAGAGGATTTATAAGTATAGAGAGCCATATTGGGGTGTTTTGTCACTTGGCAGCAACTTGACATTGACCAATGTGAAGGCAATGAGCTGGAATTCCTGTGCTAGTCACAATCTTGCTCCACATAGGATGGAGTGAAGGAGAAGTTCTTTGTTCCTCCAAGTCTATGAATTCCTGAATTAATCAGGTGATCTGCCCAGCTGCCCGAGTAGTGGCATCAATGCCAGTGAAGAGCCAGACCAGTTCCCTGGAAGACACCCTGGAATTTGGTGAAAAGGTTTTGCCTGAAACCTTAAATCTTCCACAGAAATGGAAAAAAGGTTATGTATCTGGCCCAGTAAGCAACATAGAGTATTACTTTTAGTGTTAAAAATGTCAGTTTTTGAAGGCTATTGTTGCAGGGGGACAGAAGGGATATAGATTACTAGACTGAATCATCATAAGCCCAATACTGAGATCAGCTAGGGTGTGACAGTGATTTGAAATGGGAAATTCTGTTAGGGAAATTGTCAGCAGTCTAAAACTGCATCAGGCGAGTGAGAGAAATAGGGCTTAAAATAAATAAAATAAAATAAAATAAAGTAAAAAACAAAAAGAAAAAAAAGGGGGAAAACAGATTTCAGAAACATGAGAGATAAACAGAGAAGGATAATGGATTTTAAAAGTCTCCTAGACACAAGGAGAAATATAGAGAAGTCCTGTTTCCTCTATGGACCTTACTGGCTATATTTTTAGGGCTTTACTGGAAATAATTTTAGTACAACAAGCGTGCTTCCCTATCTTTATATTGTTTGTCCTTGGTGCACCAATTTGTCCACATGTGAATTTGTGTCTTTGTTTCATTGTTTGAATGACTGTTCTATGTTTCATGTTGAAAAGAAAAAATGGTAAAAACTTCATCTGCTGGTGGTCCATCTCTTAATGCAGTCTCAGTTTATACAGTGGAGGCTGATTTACACTGTGCTGCATTTAGCTAGGAGCCATGCACAGGTAGAGAAATAGCTGCTTTTAAAAAGTGCTAGCAGATTTTCAAGTTCTACAGCAAGTGAGCTGATGGTTATTTATCCTAGAAAAATCTATATAGTTGTAGTTATTGTGTCCAAGGGGCTTTCTTCTCTTAAAATTATAGCTAGACGTGGTATAGCTGGATCCTCCGGGAGTGTCATGCCCAGTTTTGTGAGGAACTGCCAGACTGCTTTCCAGAGTGGTTGTACCAGCTTGCAATCCCACCAGCAGTGGAGGAGTGTTCTTCTTTCTCCACATCCTCACCAACAGCTGCCTCCTGTGTTTTTTATCTTAGCTATTCTCCTGGGCATATACCCAGAGGATTTACCTGCATGCTATAAGGGCACATGCTCCACTATATTCATAGCAGCCTTATTTATAAGAGTCAGAAGCTGGAAAGAACCCAGGTGTCCCTCAACAGAGGAATGGATTCAGAAGATGTGGTATATTTACACAATGGGATACTACACTGTAATTAAAAAAATGAATTCACGAAATTCCTAGGCAAATGGTCAGAACTTGAAAATATCATCCTTAGTGAGGTAACCCAATCACAAAAGAACACACGTGGTATGCAGTCACTGATAAAGGGATATTAACCCAGAAGCTCAGAATAACCAAGACACAATTTGCATATCATTAGATTTCCAAGAAAATGGAAGGAGAGACCCCTGGTCCTGGAAAGACTGGATGTAGGGGAATGCCAGGACAGAGAAGCAAGAGGGGGGTTGAATGGGGAAAAGAGGGAGGGAAGGGGGCTTATGGGACTTTCAGCGAGGGAGGAAATGGGAAAGGGGAAATGATTTGGAATGTAAATAAAAAAACTTAGAAAATAAAAAAAAATTATATAGCTAGAAAAAGAAAAAAATTGTTTGGCTTAAATTTATAAGATTTGTGTAGTTGCTTTATCCTTGTTTTTAATTGTTATTAAAGGTATAAGTATGTTATACATATCTTGAGTATAGAATATTGGCTTTTAAGTTATTTAAAAGGTGTAATGTCAGTAACAAAAAAATTAGTTTAAAACTGGTAACTCAGGGTTGGAGCCATCATAAGCAACATTTGGTGTGACCCAACCCAGAAAGAAACAGGCCTCTAAAGATACTTCCAAATTGGCTTAATATTTTATGTAGATCTTTTCCTAGAAATTAGTCTTTTTTTTTCTAATTTTTTTTATTTACATTCAAAATCATTTCCCCTTTCCTGTTTCCTCCCTCCCTGAAAGTCCCATAAGCCCCCTTCCCTCCCTCTTTTCCCCATTCAACCCCCTCTCGCTTCTCTGTCCTGGCATTCCCCTACATCCAGTCTTTACAGGACCAGGGGTCTCTCCTTCCATCTTCTTGGAAATCTATTGATATATGAATTGTGTCTAGGTTTTTCCGAGATTCTGGGTTAATATCCCCTTATCAGTGACTGCATACCATTTGTGTTCTTTTGTGATTGGGTTACCTCACTAAGGAAATTAGTCTTATAAGAGATAAGATTTAAAATAATGTTTTCTTAATGATATAAGTTACACTGTCATACATTCAAACATGAAATCTTGCAGACATATTTTATAGTGTGAAAGTAATGTGTTTGCCATTGATTTTAAAGGGAATAGATGGTTTAAAGTTTGGCTTTGCTTTTCTAAGTTGTAGATATGTTCTAATATTACAAGAAAAGATTAAGAATTACATTTAAAAACTGCCAGTGTACCATCGACTACAGTTTGTAGTCTGATTGAAGGCTCATGATTCTTAACATATTTTGTAATTAAGATGATTTTGAAAATGATAAAGCTTAAAAACATCTGTGGCCAGTATAGGCCTGTTGCGACTTTTTCACAAGTTTATTAGATACAGTTGTAAAAGTAAAATTTAACCCAAGATTAAAAATGAGATTTCAGTGGGATATTATTAGAATTTTTTATGGGAACCTTCAAATTATAGGGTTTTTAATTTGTCATTCAAACCTCATACCATAGGGTTTGGTTGCAGGCTACTGTCCTGCAGGACAGGTGAGTGGCTTTGGACACTAGGCTCAGATTAGAAAATATTTACATTTGAGTTAATGCAAAGATCAGAGCTCTCTCAGTGTGCAGGCTTGTGAGGTACTGCTTTTGTCTTACAACCCCCACCTAAGGAATTTCTGGACAAAACAACATTCTTTTTTTTTGTTTGTTTGTTTTTTATTTTATTTTATTTTCTAAGTTTTTTTTATATACATTCAAACAACATTCTTAAAGATGTACCCTGGTGTGGTTCAAAATACAGTGCAAACTCAAGATCTATGAAAGATTAATGAGGCTATGTAGAACTTATGAAGGGATTAAAATTTGGCATACCTACTCCATACAATATTATTATGGATTTAAAAGGTTGTTTTTGCTTTGTGGATCCTGATTGTTGTAAAATCATTTACTTCTAATGAGCTAAGAAATGGCTGAAAGACTTATCTTATGTGAGAAAAAAATGTTTTATCTCTGCTTCAAAATAAGAAGCTAAGATTTTAAATCTTTTCAGTGTATATTATTCATAGAATTTTATTACAGACCTTTGCTCTTAACAATGGGTTTTAAATTTTTTTTAAGTATTTGTTGCCTCAAAAAAATGTTTCAAAGGTAATGTATCAATTACAGCCTAAGTTAATTGACACTGAAAATTCAAATAAAAGATAATTTGCTTATTCTAAATGATTTTTAAAGATTAAGATAAAGAGATGTTAAACATCCCTAGTCATTAGGGAAATGCAAATCAAAACAACCCTGAGATTCCATCTCACACCAGTCAGAATGGCTAAGATCAAAAACACAGGAGACAGTAGTTGTTGGCGAGGATGTGGAGAAAGAGGAACACTCTTCCACTGCTGGTGGGATTGCAAGCTGATACAACCACTCTGGAAAGTAGTCTGGCAGTTCCTCAGAAAACTGGGCATGACACTCATGCAGGAGAATCCTGCTATACCACTCCTGGGCATATACCCAGAGGCTTCCCCTGCATGCAATAAGGACACATGCTCCACTATGTTCATAGCAGCCTTATTTATAATAGCCAGAAGCTGGAAAGAACCCAGGTGTCCCTGTACAGAGGAATGGATTCAGAAGATGTGGTATATTTACACAATGGAATACTACACTGCAATTAAAAACAATGAATTCACAAAACTCCTAGGCAAATGGTCAGAACTGGAAAATATCATCCTTAGTGAGATAACCCAATCACAAAAGAACATACATGGTATGCAGTCACTGATAAGGGGATATTAACCCAGAATCTCGGAATAGCCTAGACACAATTTGCATATCAATTGAATTCCAAGAAGATGGAAGGTGAGAGCCCTTGTCCTGGAAAGACTGGATGTAGGGGAAGGCCACGACAGAGAAGTGAGAGGGGGTTGCATGGGGAACAGAGGGAGGGAGGGGGCTTATCGGACATTCGGGGAGGGAGAAAACGGGAAAGGGGAAATCATTTGGAATGTTAATAATAAAACTTAGAAAAAAATTAAGGCATATTAATTGACTTTATCCTATATGTTAATGTCATCTTAAGCTTGCTACAGGAGGAAACCTATTGTAATCATTTGCCAAGTTTATGTTATGTGTTCACTGCCATTCTGTGGCAAAGAGAACATAATGTAGAATAACCTTTTTTCAATTTCAAGAAAAGTTTTATATTGATAGTTGGTCTATTGCATGGCAAGCTTTTTAGGCAAAATTAATAAATGTTATCCAAAAGATAAATTTTAAAATTTTCTTCCACACATGCTTTTATATTTCTATAGATTTATACATGCATCTATAAAGAATGCATCTACTATGAGAGTAAAGCTCATGTAATTGGATCACATGTTTATTCCTTTGTGTTTCCCCCTGCTTTAGCACAGATAATTGAATTGGTTGCTGGAGCTGCTATTTTTAAAATGTTAAAAATCAATCTTTTAATTTGTATACTGATAGCCAATAAATATATTTATAGCTCATGGGTAACATTTGCTTAAAATTGTTTCCTTTTTTAGATACTGCTATATCTTAAATTTTGCAATTATTTATGCAAATACATTTCAAGTTAAGAAAAGATATATTCCTTTACATGACTGTCCTCTAGACATTTAAGAACTTATCCAGGAGCTAGAGAGATGGCTCAGCCATAGAATTGGTTATATATTCATATTCTTTACATCATCAAAATAGT
Source organism: Tokudaia muenninki (assembly GCA_036184385.1). NCBI lineage: Eukaryota > Metazoa > Chordata > Mammalia > Rodentia > Muridae > Tokudaia > Tokudaia muenninki. The sequence goes on from BTHS01000004.1 coordinate 89,141,542, forward strand.
AATGAATTAAGAATAATTTTATCTTTTTAACAAAAAAGCTACTAAAAATGCTACATTTATTTTCTATGCTTAGTCATTGCCTACATTATTGTTTATTCTTTGTGTTTTAAATTAGATTAAAACAAATAATGGAACTGGATATTTATTACATTTGTCAAATATTTGAGATGTTTTTAACAATTTAATCCTTTATAATTCTCAAGGACTAGATATTGTGGAACCTTAAAACAATATCTTCTAAATAAAAAACAAAAAAGAGGGAAATTGTATCCCTGTGCATATTACTTAAATTATGTTTTATATTTTTAAGAAAATTTTAAAAATTTGGATGCCAAGGAACTCCTTGCTGGGTGTCCATAGCATCCAACAACTAGGCATACTGATGCCTTGGTGAGATGGATGGATCCACTTATTGGCATATGGCATGATCCTGATATGGGGATCCATTTACTCAATCATGGAGCGGTCTAGAAATAAGTCCAATATTGGAGATTCCAGTTACAAAGATGGCTAATAATCTTTATCAGCCAGCTAATTTAATTTCAAATACAGTCTCCATTCTTTCTGAGAAGTATCAGCTTATCTGTTGATTCACAAAGCTACCTCCCCCACCCTAGAGACTGGCTTTTGTATTTGAATGTTGCTAATTTACAACTGAATTGGATACCTCAGGACATCTGCAGACAAGTTAATTCTGTTCTCCTTCTAACTTCTAACCTTTTATGTTGAGCAGACTGATTGCCTCCACCCAGGCTCACCTGAATTGAAAACTTGCATGTCAAAGACTGGCATGGCATTTGGCAACCAATTGAGTCTCTGGCATCAAAACCTATACAAGTGGATCTCCTTCATGGAGCCACATAGAACTCAAATCTGTGTGTGTCTGCTTACGAGCCAACATGAGCACCAGCGGGAATTTGCAAGTCAAAGCACTGCAAGGGGAGGAATATAATTTCTGGCTCTGAGTCCCTGGGAAACACATCTGATTAGCATAGTGGTTGGTGTTATCAGTCCTTGAATCACTCTACACTCTATGGGGTGCTCTCACCAAGTTAAGGCTCCTCTCCAAAAGACACCAGGAGCCATCTAAGATGTTGGATCAATCCTCTGTCCCCACGAGAGGAATCAGGTCAATCTTCTACTCCCTGGTTAAAGCCCACCATCAAGGATGGATGATTATCCACTTGGTTGATACCTCCTCATCTTAAAACTAATAAAGAGGGAGGAGAGGTAGAGAGCCATATTGGGGGGTCTTGTCACCTGGCAGCAACTTGACATTGACCAAGGTGAAGCCAGTGACCTGGAATTCCTGTGCTAGTCACAATCCTGCTCCACCTAGGGTGGAGTGAAGGTGAAGTTCTTTGTTCTTCCAGATCTACGAATCCCTGAGTTAAGCAGGTGACCCACCCAGCTGCCCGAGCAGTGGCGTCAATGCCATTGAACAGCCAGACCAGTCTCCTGGAACACACCCTGGAATTTGGGGGAAGGGTCTTTCCTGAAACCTTAAATCCTCACTCCCCCATTAAATCATGGACTTTGAACAGACATGTGTCTTGGTGCATGATTTTCCCTCATCACCCCGTTTTCTTTCCCCAGTTCTCTTTCCAGAGAACCCAATAAACTGTTCTTATTTAACCGCCAGGAGGTTACATGGAAGAAGGGAAAATCTACCTGCTTGTACTCTAGTGCTAATTGGGTCCACAAATCAGTTTGAAAGAATAGGTCTGCATTTAACTTCTAGAAACCTGCCCCCGAGTTAGTTCTTATTGGGAAATAAAAATGTCAGCAGCCAATACCTGGGGAGGAGAAACAGTTATTCATTAGGTTTCCTGGGCTTTGTACCACAAGGAGGAGGAAGAAAGGGAGGAATAGGGGGCTACCCTGGAAGAGTAATAACATGAAATGGGAGAAGCAGAGATGCCCTGTAAAGGGACCAAGAAAATTCAACCCAGAAGTTGCTCAATTAGGTTAGAGCATCCAAGATAAAACATAGAAAGTAGTAAGTAGTAACTTGGATTTATCTGTAGGAGGTTGATTCTATTAACATATAGGTTAGGCAATTACTCAGCCATTGTGCTACTTAAGACACATTAAAATATAAAGGCTGTGTGTTTCTGGGGTGGGGGACCTGGAATGGCATTTGAAATGTTAATAAAAAAATATCCAATAAAAACAGAACTTGGGAGAGGAAAAATAATGCAACTTGTCAGGAAACATAGCCTGTTTCCTGAGTTGTGTAGAACTACTGGCATTGATTAATGGAAAATAGAAACTGGATGTGTAGCACTGTTTTTTCAATATTATACTACCTGGAGCCAGCCTCAACAAGTTCAGGTACTGAAATGGGACTCAGCATTTGAGAAAGGCCAAATTTTCAGTTACTCTTTTTAGGGTCAGAATCATTTCTCTCTCTTCCTGTAGATAGTTGCTGCAAGGAAATTAAGAAAGGGATCTCTCTCTCTCTCTCTCTCTCTCTCTCTCTCTCTCTCTCTCTCTCTCTCTCTCTCTCTCTCTCTCTCTTGCTCTCTCCATGTCTTGCTCTCTCCATCTCTCTCACTCACAATAACATACATGCATACACAAACATATAAACACAATTATACCGAACAATGTAAAGCTGATATTCTTAAAAAGAAACATAAGAAAATGGGGATGACTATAAAGATCTCATACCAGTGGGTTCCTGCCTGCCAGAGGAGCCCAAGCCAAACAGGGAAGAAGGTTGTGGCCCCAGAAAAGTACCACCACCCATACATGTGACTTTGCAGACTGTGCCAAAACTTATACAAAGAGATCTCATCTCTACGCACACCTGTGAACTCATACAGGCGAGAACCTTTACCACTGTGACTGGGACAGTTCTGGATGGAATTCACCTGCTCAGATGACCTGAATAGACACTACAACAAACACAAGGAGCACCAGCCCTATCAGTGCCAGAAGCGCAATAGGGCCTTTTATAGGTCGGATCACCTTGCCATACACATGAAGAGGCACTTTTAAATCCTACATAGTGGATGTGACCCACACTACCAGGATAGTTCAGTATTTTTATTTATTATTTATTATTATTATTATTATTTTTTTTTTTTTGGTTTTTCGAGACAGGGTTTCTCTGTGTAGCCCTGGCTGTCCTGGAACTCACTCTGTAGACCAGGCTGACCTTGAACTCAGAAATCTGCCTGCCTCTGCCTCCCAAGTGCTGGGATTAAAGGCATGCACGAGTATTTTTTTTAACCTTTCACACTGTCTTCCCATGAGTGGAGGAGCCAAACTGGCAAGCACTACTACAACCATGGTCAAGTTCCCAGCAAGTCAGCTTGTGAATGGAAAACAAGGAGAAAGGAAAAGTGTGAGAGACAAGACAAAGAAAAAAATTACTAAAAGCAAACAAACAAAAAACAAAAGAAAAAAATCACAGAATAAATGGGGTTTGAGACGGGATCTTCAATAATTCCAATACCAAATCCAACTTGAACATAACCAGACATACAAAATGCCAAGGGGTGACTAGAACTTTGTAGATAATAGGGTATACATTAAGTCAGTGAGATGGGAGGAAAGAAGACCAGAATTAAATTAAATTGTGTTTCTATGATGCAATAAACATGTAATGATCACCCTGTATGTTCTTTGCCTTCTAAAAAGCCATTATTATATCAGAGGAAGAGAAAACAATTCAGGAACAGAACATGTTTTAATAGCCTAAATGATGATTCTTGGTGAATTGTGGTTCTGAATATACCAAACTAAGGAGCCAAAGCCCTCCAACTGCTGCATATTTTGATGAAGAAAATCTATTTTTGTCTTCCAATCTACATTTATGACCTATGTCAGGTAAATAAGCCTGGTTTGTTTCTGTAACATTTTTATGCAGACAATCTTTTATGTACTGTGCAATAACTTGTACAGTGGTTTATTCCCAAGTAACAGAACAAATGTGTATTTCTAAATATTTCTTTGCCTTAATAAATGTGCAGTATGAATTTAAGCAACTTATATTTTGTATATTTGTAAACTACAGAGTAAAAAAATGAACATTTTGTGGAGTGTGTGTTTTGCATACTCACAGTGAGAAATTAGTTTCAATAAACTATCTAAAAAATGGGAATGATGGGATTATTTCTAGGGCTTTATAAGATCTATCTATCTATCTATAGATCTATCTATCTATCTCTCAAACACTTTCTCTCTCCCTCTGATACGTGACTGAGGTCTATTACTTCTGTAGTATAGAATCTATATAATCATGCCAACATGGTGAGATGGTGAAGGAACTCACAGGAAGAGTATAGGAATTGATAACAAGAAAGATAACTGTGATGGAAAGTTTTATTTCAATTTGATACAAACTAAAGCAATCATAGAGGAGGGAATGTCAACTAAGAAAATGCATTCATAAGACTGGGCTTGTAGACAAGCCTAAGGGAGGGTTTTTAAATTAGTTATGGATGGGAGAGAGTTACACTCATCATGGGGGGAGGGGCTGTTGTTCCTGGATTCTTAAAGAAAGGTGGTTGGGTAAACCATGAGAGGTATGTGAGTAAGCAGTACTCTACCAAGACCTTTTCCTCCAAGGCCATGCTCTGACTGAGTTCCTTTCCTTATTTCCTTCAATAATGCATAACAATTCAAAAATATAACACAAATTAGTTATTTCCACCAAAACTAACATTGGGTACTCTTATTTCCTCACACCAATGGTACCACTACAGCAATAATAAAACAAATAATAATTATTATTTTCTAATAAAAGAAAATACAGTGAGATCTGCTTATCAAGCATATACAGATACTATAAAACAGATTAAGGTACCCTTCACACAGTAGAGAAAATTCAAAACTACAGGTTCTTTTCAGGAGAATGGTACAGGTCTTGGAGGGAATCAAAAAGATAGATAAAACTCTAGCCAAACTAACTAAAGGGGCTAGAGGCTGTATCCAAATAAACAAACTCATAAATGAAAAGGGAGACTTAACAACAGAAATGGAGGAAATTAAAAAAAATCATCAGATCCTACTACAAAAGGGTATACTCAAAAAATTAGAAAATCTAGATGAAATCGTTTTCTAGACAGATACCACACACCAAAATTAAATCAAGAGCAGATAACCTATCTAAACAGGCCCATAATCCATAAGGAAATAGAAGTTTTTAAAAACCTCTCAACCAAAAAACCCAGGGACTGATGGATTTAGTGCAGAATTTTACCAGACCTTCAAAGAAAATCAGATACCAAAATTCCTCAACTTATTCCATAAAAATGTCAGGGTCCAGTCTACACAGGATGGGAATTCTCAGCTGGAAGCAGGAATATCAGGAAGGTGCATAATAAATTTACACAGGTGACTTTTTGGGGTACAAGCTGACAGGCAATTTTTCAAGGCTTAAAGTTTCTCTTCTTTCTCTCTTGATCACTCAATTTTTCAAGGCTTAAAGTTTCTCTTCTCTACTCTTCCTCTCTTGATCACTCACTCGCAGCTTGAGGCTGCACACACTCTGCATTCTCCTGAACACTCTACTTTTCTCCAGTGTTCTTTTCTTTTCTTGTACTCTCACACTCATACACACCTCTGTGTGTTCCCCTTTCACTCACACATACACTCTTCACACACATCTCACACACACACCACAAGCATTCTCCTTTCACTCACACACACTCTTCACAACACCTAATATTCTCTCTTCACTCACACTTCCCAATCTCCTCTCATGTTCTCCTGCCTTCTTCTTGCCCCAGTCTTTTACTGATACTCCAAAAACAGAAAAAATGACATCTTATAATAGTTGCCAAATCAAATTCAAAAGAATAACCACGTCCCATAAAGAATCATAAATTACAATAGTTCCACAAAGCTTCAAGCTTCCCTATTCCTAGGCCTGTAGCCAAAATAATAATGATTGCAAACTTAGCATTATTTAAATTTTAACTTATTATACTTCAGAGCTCAGAGCTCTGAGGCCAGCTACTTGCATTTTCTTGTAAAGCTCTAATGATAAATGACATGGCAAAGTGCAGAAAGAATCAAGTTAGTCCTTAACTCGGTAGTTCCCCTAGCTTCCTGCTTTTACACATTGCATACAATGACTCTCCTAAAAGTCCCAGTGCTTTGACTTAGTTTTACTAATAAAAGATTTCACATATTTTATACTTGGTTATCCAAGGAACACTCTGAAATGGTGTGCAGAACATATTTCATAACGTTAATAATTTTCTCTAATTCATTTTCTAATAATTTTATAAAACTTTCTTCAAAAGTCAAGCATTAATCCAGAACTACCATTGTGCAGTTATTACATTGTTTCTAAGATGAGAACACATAGCATACACCTGGGCCATTAGGACTGTGTTGTGCTGTGCTCCATGCCTCAACTTTTAATTGTTTAAGAATCATTACATCAGGAAACATCTAGTTTCACAGAATTCACCAGAGCAGAAGGAGAAGAAGTAAGAAAGTCAGATATAATAGAATGATTATACACATGAAGGCCAACCTAAAAACAGTTATACAAATGAAATCTATACAGCAATTTTTGTCCAGGGCTAAGGTTAAGAGAATGAGGAACAACTGTTGTTACAAAGAGCTGCCGGGGTAACTGAAATGTCTCCATCCGGGCCTAGTGCAGGCTGTCCCTTATTTCAGATGACAGGTCACCCGGAGGGACATGTCTCCTGCTTCTCAGGGTCCCAGACACCATCCATTTCTACAAGGAGCTGCTGTGGGCTTCTGAGATGTCTCCATCCCAGACTACTGCAGGTGGTCCATGTATCATGTTCCCAGTATAAAATAGAAACAGAAGGAACACTGATGAACTCATTATATGAAGCCACAATTTTTCTGATACCTAAACCACAAAAGGACCCAACCAAAAAGGAGAACTTCAGAACAGTCTTGTTTATGAATATTGATGCAAAAATACTCAATAAAATTCTTGCAAACTGAATCCAAGAATACAACAAAATCATCATTCATCACAATCAAGTAGGCTTCATCCCAGGGATGCATGGTTGGCTCAATACACCCAAAGCCTTTATCCATTTTTGTTGAGGGTAATGCTAACTAGAAGCCACTGGAATGGCAGATTTAAAGGTGAAAGAAAAGTCAATTCAAATAGCATACTGCTTGTAGAGTAATAAATCTTTAAACAATAAAAACACACACTCACAATTAAGGATAATATCCCTACAAGAAATTAAAGAATACATATTTGTAGCATCACATGGCGGTTCAGGCCCCCAGTCTCAGTACAATGGCAGACAGGTAAATTTCTGTGAGTTCAAAGTCTCCCTGTTCTAAATAGCAATTTCTATGCTCACAGTATGGGAGGGGTTGGACAACAAAAATTGATGTCTCAAAAAAAAAAAAAAAAGAAAAGAAAAGAAAGAAAATCTTCAGAATTGCAGAGTATGTGAAAGAAACATTATATAAACAAAACATTTACATGTACTAATTTCAGATAAAAGATTTTGCCATTGTTGGTTCTGTTTTTTCTAAACACAGAAATTATCTGGATATTTGCCCCAAGGGAAAAAAATCCTTCACTACACACAGTTGCACTCAACTCAGAATTTGCCTAGAGAAGGCCTCCCTCTCTATGTCTGAGATCAAAATTCATCTCTAATGTGGCTTGACTGTCAAGGACTTCCTAGATAAATTGCTCCAAATGAGGTGCCTGTCTCAGGTCAGATGGCTGGTAATGCTCTAGATCTCAAGAAGTGCATGGATGAAGAAGCAAATGGAGTCAAATTTGTTCTGCTGTGGTATACCCCTGTCAGTTCTGCTGCAGGGGAGACACCACTTCCTGATACTCTCTAGAGAACCAGCAGCACACACCGCATTCGAGAACCAGCAGCACGCAGGATATTTGACCATTTCTAAGTCTGCCACAGGGAAGACTCTGTCTCCTGATACAGGACATTTGAGAGGAAAGGAATCCCAGGAGTACAGAAATACAGGCCTGCAGGACAGAGAGTCCACAGTCAGAGACAGTAGGACCAGCTAATATCAGAGATAACTATATGACCAAAGGAAAGCGCAAGACCATTACCAAGAGAAACCAAGGCAATATGGCACCATCAGAACCCAGTTTTCCCACAACAGCAAATCCTGGATTCTCCATCACATCGAAAAAGCAAGAGCTGGGTTTAAAATTACGTCTCATGATGCTGTTAGAGGAATTCAAAAAGGACATAAATAACTCCCTTAAAGAAATACAGGAGAACATGGGTCAACAAGCAGAAGCCCTTAAAGAGGAAACACAAAAATCCCTTAAAGAAAGACAGGAAATCATGGGTCAAGAGGCAGAAGTCCTTAAATTGGAAACACAAAAATCCCTTAAAGAATTTCAGGAAAACAAAAGCAAACAAGTGAAGGAACTGAACAAAACAATCCAGGATCTAAAAATAGAAGTAGAAACAATAAAGAAATTGCAAAGTGAGACGTCTCTGGAGATAGAAATCCTTGGAAATAATTCAGGAGTCATAGATGCAAGCCTCAACAACAGAATACAAGAGATAGAAGAAAGAATATCAGATGCTGAGGATTCCATAGAAAACACTGAATCAACAAAGAAAATGTAAAAAGTAAAAAGCTTGTAACCCAAAACATCCAGGATATCCAGGACACAATGAGAAGACCAGACCTAAGGGTTATAGGTATAGAAGAGGTAGAGGATTTACATCTTAAAGGGCCAGTAAATATGTTTAAGAAAATTATAGAAGACAACTTCCCTAACTTAAAGAAAGAGATGCCCATGAACATACAAGAAGCCTGCAGAATTCCAAACAGACTGAACCAGAGGAGAAATTCCTCCCATCACATAATAATCAAAACACCAAATGCACTAAACAAAGAAAGAATATTAAAAGCAGTAAGGGAAAAAGGTCAAGAAACATATAAAGGCAGAACTATCAGAATTACACCAGAATTCTCACCAGAAACTATGAAAGCTAGAAGATTCTGAGCAGATGTCATACAGAGCCTAAGAGAACATAAATGTCAACCCAGACTATTAGACCAGCAAAACTCTCAATTACCATAGATGGAGAAATCAAGACATTCCATGACAAAAGCAAACTTACCCAATATCTTTCCTCAAATCCAGCTCTACACAGGATAATGTGCAAAGCATAGGAGTATACCTTCTTCTCGGCACCTCATGGTACCTTCTCCAAAATTGACCATATAATTGGTCACAAAACAGGCCTCAACAGATACAGAAATATTGAAATAATTCCATGGAACTTATCATATCACCATGGCCTAAGGCTGGTCTTAAGTTCAGACAAAAACAATGGAAAACGAACATGCATATGGACTTGAACAATGCTCTTCTCAATGATAGATTGGTCAAGAAGAAATAAAGAAATTAAAGACTTTTAGAATTTAACTAAAATAAAGATACATCATACCCAAAACTTATAGGACACAATGAAATCTGTGCTAAGAGGAAAGTTCATAGCTCTGTCTCTAAAAAGAAAATGGAGAGAGTTTACACTAACATCTTGACAGTGTACCCAAAAGCTCTAGAACAAAAAGAAGCAAATACACCCAAGAGGAGTAGATGGCAGGAAATAATCAAACTCAGGACTGAAATCAACTAAGTTGAAACAAAAATAACAATACAAAGAATCATCCAAACTAGGAGCTGGTTCTTTGAGAAAATCAACAAGATAGATAAACCCTTAGCCAGACTAACCAGAGGGCACAGAGATACTACCCAAATTAATAAAATCAGAAATGAAATGGGAGACATAAGAACAGAAACTGTGGAAATTCAAAAAATCATCATATCCTAATACAAGAGTTTTACTCAACAAAGTTTGAAAATCTGAAGAAATGCACAGCTTTCTACATACATACTAGGTGCCAACATTAAAAGAGAATCAGATAAACAATCTAAACAGTCCCATAAGTCCGGAGGAAATAGAAGAAATTGCTAATAGTCTCTCATCAAAAAAACAAAAAAAAAAACAAAAAACAAACAAACAAACAAAAAATAAAAAACCAGAACCAGACGGGTTTAGTGGGGAATTCTATCCGATCTTCAAAGAAGAGCTAATACCAATACTCTTCAAACTATTCCATGAAATAGAAACTCAAGGAACACAACCCAACTCATTCTAAGAAGACACAATAATGCTTATACCTAAACCAAACAAAGACCAAACAAGGAAGGAGAACTTCAGGCCAATCTCCCTCATGAACATCGAAGCAAAAATACTCAACAAAATTCTGGCCAACAGAATCCAAGAATGCATCAAAACTGTAATTCACCATTATCAGGTAGACTTCATCCCAGGGATGAACAGATGGTTCAATATACGGAAATCCATCAAGGTAATCCACTACATAAACAAACACAAGGAAAAAGACCACATGATCTTTATTAGATGCCAAAGGTTTTGGACAAAATCCAGCATCCCTCAAGATAAAAGTCTTAGAGAGATCAGGAATCCAAGGCCCATACCTAAACAGAGTAAAAGCAATATACAGCAAACCTGTAGCCAACATCAAATAAAACAGAGAGAAACTTGAATCAATCTCACTAAAATCGGGGACCAGATAAGGCTTCCCACTCTCTCCCTATCTATTCAATATAGTACTTGAAGTCCTAGCCAGAGCAATCAGACAACAAAGGAGGTCAAAGGAGGAAATGAAGAAGTCAAAACATCACTAGGTGCAGATGATATGATCGTATACTTAAGAGACCCCAAAACTTGCACCAGAGAACTCCTAAAACTGATAAATAACTTCAACAAAGTGGCTGGATATAAAATTAATTCAAACAAATCAGTACCCTTCTTCTACTCAAAGGATAAACAAAATGAGAAAGTTATTAGGAAAATGGCACCATTCACAATACTCATGAATAATATTACATGGCTTGGTGTGACTCTAACTAAGCAAGTGAAAGATCTGTATGACAAGAACTTCAAGCCTCTGAAGAAAGAAATGAAGAAGATCTTAGAAGATGGAAAGATCTCCCATGTTCATGGATTGGCAGGATTAATATAGTAAAAGTAGCCATCTTGCAGAATGCAATCTACAAATTCAATGCAATCCCCATCAAATTTCCAAATCAATTGTTCAAAGATCTAGAAAGAGCAATTCTCAAATTCATCTTGTATAACAAAATACTCAGGATAGCAAAAACTATTCTCAACAACAAAATATCATCTGGGTTAATCCCCATCCCTGACATCAAGCTCTATTACCGAGCAATAGTGATAAAAACTGTTTGGTATTGGTACAGAGACAGGCAGGAAGATCACTGGAATATAATTGAAGACCCAGAAAAGAACCCACATACCTACAATCAGTTGATATTTGACAAAGGAACTAAAATCATCCAGTGGAAAAAAGGAAGTATTTTTAACAAATGGTGCTGGATCAATTGGAGGTTAGCATGCAGAAAAATGCAAATGGACCCATTCTTATCTTCTTGTACAAAGCTCAAGTCCAAATGTATTAAGGACTTACACATAAAACCAGATACACTGAAGCTTATAGAGGAGAAACTGGGGAAGAATCTTGAACACTTGGGCACAGGGGAAATTTTCCTGAATAGAAAACCAATAACTTATGCTCTAAGAACAAGAATTGAGAAATGAGACCTCATAAAACTGCAAAGCTTCTGTAAGGCAAAGGACATGGTCAATAATACAAAATGGCAACCAACAAATTGGGAGTAGATCTTTACTAATCCTACATCCAATAGAGGGCTAATATCCAATATATTCAAGGAATTCAAGAATTTAAACTCCAGAGAGTAAAATAACCCTATTAAAAATGGGTTACAGAGCTAAACAGGGAATTCTCAATTGAGGAAACTCAAATGGCTCTGAAGCACCTAAAGAAATGTTCAACATCCTTAGTTGTCAGGGTAATGAAAATCAAAACAACCCTTAGATTCCACCTCACACCAGTCAGAAAGGCTAAGATGAAAAACTCAGGGAACAACAGATGCTGGAAAGGATGTGGGGAAAGGGAAACACTTCTCCATTATTGTTGGGATTGCAAGGTGGTAAAACCACTCTGGAAATCAGTTTGGCAGTTCCTCAGAAAATTAGACATTGTACTACATGTGTACCCAGCTATACCACTCGTGGGCACATACCCAGAAGATGCTCCAACATGTAATAAGGACACATGCTCCACTATGTTCCTAGCAGCCTTATTTATAATAGCCAGAAGCTGGAAAGAACCCAGATGTCCTTCAACTTAGGAATGGATATAGAAATTGTGGTGTATATACACAATGGAGTACTATTCAGCTATTAAAAACAATGAATTCATGAAATTCTTAGGCAAATGGTTGGAACTAGAACGTGTCATCCTGAGAGAGGTAACCCAATCACAAAAGAACACACATAGTATGTACTCACTGATAAGTCGATGTTAACCCAAAAGCTCAAAATAAACAAGTTCTAATTCACAGACCACAGGAAGCTCAAAAAGAAGGAGGACTGAAGTTGGGGTACTTTGGTTCTTTGAGAAAGGGAAGAAAATACGCACAGGAGCAATAAATGAGACAAATTGTGGAACAGGGACTGAAGTAAATGGAAAAAGCCATGCAGAGACTGCACTACCTGGGGATTCATGCTATAAACAGACACCAAACCCTGACACTTTTATGGAAGACAAGAAGCACATACCAAAAGCATGTCAAGGTTGTCTCTGGAGAGGCCCTGTCAGAGCCTTACACATACAGAGGCAGATGCTAGCAGCCAACGATTGGACTGGCAGTGGGGTCCCCAATGTAGGAGTTGGAGGACGGTCTGGAGGAGCTGAAGGGGTTTACAGTCCCATGGGAAGAAAAATAATGTCGGCCACCCCTATGACCTAGGACCCCCAGGGTCTAAACCAATGACTAAGGGGTATACCAAGGGGTATACAGGGTTCCAGGCAAAAATGTGGCAGAGGAATACCTTGTCGGGCATCAGTGGGAGGAGAAATCATTGGTCCAGTGAAGGCTCAATAGGGTCCCCAGCAAATGGAAATCGAGGGGTTGGGTAGGTGGGAGTGAGTCCAGTGGAGGAGCAGGGGGTGGAAGGAGGGGTGAGGGGTATCGGGGAGGGGGGAAACTGGGATAGGTTTTAACATTTGAAATGTAAATGATTATATTAAATAAAAAAATAAAAACCAAAAAAATAAAGTGGGAAAGAGCCTCGAACGCATGGGCACAGGGAAAAATTTCCTAAATAGACACGAATGGCTTATGCTACAAGTCACCAATAGACAAATTGAATAGCTCATACAATTGAAAAGCTTCTGTAAGGAAAAGGATACTGTCAGTAGTACAAAACAGCAACCAACACATTGGGAAAAGATCTTTAACAATCCTAAAACCAATAGAGGGCTTATATCTAATAAATACAAAGAACTCAAGAAGTTAAGAGTCCAGAGACCAGATAACCCTATTAAAAATGGGGGTACAGAGCTAAACAAAGAATTCTCTTATATTTTATAGTTGTGAGCCTAGCCTTTAACAACTGAGCCATCTCTCCAGCAGCCAATAAATTGGGAAAAGATCTTTACCAACCATACATCAGACAGAGGGCTAATATCCAATATATACAAAGAACTCAAGAAGTTAGACTCCAGAGAGCCAAATAAGCCTATTAAAAATGGGGTACAGAACTAAATAAAGAATTTTCACCTGAAGAATATCGAATGTCTGAGAAGCACCTAAAGAAATGTACAACATCCTTAGTCATTAGCGAAGTGCAAGTCAAAACAACACTAAGATTTCACTTCACACCAGTCAGAATGGCTAAGATCAAAAACTCATGAGACCACAGTTATTGGCAAGGATGTGGAGAAAGAGGAATACTCCTCCACTGCTGGTGGGATTGCAAGCTGGCACAACCACTCTGGAAAGCAGTCTGGCGGTTTCTCAGAAAACTGGGCATGACACTCCTGGAGGACCCTGTTATAACACTCCTGGGCACATACCCAGAGGCTTCCCCGGCATGCAATGAGGACACATGCTCCACTATGTTCATAGCAGCCTTATTTATAATAGCCAGAAGCTGGAAAGAATCCAGACGTCCCTCAGTGGAGGAATGGATTCAGAAGATGTGGTATATTTACACAATGTAATACTACTCTGCAATTAAAAACAATGAATTCACAAAATTCTTTGGCAAATGGTCAGAACTGGAAAATATCATCCTTAGTGAGGTAACTCTATCACAAAAGAACACACATGGTATGCAGTCACTGATAAGTGGATATTAACCCAGAAGCTTGGACTACCCAAGACACAATCCACATATCAATTGATTTCCAAGAAGAAGAAATGAGAGGCCCCTGGTCCTGGAAAAACTGGATGTAGCAGTGTAAGAGAATACCAGGACAGAGAAGCAGGAGAGGGTTGACTGCGGAACAGGGGGTGGGAATAGGGCTTATGTGACTTGCGGGGAGGAGGGAACCGGTAAAGGGGAAATCATTGGGAATGTAAATAAAAAATATAGGAAAAAAAACAACAAAGAATTCTCAACTGAGGAATATCCAATGGCCAAGAAGCACCTAAGGAAATGTTCAACATCCTTAGTCTTGAGGGAAATGCAAATCAAAACAACCCTGAGATTCCATCTCATACCAGTCAGAATTGCTAAGAAAAAAATTCAGGTGGTAGCAGATGCTGGTGAGGATGTGAAAGAAGAGGAATACTCCTTCATTACTGGTGGGATTTTAAGCTTGTACAACTGCTCTGGAAATCTATCTGGTGGTTCCTCAGAAAATTGGATGTAGTACTACCTGAGGACCCAGCTATAACACTCCTGGGCATATACCCAGAAGATGCTCCAACATGTAATAAGGACACATGCTCCACTATGTTCATAACAGTCATATTTATAGTACACAGAAGCTGGAAACACCCCAGATGTACCTCAACATAGGAATGGATACAAGAAAATGTGAAAATGTGATACATTTACACAATGGAGTACTAGTCAGCTATTAAAAAAAATGAATTTATGAAATTCTTACGCAAATGAATGGAACTAGGAAATATTCTGAGTGAGGTAAATCAATCGCAAAAGAACACCTATGGTGAGAGAGTGCACCCGGAGAGAGCGCACCAGCCTCCCCTTAGTGACCACTTCTCCGGGGATAGAATACACTGAGTCTTCAGGTATGCAGGGATTCTCCAAATATAACATTGCTTGGGACACAGCCTGCTAGACTTCCATCTGCGCCCAAGAGCAGGGCAGCCCTGTGGTCATCTGGGCACCAGCTCTGCTGTGGGACATCTGTCCTGCAGAGTGATCTGAGCCGAGAGGGTGCACAGTACACTCCGCCATCTTTGATCTGGCAACAGTGCATTTGGGACCTCCAGGTGCAGGGATAAACGAACATAGAATCACTTGGGACAGAGGCAGCTGGTGTGCTCCCTGCACCCAAGAGCTGGGCAGTTCTGTGGTCAGCTACGCACCAGCTCTGCTATGGGACATCTGCCCTGCAGAGGGACCGGCGCCGGGAGAGAGCTCACCAGCCACCCCTTAGCCACCTCTGCTCCGGGGATTGACTACACTGAGTCTCCAGGTACTCAGGGATTCCCCAATTATAACATAACTTGGGACAAGGCACATCAGGTCTCCAAAGTCACTCAGGAGCAGGGCAGACCCTAAGCAATTGGTGCCAGGGGAAACCCGGTCATCCAGGGAGGTAGAAATAGCCTTGTAGGCTCACAGGAAGTTCATGCAACAGCCAGTGACAGCAGGATCAACTAACACCACAGATAACCAGATGGCAAAAGGCAAACATAGGAACGTTACTAACAGAAATAAAGGCAATATGGCAACATCCGAACCCAACTCTCCAACAGCAGCAAGTCCTGGATACCACTATACCATATAAAGGAAGACCTATCCGAATCATATCAGACTTCTCACCAGAGACTATGAAAGCTAGAAGATCCTGGGCAGATCTCATGCAGACAATCAGAGAACACAAATTCCAGCCTAGATTACTATACCCAGCAAAATTCTCAATCACCATAGATGGAGAGACCAAGATATTCTATGATAAAACCAAATTTTCACAATATTTTTCCACAAACCCAGCCCTGCAAAGGATAATAGGTAGAAATCTCCGATACAAGGAGAGAAACTACACCCTGGAAAAAAATAGACAGTAACCCTCTTTCATCAAACCCAAAAGTAGAGAGCCACTCAAACATAATGATAGTGTCAAGAATAGCAGGTGGCAATAATCACTATTCCTTAATCTCTCTTAATATCAATGGTCTCAATTCCCCAATAAAAAGACATAGACTAACAGACTGGATACATAAACAAGACCCAGCATTTTGCTGCGTGCAGGAAACGCACCTCAGTGTGAAAGACAAACACTACCTCAGAGTAAAAGACTAGAAAACAAGCATACAAGCAAAAGTTCCCAGGAAATGAGCTGTAGTAGCCATCCTAATATCAGATAAAATTAACTTTCAACCTAAAGTCATCAAAAAAGACACAGAAGGACACTACATACTGGTCAAAGGAAAAATCCACCAAGAACTCTCAATTCTGAACATCTATGCCCCAAATGCAAGGTCACCCTCATTCGTAAAAGAAACTTTACTAAAGCTCAAAGCACACATCACACCTCACACAATAATAGTGGATGACTTCAACACCCCACTCTCTGAAATGGATCATTCAGGAAAGAAGAAACTAAACAGGGATACAGGGAAAATAATTGAAGCCTTGGACCAAATGGAAATAACAGATATATATATATATATAGAACATTTCATTCTAAAGCAAAATAATATACCTTCTCAGCACCTCATGGTACCTTCTCCAAAATTGACCATATAATTGGTCACAAAACAGACCTCATCAGATATAACAAAATCAAACTAATCACATGCCTCCTATCAGATCACTATGGAGTAAGGGTGGTCTTCAATAGCAACAAAAACAACAGAAAGCCAACATACACATGGAAGCTGAACAATGCTCTACTCAATGATAATTTAGTAAAGGAAGAAATAAAGAAAGAAATCAAAGACTTTTTAAAATTTAATGAAAATGAAGGCACAACATACCCTAATTTATGGGACACAAGGAAAGCAGTGCTAAGAGGAAAACTCATAGCCCTGAGTCCGCCAAAAGAAACGGAAGAGATCATACACTAGCAGCTAAATGGCACACCTGAAAGCCCTGGAACAGAAAGAAGCTAATACACCCTAGAGGAGTAGAAGGCAGGAAATCATCAAACTCAGGGCTGAAATCAATCAAGTAGAAACAAATAAAACCAAACAAAGAATCAACAAAACTAGGAGTTGGTTCTTTGAGAAAATCAACAAGATAGATAAGCCCTTAGCCAGACTAGCCAGAGGGCACAGAGACAGTATCCAAATTAACAAAATCAGAAACGAAAAGGGAGAGATATCAACAGAAACTGTGGAAATTCAGAAAATCATCAGATCTGACTACAAAAGCCTGTATTCAACACAACTAGAAAATCTGGAGGAAAGGGACAATTTCCTAGACAGATACCAAATACCAAAATTAAATCAGGATCAAATAGACCATCTAAACCATCCTATAACCCCTGAAGAAAGAGAAGTGGTCATTGGAAGTCTTCCAACCAAAAAAAGCACAGGTCCAGATGGTTTAGTGAAGAAATCTATCAGACCTTCAAAGAAGACCTAACACCAATACTCTTGAAATTATTCCACAAAATAGAAACAGAAGGAACACTACCCAACTTGTTCTATGGAGCCACAATTATGCTGATACCAAAAGCACAAAAAGATCCGACAAAGAAAGGGAATCTCAGGTCAATTTCTCTTAAGAATATTGATGCAAAAATACTCAATAATATTCTTGCCAACTGAATCCAAGAACATGTCAAAACAATCATTCACCATGATGAAATAGGCTTCATCCCAGGGATGCAGGGATGGTTCAATAAAAGGAAATCCTTCAATGTAATCCACTACATAAACAATTTCAAAGAAAAAAGCCACATGGTCATTTCATTAGATGCTGAGAAAGCATTTGACAAAATTCAGCATCCTTTCATATTAAAGGTCTTGGAAAGATCAGGAATTCGAAGCCCTTATGTAAACATAGTAAAAGCAATTTACAACAAATCGGTGGCCAGCATAAACCTAAATGGAGAGAAACTTGAAGCAATCCCACTCAAGTCAGGGAATAGACAAGGCTGTGCTCTCTCTCCATATCTTTTCAGTATAGTACTTGAAGTTCTAGCTAGAGCAATTAGACAACAAAAGGAGGTCAAAGGGATACAATTTGGAAAGGAAGAAGTCAAACTATCACTATTTGCAGACGAAATGATAGTAACCCGAAGAACTCCACCAGAGAACTCCTACTGATAATAAACAACTTCAGCAAAGTGGCCGGATATAAAAAAGTTCAAGCAAATCAAGCCTTCCTATACTTAAAGGAAAAGCAGGCTGAGAAAGAAATAAGAGATATGATATCCTTCATGATAGCCACAAACAATATAAGGTACCTTGGTGTGACTCTAACCAAACAAGTGAAAGATCTGTATGACAAGAACTTCAAATCTGTGAAGAAAGAAATTGAAGAAGACCTCAGAAGATGGAAAAACCTTCCATGCTCATGAATTGGCAGGATTAATATAGTAGAAATGACCATCTTGCAAAAAGCAATATATAGATTCAATGTAATCCCCATCAAAATCCCAACTCAATTCTTCATAGAGTTAGAAAGAGCAATTCAAAAATTCCTCTGGAATAACAGAAAACCCAGGATAGCTAAAACTATTCTCAAGGGTAAAAGAACTTCTGAGGGAATCAGTATCTCAGACCTCAAGCTGTACGACAGAGCAATAGTGTTAAAAATTGCATGGTATTGGTACAGTGACAGGCATGTAGATCAATGGAACAGAATTGATGACCCAGAAATGAATCCACACTCCTATGGTCACTTGATCTTTGACAAAGGAGCTAAAAGCATCCAGTGGAAAAAAGATAGCCTTTTCAACAAATGGTGCTGGTTCAACTGGAGGTCAACATGCAGAAGAATGCAAATCAATCCATTCTTATCTCCTTGCACTAAGCTCAATTTGAAGTGGATCAAGGACATCCACATAAAACCAGACACACTAAACTAATAGAAAGGAAACAAGGAAAGAACCTTGAACGTCTGGACATAGAAAATTTCCTGAACAGAACACCAATAGCTTATGCTATAAGATCAAGAATTGACAAATGGGACCTCATAAAATTACAAAGTTTCTGTAAGGCAAAGTACACTGTCAAAAGGACAAAGTGGTAGCCAATAAACTGGGAAAAGATCTTTACCAACCTTATATCTGACAGAGGGCTAATATCCAATATATACAAAGAACTAAGAAGTTAGACTCCAGAGAGCCAAGTAACCCTATTAAAAATGGGGTACAGAGCTAAACAAAGAGTTCTCACCTGAAGAATATTTAATGGCTGAGAAGCACCTAAAGAAATGTTCAACATCCTTAGTCATTAAGGAAATGCAAATCAAAACAACCCTGAGATTCCATCTCACACCAGTCAGAATGCCTAAGATCAAAAACACAGGAGACAGCAGTTGTTCGAAACGATGTGGAAAAAGTGGAACACTCCTCCACTGCTGGTGGTATTGCAAGCTGTTATAACCACTCTGGAAAGCAGTCTTGCGGTTCCTCAGAAAACTGGACATGACACTCCCAGAGGATCCTGTTATACCACTCGTAGGCATATACCCAGAGTCTTCCCCTGCATGCAATAAGGACACCTGCTCCACTATGTTCATAGCAGCCTTATTTATAATAGCCAGAAGCTGGCAAGAATCCAGATGTCCCTCAATGGAGGAACGGATTCAGAAGATGTGGTATATTTACACAATGGAATACTACTCTGCAATTAAAAATAATGAATTCATGAAATTCTTAGGCAAATGGTCAGAACTGGAAAATATCATCCTTAGTGAGGTAACCCAATCACAAAAGAACACACATGGCATGGGATCACTGATAAGTGGATATTAACCCAGAAACTCTGAATACCCAAGACGCAATTCACATATCAATAGATTTCCAAGAAGATGGAAGGTGAGACCCCTGGTCCTGGAAAGACTGGATGTATGGGAATACCAGGACAGAGAAGTGAGAGGATGTTGAAAGGAAGAGGACTTATGGGACTTTCAGGGAGAGAGAAACCAGGAAAGGGTAAATCATTCAGAATGTATATAAAGAAAAATATAATAAATTAAAAAAAGAACATCTATGGCATGTACCCACAGATAAGTGGCTATTAGCCCAAAAGCTCAGAATACCCATGATGCAATTCACAGAACACATGAAGATCAAAAAGAAAGAAGCCCAAAGAGCAGATTCTTCAGTTCCTTTTTAGAAGGGGAAAAAGTACCCATGGGAGGAGATACAGAGACACAGTGTGGAGCAGAGACTGAAGGAAAAGCCATCGAGAGACTGCTTCCCCTGGGGATTCATCCCATATACAGTTACCAAACACAGATACTATTGTGAATGCCAACAACTGCTTGCTGACAGGAACCTAACATAGCTGACACCTAAGCAGCTTTGCCAGTACCTGACAATTACACAGGTATTTGCTTGACAACAATCATTGAACTGAGCACAGGTTTCCCAATGATAGTGATAGAGAAAGTACTGAAGAAGCTGAAGGGGTTTGTAACCCATAAGAAGCACAACAATGTTAAACAACCAGACCCACAAAAGCTGCCAGGGACTAAACCAGCAAGGAGTACACATGGAGGGAACCATGGCTCCCACCACATAAGTAGCAGAGGATTGCCTTATGTGGCATCAATGGCATGAAAAGCCCTTGGTCCTGAGGCTAAAGTGGGTATGTGGGTGGGGGAATACCTTCATAGAATCAGAGGGTGGAGGAATAGTTTAGGGAGTTTCTGAGGGGTAAACTGGGAAAGGGGATAACATTTGAAATGTAAATAAAGAAAATATTCAATAAAAAATGTAGCTAAAAAAAGAATAATGATAAGAATTGGTATTTAACCAAATAAGGAAAAAAATATACCATATGTTGTTGTTGTTTTTGTTGTTGTTGTTGTTGTTCAGAAATGAGATATGTCTAATTGATGTTCTATTCAATTATCGTTTTCATTCAAAGGCAGCATAACAAAAACTAATATTTTTGACAAACTTTGTTAAATCTCCTGAGCAAGAAGAAATCGAGTTAGTTCTTTCCTGAACATCTCATCCCACTGACTAGCTGTCACAGTGCTGGAAGCTGCGGTGCCACTGCTGGAGGGGAAAACCATCATCAGTCTCACCCAGTTGTGAACCCAAAATAGTGTAATGGCTGACCTGGGAAGTCATGCCCGTTGGTGGAATACTGGAATGGATGCTATTGGAACAACCAATCTCATTCTGATCAGATTTTATTCCTGCCAACAATCTTTGACCAGAACGTTTCTGGGCCCAAGGAGAGCAACACTGTATGTTCTTACAGTCTATGACAAATCCATTACTTGTAACCACTCAGAACATTCATTAACATTCACCATTTACCTCCAAATTAGTTGTCTTTTATATTAAATGAAAACTAATGCTATTGGAAGGAATTTCTTCAAAAGAAAAATTTAAAGGCTCTTCAGAGAAATTTTGACTTTTTTTAAGTGACTGTGTTTCATGAATTTTGGAGGAATCAGCCTTGCTCTAAAGGTTTTTCTTTGGGGAAGAAACATTGTGGTACCCTGGCCACTAAGCACAGTAATAGCTGGCAGAATCATCTATCTCTGAATTTTCAATAGTGAGGAAAAAATCTGCCCCAGACCTGTGAACCATGTTGGGAATCCTGAAACCAAGTCATTGTGTCATACACTAAGTCTTTAGGGGACTAGCCTGGTTACTGTTGATGCCAAAAAACTGTGTTTGCTCCTTGGGATTTGTCTTGCAGATGATGATGATCTGGTCTCTAGTATTGGCAGGCAGAGTAGATGGAAACTGAGTTAAGTCACAGTACATTTTCAAGCCTGCAATTTTGTAAGTCACAAAAAGGTCAATATACATTTTTAATCTACACATAAAGGCATATATACATTGTATATTTCAAAGGCATTTTTTTTCTGTGAAATACCTCAGAGAAATTTTCCTAAAGAACACATGTTACATGCTGAAACTCTCTGGAATCTCCAGTATGTTGCAGAGAAGAGAAAAGAGAAATATTTTCCTACTCTTATTCTCCCATGAGAAGCACAACAGAAAGCCGAAAAGTGGAGATAGAGACCCCTTTCTGTTGGCTGAGCACTGATCACTCCAGCTGATCGATCTCTTGTCTTGGAGGATCTACTAAAAGCAGCTCAGAGAAGGGAACTTTCTGGGTGATAATTATGCAATGCAAATTCAGTTAAACATAAAATACTGGTCCTTAATCAGAGATTTTCTGTTCCCATTCTTCAACACCAGCTGCGTAATTTGAAGTTATGAGACACACTTGAAGTATTTGCTAGAATAAATGACACTGTAGGACATTGTAGAGTGTGTACCTAATCAAAAAAAGTTAAGAGATGTCTACCTATCTGCCATACCCATAATAGTTATCTACAGTAAAGAGGATCAATTAAATAGTCATGTGTGTGCTAGAAACACAGCATTTTGATATGAAAGCACAGTAAAGAAATGTTAAAGAAACTTTCTTCTGTTTGTTTATACTTTGAATTTTATTTATATTATAATATTTCTAATTAAAAATATTTTGTACAATATACACTGGCTATGTTTTCTATGACACCTACCTATCTTCCCACATGCCTAAGACTATGCCCTTTTTTTATGATCTCTTTTAGAAAAAAAAAAAACCAACCAATAACAACAACAACAAAAAAGAACAGAATTAAAAACCTAACAGTAACAATAAAAAATTCCTCAAGAAAATCATCAAAATAACCTGAGTTTAAAAAAAATCAAAATGATATAAGAAAAATTCCCTCACAAAAACAAACACAGAAAACCATAAAATCTGAGACCATAATATACAAGCAAAATATTTTAATATAACAAATTTCTAAACAAAGCAATATGAGGCAAAAGGCATACAAAAATAACACTGAGTTCATTTTTGCTTGGCATCTATGGCAATGGGGCCTAACCTAATGTTGTCTTTATATACCCAGCAAGACTACATTAGAGAAAACTTATTGTCCTTTACAAGCTGGTGTTCATCATAGATCCTTCCTAAGATAGAGATAGAAATTTCTGTTTACTTCCACTTTCAGTGTTCTTTTCCTCTTATACAAGTCAGGATGTCAGAATAGCAAAGCACAACCAAGCAAATGATAGCTCATGTTGATGGGGATGTGGAGAAAGGGAAATAGCTTGTGGAAGTGCAAACTCTTACAGCACTATGGGAATCTGTGTGGAGGTTGCTCAGAAAAATTGGAACAAGATCTACCTCAAAATCCAGCTATACTACTTTTGAATTTATACCCAAAGGTCTCTCCAAGTTACTGTAGACCCACTTGCTCATATAGTTTGTTACTGCTCTGTTCATAATATCTAGAAATGAGAAAGGACCTAGATGTAAGAAATACTCCACTTATTAATGCATGGACAAGAAGCTTGACATTAAATAAGTAAAATTTATTATTCTTCAGATGGCAATTAAGATCAAAGGACTCATATTGAGGATGAAGACTTGTTTTTACTTTTAATAAATTATTTTCAAGGAGAGGGAGATTTCTCTGTAAAATATTTTTAATGAAAAAAATGGAAGTCAAGTTAAATTTTCAACATTCACATTAAACCAAGGTTCAACCACACTTGTCTATAACTCTAACACTTGAGCATGCAGAAAACAAAAGCAAAGTGTATCTCTTATGAACTATCCTAGACAATGGAAAAATTATATATTTAGCAGAAGACTCTCAAAATTTAAAAATGAAGAGGGATAGAGCAGGAAGTTACCATCAATCCCCTGGGGTCTTCAAGCCTATCTATTGTTTACTCTCCATCTTACACAGACATCAAACACACACACACAAACACACACACACAGAGAGAGAGAGAGAGAGAAAAAAAGGTATTTTTATATTTTAAATTAGGTAAGAAAATAAACGTGACCAAGGAATTTTTTTTATTCTCTTCACCTTTTTTTTTAGGATTTCTTTTCTTTCTTTTTCTTTTTTTATTGGATATTTTATATATTTCAATTTCAAATGTTATTTCATTTCCCAGTTTCCCCTCTGAAAACCACCTATCCTATTTCCCCTTCTGTTGCTTCTATGAGGGTGCATGCCCACCCACCCACCACTCCTTCCTCACTACCCTAGCATTCCCCTACACTGGGACATCGAGCCTTCACAGGACCAAAGGCCTCTCCTCCCATTGATGTCACATAATGCCATCCTCAGATACATATGTGGCTGGAGTAATGGGTTCCTCCATGTGTACTCTTTGGTTGGTGGTTTAGTCCATGGGAGCTCTGGGGTTCTGGTAGGCTGATATTGTTGTTATTGCAATGGGGTTGCAAACCCCTTCAGATCCTTCTGTCTTTTCTCACACTCGTCCATTGGGGACTCATTGCTCAATCCAATGGCTGGATATGAACATCTGCCTCTGTAGTTTTGAGGCTCAGGCAGAGCCTCTCAGGAGACAGCTATAGTAGGATCCTGTCAGCAAGCACTTCTAGGCAAAAACAATAGTGTCTGGGTTAAGTGACTGTATATGGGATGTATTCCCAGGTTGGACTGTCTCTAGATGTCCTTCCCTTCAGTCTCTGTTCTACACTTTGTCCCTATATTTCCTTTAGACACAAGTCAATCTGGGTTAAAAATGTGGAGATGAGTGTGTGGCCCCCTTCCCCAACTGGGGGCCTTGCCTAAACTCTGGATATTGCCTCTACTGGTTCTCCCTCCCCTATGTTAGGCATTTAAGCTAATCTCATCCCCATTGGGTTCTGGAATCCTCTTGCTTTCCTGGCATCTGGGACTTGCTGGTGGATATACCCAATTCCCGATTCCCCATTACTACACACTTCTGTTCAAATTCCTGACCCTCTGTGTATCATCCCAGTCTCCTCCCATACCTGATCCTGCTCCCCCTTTCAACACACTCCCTCCTCTCTCACTCCAAATTCCTTCGCACATTCTACCTCCCTTGTTTATCTTGTTTCCCCTTCTAAGCAGGACTTAGGCATGCACATTTTGGTCTCCCTTCTTCTGTAGTTACATGTGGTCTGTGATTTGTATATTAGGAATTCTGAGGGTTTTTTTTGGTCTAAAATCCACTTATCAGTGAGTACAAACCATGTGTGTTCATTTTTGAGTGGTTTACCTCATTCAGGATATTTTCTAGTTCCATCAGTTTGCCTAACAATTTCATAAAGCCATTGTTTTTAATGGTTGAGTAGTGCTCCATTGTGTAAATGTAGCACATTTTCTGTATCCATTCCTCTATTGAAGGACACCTGGGTGTTTTTTAGCTCCTGGCTATTATAAATAATGTTGTTATGAACATAGTAGAGAATGTGTTCTTGCTATATGTTGGGGCATCATTTGGGTATATACTCAGGGAGGGATATATAACTGGGTCCTCAGGTAGTACTATGTCCAATTTTCTGAGGAACCACCAGACTGATTTCCAGTCTGGTTGTACCAGCTTACAATCCCACCAAAGATGGAGGAGGATTCGCCTTCTCCACATCCTGGATAGCATTTTCCGTCACCTGAGTTTTTGATCTTAGTCATTTTGACTGATATGAGGTAGAATCTCAGTGTTTTGATTTGCAGTTCCATGATGACTAAGGATGTTGAACATTTCATTTGGTGCTTCTTGGCCATTCGATGTTCCTCAGTTGAGATTTCTTCGTTTAGCTCTGTACCTCTTTTTTTAAATAAGGTTAATTGATTCTCTGGGTTCTTTGAGAAAACCAACAAGATAGATAAACCCTTAGCCAGACCAACCAGAGGGTACAGAGACAAAATCCAAATTTGTATTTGTTTTTGATACAGGTTCTTGCTATGTAACCATGGCTAGCATGGATCTTAATATCTAAACCAGAATGGACATGAACTTATGAATATACTCTGGTATCCAAAACCCAAATGCAGTGTTTAGAGTCATAACTAACACACTCTAGGAAACTTTAAATTCTTAATCACTTTTACAGAACTAACTTTTTACTGGTAAGTACTGTACTATCTTTGATAAAGGAAGGGCATCTTATCTAAGGCTTCAAGAATCATTTGGTAATGTTTTTTATACTTGCTAAATCAAAAAGAGCTATGTTAGATTTATTTTCATACTTAGCAAAAATTATCACCACGGTTATATCCGTTTTTGAATCCTATGTCCAAGCATATACAAATATTTCACTAATGGATTTCAAATAAAATGTTAAACTTATAGCTTTATATATTTCCATAAAATCCTGTGTAGATAAAAGGGATTCAGGATATACTCCATTATTCCATTGTTTGTAAAAACAACTTTATTTTGTTACTCTTTTGAACTTATGATTTAAAATAATCCAGAGATTTATGGAAACTTCACTTGACAAACATAGTTTTGATGTTTCAATCACATTTTTATTGTTTGTTCAAGAGTAAATGTAAATATTTCATCAAGAAATTTGCAATTTTTACCAAATATTATTGGACAATTTATATAAATCCATGAGCATGAAAAACACTTTAAATTCATGAGTTGTTCAGTTACTATAAAAATTTCATAGGGAATTTTTTTTAAGTTTTTTTTATTTACATTCAAAATCATTTCCCCTTTCCTGTATCCTCCCTCCCCAAAAGTCCCATAAGCCCCCTTCCCTCCCTCTTTTCCCCATTCAACCACCTCTTGCTTCTCTGTCCTGGCATTCCCCTACATCCAGTCTTTCCAGGACCAGGGGTCTCTCCTTCCGTTTTCTTGGAAATCTACTGATACGCGAATTGTGTCTAGGGTATTCTGAGATTCTGGGTTAATATCCCCTTATCAGTGACTGTAGACCATGTGTGTTCTTTTGTGATTGGGTTACCTCACTAAGGATGATATTTTCAAGTTCTGACCATTTCCCTAGGAATTTCGTGAATTCATTGTTCTTAATTACAGAGTAGTATTCCATTGTGTAAATATACCACATCTTCTGAATCCATTCCTCCGTTGAGGGACATCTGGGTCCTTTCCAGCTTCTGGCAATTATAAATAAGGCGGCTATGAACATAGTGGAGCATGTGTCCTTACTGCACGCAGGTAAAGCCTCTGGGTATATGCCCAGGAGTGGTATAGCTGGATCCTCCGGAGTGTCATGCCCAGTTTTCTGAGGAACCTCCAGACTACTTTCCAGAGTGGTTGTACCAACTTGCAAACCCACCAGCAGTGGAGGAGTGTTCCTCTTTCTCCACATCCTAGCCAACAACTGCTGTCTCCTGTGTTTTTGATCTTAGCCATTCTGACTGGTATGAGATGGAATCTCAGGGTTGTTTTGATTTGCATTTCCCTAATGACTAAGGATGATGAACATCTCTTTAGGTGCTTCTCAGCCATTAGATATTCTTCAAGTGAGAACTCTTTGTTTAGCACTGTACCCCATTTTTTAATAGGGTTACTTGTCTCTCTGGATTCTAACTTCTTGAGTTCTTTGTATATATTGGATATTAGCCCTCTGTTGCATGTAGGGTTGGTAAAGATCATTTCCCAGTTAGTTGGTTGCCACTTTGTCCTTTTGACAGTGTCATTTGCCTTACAGAAACTTTGGAATTTATGAGATTCCATTTGTTAATTCTTGATCTTAGAGTATAAGCTATTGGAGTTCTATTCAGGAAATTCTCCCCGTGCCCATATGTTCAAGTTTCTTCACTAGTTTCCTTTCTATTAGTTTCAGTGTGTCTGGATTTATGTGGAGGTCCTTGATCCACTTGGAATTGAGTTTAGTGCAAGGAGATAAGAATGTGTCAATTTGCATTCTTCTGCATGTTGACATCTAGTGGAGCTAGCACCATTTGTTGAAAAGGCTATCTTTTTTCCACTGGATGGTTTTAGCTCCTTTGTCAAAGATCAAGTGACCAGAGGAATGTGGATTCATTTCTGGGTCTTCAATTCTGTTCCATTGATTTACATGCCTGTCACTGTACCAATACCATGCAGTTTTTAACACTATTGCTCTGTAGTACAGCTTGAGGTCCGGGATACTGATTCCCCCAGATGTTCTTTTACTCTTGAGAATAGTTTTAGCTATCCTGGGTTTTCTGTTATTCCAGATGAATTTTTGAATTGCTCTTTCTAACTCTATGAAGAATTGAGTTGGGAT
Organism: Tokudaia muenninki; assembly: GCA_036184385.1. Classification (NCBI taxonomy): domain Eukaryota; kingdom Metazoa; phylum Chordata; class Mammalia; order Rodentia; family Muridae; genus Tokudaia; species Tokudaia muenninki. Next base: position 89,169,806 of record BTHS01000004.1, read on the forward strand.
TTTGATGGTAATTGCATTGAATCTGTATATTGCTTTTGGCAAGATGGTCATTTTTACTATATTAATCCTGCCAATCTATGAGCATGGCAGATTTTTTCCATCTTCCGAGGTCTTCTTCAATTTCTTTCTTCAGAGACTTAAAGTTCTTGTAATACAGGTCTTTCACTTGTTTGGTTAGCGTCACAAGAAGATACTTTATATGGTTTGTGGCTATCGTGAAGGGAATCATTTCTCTTACTTCTTTCTCAGCCTGCTTATCCTTTGAGTATAGGAAGGCTACTTACTTGCTTGAGTTGATTTTATATCAGGCCATTTTGCTGAAGTTGTTTATCAGCTGTAGGAGTTCTCTGGTGGAGTTCTTTGGGTCGCTTAAGTATACTATCATATCATCTGCAAATGCTTAAGTATACTATCATATCATCTGCAAATCGTGATAGTTTGAATTCTTCCTTTCCAATTTGTATCCCTTTGACCTCTTTCTGTTGTCTAATTGCTCTAGCTAGAACTTCAAGTACTATATTGCAAAGATTTGGAGAGAGAGGGCAGACTTGTCTAGTCCCTGATTTTAGTGGGATTGCTTCAAGTTTCTCTCCATTTAGATTGATGTTGGCTACCGGTTTACTGTAAATTGCTTTTACTATGTTGAGATAGGGGCCTCGAATTCCTGATCTTTCCAAGACCTTTAGTATGAAAGGATGCTGGATTTTGTCAAATGCTTTCTCAGCATCTAATGAGATGACCATGTGTTTTTTTTCTTTGAGATTGTTTATATAGTGGATTACATTGATGGATTTCCTTATATTGAACCATCCCTGCATCCCTGGGATGAAGCCTACTTGATCGTGGTGAATGATCGTTTTGATGTGTTCTTGGATTCAGTTGGCAAGAACTATATTTAGTATATTTGCATCGATATTCATAAGAGATTGGCCTGAGATTCTCTTTCTTTGTCGGATCTTTGTGTTTTGATTTGCATTTCTCTGATGACTAAGGATGTTGAACATCTCTTTAGGTGATTGTCTGTTCTTTTCTATTTTTAATAAATTATTTTCAAGGAGAGGGAGATATCTCTAAAAAATATGTGCCATGAAAAAAAAAATGGAACTCGAGTTAAATTCTGAACATTCACATAAAACCCAGGTTTAGCCACACTTGTCTATAACTTCAGCACTTCAGCATGAATCAAAGCAAATCAAAGTGTATCTCTGATGAGCTATTCTACATAACAGAAAATTCTACATTTAGCAGAATATCCTATTTCAATACTTAAAAGTAAAGCATTATAGAAAAGGATGTTACCATTAATCTTCTGGGGGTCTTCAAGCATACCTATTGTTGACTCCCCCATCTTACACTGACATCTAACACAAACATGCACATAAGCAATCACATGAACACACACAAACACATTTACACAAACACACACACACACACACACACACACGGTATATTTATATTTAAAATTAGGGAAAAAAATGTGCCAAAACAATTTGTTTTTTAAATTCTCTTTGTCTTTGTTTTTTGCTTTGTTTTGTTTTTGTTTTGCTTTTAGAGTTTACTTTTGTTTCTTTCCGGTTTTTTATTGGATATTTTATGTTTTTAAATTTCAAATGCTACCCCCTTTCCTGGTTTACCCTCTGTAAACCCCATATCACATCACAACTTCCCCTGTTTCTATGAGGGTGCTTGCCTAACCATCCACTTTCTCCTGCCTCAACCCTCTGGCATTCCCCTACACTAGGGCATGGAGCCTTCACTCGACCAAGGGCCTCTCCTCCCATTGATGCCAGACTATGCCATCCTCTGATACATGTGCTGCTGGAGCCATGGGTCCTTCAATGTGTATACTTTGGTTGGTGGATTAGTCACTGGGAGCTCTGGTGGTCTGGTTGGTTTATATTGTTGTTCCTCTTTTGGGGTTGCAAACACATTTGGCTCCTTCAGCCCTTTCTCTAACTCCTCCCTTGGGTTCTCTCTGCTCAGTCCAATGGTTGAATATGAGCATCTGCCTCTGTATATATCAGGCTCAGGATGAGTCTCTCTGATGACAGCTTTAACAGCAAACACTTTTTAGCATCAGCACTAGTGTCTGTGTTTGGTGTCTGTAAGTGGTATGGATCCCATGGTGGGGCAGTCTATGGATGGCCTTTCCTTCAGTATCTGCTCCACATTTTGTTCCCATATTTCTTTGAGAAAGGGGCCATTCTGGCTTAAAAATTTAGAGATGAGTGGGTGGAACCCTCCCCCAACTGGGGGCATTGCCTAAACTCTAAATATGGTCTCATAGAGTTCTCCCTCCCCTTTGTTGGGCATTTCAGCTAATTTCATTCCCATTGGGTCCTGGAGCCTCCTGCCTTCCTGGTATCTCGGACTTGCTGGTGGCTATCACTCCATTCCCATTCCCCATAGGTACTCACCTATGTTCAAATTCCTGTCCCTCTGTACATCATCCCATTCTCTTCCTATACCTGATACTGCGCCTCTTTGTCCCCTCCTCTTGCTCTCTTCCTACCAAGTGCCTCCCAACCTCTACTTCCTGTGAGTATTTTGTTCCCCCTTTAGGAAGTAAAGAAGCATCCACATTTTGGTCTTCATTCTTTTTGAGCTTCCTATGATCTGTGTGTATGTTGGGTATTCCAAGCTTTTGAGCTAATATCCTCTTATCAGTGACTGCACACCATGTGTGTTCTTTTGTGACTGCATAACCTTACTGAGGATTATATTTTCTAGTTCCATCCATTTACATAAGAAGTTCATGAAGTCATTGATTTTAATAGATGCTTAATACCAGCTTGCAATCCCACCAGCAATGGAGGAGTGTTCTTAGTTCTCTACATCCTTATCAGTAACTGCTGTCACCTGAGTTTTGGATCTTAGCCATTCTGACTGGTGTCTGAGTTGGCATCTCAGAGTTGTTTTGATTTGCATTTCCCTAAGACTAGGGTTGTTGAACATTTCTTTGGGTGCTTTTTGGCCATTAATATTTCTCAGTTGAGAGTTCCTTGTTTAGCTCTGTACCTCATTTTTTTTAATAGGGTTATTTGTTTCTCTGGGTAATTGAGAAAATCTACAAGATAGATAAACACTTAGCGAGACTAACAACAGGGCACAAAAACAGTATCTAAATTTATCTTTGATTTTGAGACAGGTTTTTATTATGTAGCCTTGGCTGGCCTGATTCTTGCTATATAAACTAGAATGGACTTGAACTCATGGAGATACTGCAGCGTCCAAATCCCAATCGTTGTGTTTAGAGACATGAACTACAATGCTGTACCAAATTTTAAATTCTTAGTTACTTTTAAACAATTCTTATTAGGTAAGCCCTAATCATTGATGAAGGTCCTCTTATTTAAGGCTCGAAGATTCCTTTTTGCAATGTGCTTTCTACTTGATAAAACATCAAGAGATATGTTAGATTTATTTTCATACTAGCCAAAATTATCAGCATGGTTATTTTCCTTTACAAAACCCCTGTCCTGCAACTACAAACATTTCACAGATGTTTTTCGAAAAAAAATCTAAACTTACAGCTTCATCTATTTTCATAAAATTCTGAGGAGGCAAAAGTGAATCAAAATGCTAAGATATCCTCAGTTATTCCATTGTTCGTAAAAACAACTTCATTTTGTTATGCTTTTTGACTTACAATGATTCAAAATAAGTCCAGACATTTACGGAAACTTCAGTTGACAAACAGTTTTGTTTCAAACTCTTTAATTTTTTTTTTGACAGCAATAACTGTAAATTTGCAATATTTACCAAATTTTATTGGACTATTCATAAAAATCCTTAAACATGAAAAGTAATTTATATTCAAGAGTTGTTCAATTACTAAAAATATGCATAGGGAACTTTGCAACAGAGCCATGAATCTCTGAGGCTGAGCTCTCTAGTCTTTGTGGGGTCAGAAGTAAACTATGCACTATTGTTTCATAAAATGATTGATCTGAATTTTCAACAAATATAAGGGTAAGGAATAATGAATCGTTCCTTCTGTCCATCTAGGATAAGATTTTCTCTGGTTGAGGTACACTGGAAGAATAATGTCTGATTACACAAGGACAATTTTAGGCTATGTATTCTAGTGCTAAAAATGAGTGAAGAGAACTCAGAGGCAAGGGAGACTTCCAGTCTTCATCATTGCACTTATTTCTGTAAAGTCAGACCTGGCTGCATCTGTGAAACACTTTGAACAAGATTGAGGCATCAGCAAAAACAGCTGAAGCATCCAAACCTCACACATCTTCTTTCCTGGTGGTTTTTGCTATGGTCTGCATCACAGTGAGAGGCCAGCTGTTGCTTTATTGACAGTAATACATTGCAAAATCTTCGGGCTCCACACTATTGATATTGAGAGTGAAATCTGTCCCTGATCCACTTCCACTGAACCTGGAGGGGATCCCAGAAATGGACTGGGAAGCAGACTTGATGATGAACCTCAGTGACTCATGTGATTTTTGTTGATACCAATGTAGGTAATTGCTAATACATTGGCTGGCCCTACAGGAAATAGAGACGTTATCTCCTGGAGACACAGACAGAGTGGATGCAGTCTGAGTCAGCAAGATGTCACATCTGCAAGCTGAAAAGAAAGAAAAATATTAGTAGGACACAACATTGAATATGAAAGTCACCCCTAAACTACTTAGAAATATACAAAATTTCATTGTATCAATTTATTTAAAAGGAAGTCAAACACCGTGTGCTTCTGGCTTCTGAATAAAGCAAGAAAATTTCATATTTAAATAATATCTCCACTTTATTATCATATCCAAGCAGTCATACCTGATATCCAGAAAAGCAGAAGTCCAGTGAACTGATGTGTGGACACCATCTTCAAAATTTCCCAGAGTTTGTGGGGATCATGACAGAGCTCTGAGAAGACCTTCTTATACTACTCTTAAGAGTCAGGAACACTAGAAAAAAGAAGTACTTATACAAATCAAACAGACTTCAAATGTTTGTAATAAGACCTGTACAGAATACTAGGCTCCTACTGCCTTCTTAGAATATTTGTCTCCTTGCTGATTACCTGAAGAGATGTTGAGATTTAAAGACTTGGTTTCTACTTACTTGGTTACATAATTAGCAAAGTCTAAGCAAGTCTCTGGGCTACATTTAGGAGTTTAAAATGAAGATTATCTCATATCCTTGGTCTTATCCAGGCTTATGTTGTTTTGCCTGATGTTTCTTACAGTATGGCTTGATGCATCTTTAACCATCTGAACATTCCAAGAAACATAAAAACATGTAAACCTAAAGTGATAATATACTATTGAAATTTCATTAACAAGAAGTAAGACATTCTGGATGTCTTATGAAGACCTATATTCCAGATAGCTAAATTAAATCCTAATAAACATTTATAATCTGCCCTATTAAAGAATTTCAGAGACTGATATATCAAAATATTTTAGCACTTTTCCAAAAAATGCCAAATAATACATTTACATGTCTTTCCAACAACAGTGATAAAGAGTGCTACAGATGTATTTCTAGAATGTTCAAAGAAATTCGTTCCATAGTATGTATTTTTCATGCTACTTAAAGGACCACAACTGTGGGACAGTATAGATCAGAAGAGAATTTTCCATCAGTTCCTTTAAAGAAACAACTGTTCCTGTCACTTGGATCATATAACCAAACTAGAGCATATGTATTATTTAAATATATATCTGAGCTTTTGAAGAGCCTCAATAACTGTAACAAAGACTATCAAGACACTCGGGAAGTGAAGATAGGATTAAAGAAGAGCCCCAGTTCACTGCAGTTTGGAATGCAATAACTGTGAAATCAGTGTTCAGTTTTCTAAAACAGATAAAAAATATCACTACCACATTACCCAGCTATGCCATTCCTATGGATATACCTAAAGGATTCTATAGCCTACAACAGACATAAAAGCACATCCATGTACTTTGAAGCTCAATTCACTATAGGTAGGAAATGGAATCAATTTAGCTGTACACTACAAGATAAATTGATAATTGAAATGTAGTACATTGGTGCAATGGAAATTACCTAGGTATGAAGAATCATGAAATTATGCAAATTTCGGAAAATGTATGGTCCTGGAAAAATTATAGTGACTAAATCATTCTATTCCATAATATATTTTTGCCACATTCTTTCTTCATGTGTGAATTGTAACTTCAAATTTCAATTTGTTTGATTTTCGTGAATGATACATTGATGTAAGGAACTAGAATGGAACCCTAACATTGGGAGGTCTTTGGAGGGATTACAATAGAACACATGTGACAGGGAAATAAATAGCCAAATACTTTGGGAAGAAAGGTTTGTGTATGTTTGGGATGAGCAGTTGAAAATGAGGATGGTTAAATATATTAAGATTATACTACTAATCCCAAAGGAAAACAATCAAACTAGTAAATCATACTTGGTTAGCAAATTTAGGAATAGTCATTGAAGATAATGTAACATCTTGTGATTGGCTTCATGCAGGCATTCAATACAAGAAGCAGATATGTGCAATTACCATATATTAATTAATAGTAAAAGAAGAATATAAGGTGAAACAGCATGCATAGAATACTTAGGTGTATGATGCATCTGCAATAATCAAAACATAAACACAAATAAATTAAATATCATGTATAATATTTCCTCAATTCTTTCTCCTTTTTTAGTTTCCTTCCTTTACTCTTTTGTTTTTCTTTCTCACTGTCTTTATTTTCTCTTTCTGTTGTTCTTTCTTTTTTACTTTTTTCTTTCATTCTTTCTTTCCTTTTTTCTTTTACTGAAAATTGATTTTGTGCTCTCATAATATATTCTGATTATGGTTTCTCTTCCTTTTATTCCTCTCAGGTTTCCCTAATGATAATTTCCCTGGGAATCCACCATCTTTCCATATATATAATTACAAATATATACAGGCTTCTATGGAATAATAATTAATAATAGGGGTCTGGGTCAGTTACCGAGCAGACTTTGGGCACAAACTCCACAGTCAGTCCCACAACACCCAGAGGAAGCTCCACTCTTAGTATTTCTAACATGCTCAGGATCATAGAATCAAAGGTGAGGAGAACACGAGAGCTCTCCAACCACCAGAAGTTACTGAGACCAGCAAGACCCAGGCACACATGAACTCCACTAGACCAGTGGCATGGATTCCATCTGGTCTGTCTGGTCCCATTCCCTGAGCAGACATTGGGCACAAATGCCACAGTCATTCCCACAAAACCCAGAGGAAGCTCCATTCCAAGGGACTTTAACATGCCCAGGATCACAGGATCACAGGATCCCAGAATCACAGGATCACAGAGACAGCTTGACTCTGAGGAGTTCTGACATAACCAGGATCACAGAAAGGACAGGCTCCAGTCAGATATAGTGAGGGCTGGTAGCACTACAGATAACCAGATGTTGGGAGGCAAACATAAGTACATAAACAACAGAAACAAAGGCTACATGGCATCATCAGTATCCAATTCTCTCACCATAGCAAGTCCTAGATACACCATCACACCTGAAGAGCAAGATTTGCACTTCTCGTGAAGAAATCTAAATCTAAAATCACTTCTCATATGATGGTAGAGGACTTTAAGAAGATCATAAATAACTCCGTTAGTGAAATGCAGGAGAACACAGGTAAACAGCTAGAAGTACTTAAAGAATAAACACAAAAATCCATTGAAGAATTATAAGAAAACACAATTAACCAAGAAAAGGAAATGAACAAAACCATCCAGGATCTAAAAATGGAAGTAGAAACAATAAAGAAATCACAAAGGGAGACAACCCTGTTCTGGTTGACTGAATTTGAAGGAGTAGAGAGAGATGAGGTTCTGCAGTTAAGCTACCTGCTTACCTGTCCTTTTTTCTTTGTGTTCACATTACTTAGTTCATGATAAACAGTCTCAATATGTCTCATAAGATATTGATATGATCTAAAAAAAAATCTCAGTAGTCAAGAGCATTTGTGACTGCTCCAGAAACTCTTTGTGTAATTCTCCGCACACATGTAAAGGGGTTCATAATCAACTGAACTGCCAGCTTCAGGAAATGGACTCTAATACCATGTTCTGGCATTTTTGGATATCTTTATACATGTGCCATGTATTCACACAGACTTAAAGCTTGTACATAAATAAAATAGAATTTTAAAATGTATATTATATGTGACTAATAGCAATTAAATATTTGTATGTGGTCATCATTCATTGTCATCAGAGAAATTCAATTCAAATGGCTAACATCAAAAATTGTCACACATATTGATGTAGATTTGAATAAAGAAGAGCAGTTTGGAGAGTAACCTAGTACAATCAACATGGAAATAAATGTGAATGTTTCTCAAGATATTAAAAGAATAACTCCATAATAACTCAGTCACAGCACCTTTGGTTATGCACTAAAAGATCTCTATACCTTATCACTTAGATATCTGCACACCTGTACTTATTGTTTGCCTATTCATGAAAGTTAAAAAATGCAAGTAGCATAGATATCCCCAAACACATGTGAATAACAATAATAATAAAAAAATAGCACATACACACCCCAGGTATTTATTCAATTGTAAAGAAAAAATAAAATCATGGAATACCCAGGAAAATGGATAGCTGTGGAAACAATGATATAAATGAGGTTATCCAAAATCATACAAAAATAAAAGTTTGCTCTCATATTCAGATGCTATTGTTAGATTGGAAGGCCCTATTGAATGGGCGTCCTTAACTCACAAAGACACAGAGACACAGAGACTGAGATTGTTGCAATGAGTATGAGGTTTATTGATTCAACACACTGTGGTTGTCCTGAAAACAGGACAGAGGAGACCCCGAGTTTTGAAAACACAGACTTTTCATACTGTTTTCTGGTACAGTACTTGGCAACAGTATGAGTTGAATAACTCCCATTGATGGTATGTATTGGCCTTTCACACAATTGGAGGCCCATTTTTGGGGTATATTACTGATACCTGGGCTTTTCCTGGAACAGAGAGTTTCTGGTATTGTGGCAGGTCCTTATTACTCTGTACCTGATCTTTTTGGTCATACCCCCTGAGAAAATGGAAAATCCCCAAGAGCAGCTTTGGTCATTTTTGTGTTCCTGGGGCCTTATGCTATCTCATAAAGTATATGTGCAGGCATTCACACACACACGCACACGCACATGCACACACACACGCATGCACATGCACACATACACACACTCACCATATAATACATATTTTTATAAAAGGTATATGTTTTAAAATGTTAATGATAAGACCCTAGACCTTTTAATTTCAGGATTTTTTCAGATTTAATTATAATATTTTTATTACTTCTTTGATAATTTTATTCACTTTATTTCATCTCTATTCAAACCTCTCTACCTACACCTTTCAGATACACTCATCTCCAACCTTCCCTAAATAAACACACACATGCACGCACACACATACACACACACACATACACACACACAAATAATCCATTTTTTCAATTATTAACTGACCTTAACTGTGTTTTTATGAACAATACTTGATTAATATTCTCTTACTAGGAGACATTTGTTCTTCAGTTGAAACTTTGCACTGTTCCTAGACCTGGACAAATTTGATTTAAAATTTTTCATTATTCCTGCCATACATTGTCCCTGGGGATTGCAGCATTCTTGCTTTTGCAACTCTATGCAGACATCTGTGAACCTTTTCCTTACAGACTAATTGATCAAATGAATTGGAGTCTTTCAAGTGGTTTCTCAAGGTCTTTTCCAACCCAGGTCAGGAAATCTTAGGTTCTACAAAGAGAGGGTGACTGTCAATCCACCCACGAGAGCTACTGTCAGGTCTGTAATTGTGGTGATAAGGTAAAAAGATTTCAGATGCAAGAGACTTCCCACGTTCCCCTACCCCAAATATTTTTATAAAATGAAGACTTATGCCATCAGTCTGAGAAAAACTCTAAATTAGATGGAGATACAACAAGAAGTACCTGGGGCAACTCAACCTCATATTTCTGCTATTTTACGTGGTTTATGGTCTGATCTGTATCCATGTGAGAGGAAAGCTGTTTACTTATTGTCCATAGCAAGTCAAATCATCTTCAAACTGGATGCTGCTGATGGCAAAGGTGAAATTTGTCTGTCTCTGATCCACTGCCACTAAAAGAGGGAGTGGGGAGCAAGAGATGGTCTGGGGAGCATAATTGATGGGGAAAATTAGAGCATGTTTTTCTCTATTGATTTTTGTTTTGTTTTGTTTTGAATTGATTTCTAGCATTATGCCTTTCACTATAAAAATCTATCAATAAAATATCTACTAGCCATTAGATAGTCTTCAGGTGAGAATTCTTTGTTTAGCTCTGTATCCCATTTTTAATAGGTTTAGTTGGCACTCTGGAGTCTAACTTCTTGAGTTCTTTGTATATATTGAATATTAGCCCTCTGTCAGATGTAGGGTTGGTAAAGATCTTTTTTCCAGATTGGCTGCCACTTTGTCCTTTTGACAGTGTCCTTTGCCTTACAGAAACTTTGCAATTTTATGAGGTCCCATTTGTCAATTCTTGACCTTAGAGCATAAGCTATTGGTGTTCTGTTCAGGAAATGTTCCCCTGCGCCCATATGTTCAAGGTTCTTCCCTAGTTTCTTTTCTATTAGTTTCAGTTTGTCTGGTTTTTTGTGGAGGTCCTTGATCCACTTGGAATTGTGGTTAGTACAAGGAGATAAGAATGGATCAATCTGCATTCTTCTACATGCTGACCTCCAGTTGAACCAGCACCATTTGTTGAGAAGGCTTTCTTTTTTCCACTGGATGGTTTTAGCTCCTTTGTCAAAGATCAAGTGACCATAGGAGTGTGAATTCATTTCTGGATCTTCAATTCTGTTCCATTGATCTACATGCCTGTCACTGTACCAATATCATGCAGTTTTTAACACTATTGCTCTGTAGTACAGCTTGAAGTCCAGGATACTGATTACCCCAGAAGAAATCATCAACATCCTTAGTCATTTTGGAAATGCAAATCAAAACTACCCAGAGATTCCACCTCACACTAGTCAGAATGGCTAAAATCAAAAACACAGGAGACAGTAGTTGTTGGTGAGGAGTTGGAGAAAGAGGAACAATCCTCCACTGCTGGTGGTATTGCAAGCTGGTATAACCACTCTGGAAAGCAGTCTGGAAGTTCCTCAAAAAACTGGACATGGCAGTCCCAGAGGATCCTGTTATACCACTCCTGGGCATATACCCAGAGGCTTCCTATTAATGAAGTAAGAACACATGCTCCACTATGTTTATAGCAGCCTTATTTATAATATTCAGAAGCTGGAAAGAACCCAGATGTCCCTCAACGGATGAACGGATTTAGAAGATATGGTATATTTACACAATGGAATACTACTCTGCAATTAAAAGCAAAGAATTCCCGAAATTCCTAGGCAAATGGTCAGTACTGGAAAATATCATCCTTAGTGAGGTAACCCAATCACAAAAGAACACATATGGTATGCAGACACTGATAAGGGGATATTAACCCAGAAACTCAGAATACCCTAGACACAATTCACATATCAATAGATTTCCAAGAGAATGGAAGGAGAGACCCCTGGTCCTGGAAAGACTGGATGTAGGGGAATACCAGGACAGAGAAGCGAGAAGGGATGAATGGGGAACAGGGTTAGGGCAGTGGGCTTATGGAACTTTCGTGGAGGGAGGAGCAGGGAAAGGGGAAATCATTCAAAATGTAAATAAATAAAATATCAACTATTCTACTATATTCAATGTTATCAATATATAGACCTAAGAAATATTTAAAAAGCAATAAAACTATGTCTCAAAATGAACATATCTATTTTCTAGTTAAATATAATCTATAAATATAGTTTAATAATAAATATAGTTTAAAAATACAATCTATATAATTCTTTAAGAAGATGTACAAAATAATATCATAAGGCCACTCAGGAATATAAAAGAGAATAAGGAAAGCTACTTAGAAAATATAAAAGAGAAACTTGAATCTGTCAGAGTTACCAGGGTCTAATTTGAACACCTGATTGGTTAAATGTTGTAGATACTGGCCTGCCAGATGTTATAATAAATCAAATAAGTTTTTCCATTACTATCTAAGAAATCCTGACTTGACTTGCAATAGATGGAAGTTGGTTGTCCAATAATAATTGTAAAAGTTATGCCTATGTCTGCATCCTAGCCCACACTCCCAGAAATAAGACTCAGACACAAAATATATTTACAAACACCCTGGCAATATATAACTTGGACATATTCTGACTAGAATCATAACAATGTAACCCATTTGTTTTAATTTTCATTTTTCACATGGCTGGTTACCTTTGTTCAGGTACCAGTTGTCCCTCTCTTCACATCTTCCCTGTACTTACCCTTTTTGCACCTCTCTCCCAGAATTCTTTCTCCTCCTGGATGTCCCACCTCCCATATAAGCCTAAGCATTAGTCACAGGCTTTGTAATTGATAGGTGAGGCATTCATACATTTTACAAGATATTTTTCAAGAGAGGGTAGAGTCTGTGTTATCACATCACCACTGGTTCCTAAAATCATAACAGTGCAAAGTTATGAGAAACCTTCCCAAGCATACTTTGTGAATTACTTTGTTACTCATTTTAGATCAGATCCTGGTATGTTTTGTGGTTTTTAAAAATATATCAAATACTCTTTCACAAAACAATTAAATGGAGGTCATATACATCATCCCTTCCCATCTACACTAGAATTTTCAACTTAGCACAGTTCCTGTTTCATCTAGAGTTTCTTATTATCATGTAACTGGACCTCAGTATCTGTCTTGAGGAATAGTACCTGACTCACCACACAAGGACAGCACACATGGGCAGTCAGAATTCACCCTCAGTTCCTATTCTCTTCATGCATCTCATTCTCTACTTACCCAGAATCCAAAGCATTAACAGAAAGAGGTACTGGACAAGACTCAACATTTTGAGATGAGCAAAGGAGAGTGATCATTGAAAGTAAGACTACAGCTGAGCTTTTTTCTCAGTACATCTCTATGGAGAAATATGATCTGGTTAGCAGTGTAGATAGGGGATAGTTTTATAGACATCTTGAATTTGAAAAAAATAAACCAAACAGGCTGTCTAAATCATGAGTGAATGTAATAAAACAAAATGTGTTGAGTAATGGGAGACTACTAGGACGCTGAAAGACAAAGTGGTTACAAAAAATGTTCCTTTTATTATAATTTCCAATTAAACAATCTATTGATGCTGATTCTAAGAGAGAAAGAAGAGGAGGAGGAGGAGGAGGAGGAGGAGAGCAGGCAAAAGAAGTCTGTATTCTATAGTGAAGAGCCACCTCTGGGGGCAGAGCAGATCAGCCCCTGGGCTGGGAAGTTCAGGGCTGAGAATAGGGTGTTATGTCTAGTAGGGACTAAGTTATGTTAGGAAAACCTGTTTTGGAATGTAAAATATGCACTTCTAACTCTTATCCTGGGGCCTGAATCCAAACACCTGACCTTGAAAACATGGATATGCATTGTTCTTCATGTTCCTTGACGTTTCTGATACTCTGGCAGCACTGACCACAGTAGTCTAGCAACTTCCCAACACTCTACTTTTGTACATGAGATTCAAAGCAGCAGGATCTCTAAGAGCTGATTTCTTTCTCAGTATGTTTTTCCTTTGCAAGGAAGTTTAGTAGATTTTGTGCAGTATTTTCTATCCTGCCACTTTGTTAAAAGTATTTATCACCAGCAGAAATTTCCTGGTAGATTAATTTTGCTCATTTATATATAAAATCATATTATCTACCAATAAAGATACATTGACTTCTCTCTTTTCTGTTGTTATTCATTTAATCTTCAGTTCTCTCATTGCTACAGCTAAGACTTCAAGTAATCAGCATCTGAATACAAAGTATACAAACATGTCTCCTAACACTCTTTTTCTTTTACTTTACTGGCTCAAACTTTCTCAATCTTATTGATTTTTTTCAAAAAGTAATACTTTATTTTATTGGTTGTTTGCATTTTATGTTGTTTATTTCTTTTTTCTTTTTTCTTTCTTTTTTTTTTTTTTTTTTTTTGTTTTTTTTTTTATTTTTTTTGTATTTTATGGATTCCGGCCCTGATTTTGATTATTTCTTGCCTTCTACTTTTGGAGTAAGTACTCATTTTTTTCTAGAGCTTTCAGGTATGTCAGTAAGATGCTAATATGATATTTCTCCAAGTAATTTATTTTATTTTCTAAGTTTTTTTATATTCTCCAAGTAATTTATGTAGGCACATAATTCTATGACCTTGCATTTTAGAACCACCTTTATGGTGCCCTGTGGTTTGTGTATATTTTTATTTTCATTTAATTATTAAAAGTCCCAGGGCTGGGAGGTTTTAGTGCACAGTTCTATCAGACTTTCAAATAAGAGCTAATTCCAATACTCTTAAAACTATTCCACAAAATAGAAACAAAAGAAAACTGCAAAACTCATTCTGTGATGCTAGAGTCTCACTGAAATCAAAACCACACAAAGACTCAACAGAGAGATGTTCAGACCAATTTCTCTTATGAACATTGATGCAAAAAAATGTTCAATAAATTACTCACAAACCAAATCCAGGAACACATCAAAGACATCATACACCAAGATCAAGTAGGCTTCATCCCAGTGATGTAGGGATATTTCAATATATGAAAATCCATCAATGTTTTCATTTAGCACTGGCTTTAGACTCCATTGGTTTGTAAACTTTCTGTTATTTTCTGTTTTTTGCTCTTGTTATGATATTCAGGTTTAATCCATAGTTGACAAAAAGCTTGAAAGCTATTGTTTCAATTTCTGTATGTATGTTGAGACTTGCCTTGTATACAAATATGTGGTTATTCTTCCATAACACTCCATGACCTGCTGACAAAGGTATATTCTTTTGTGTTTGGGTGAAAATTATCTGTAAATAGAGCCATTTAGTTTTGGCATTATTTAATGATATAGTCTCAGACTTTTCAATGGTTTTGTCCATATAGTGGTTTGCAAAGATTTGGACACTATAGACAGGTGTGTTTGAATGATTGGCCCAAAGGGAGTGACAAAATTAGGTGTATCCTTCTTTGATTGGCCCAAAAGGAGTGACAAAATTAGGTGTATCCTTCTTAGAATAGGTGTGGTCTTAATGGGAGGAAACGTGTCACTGTGGGGTTGAGCTGTGAAGTTTTATGTTCAAGACCCACACAGTGCAGAAGAGACCATCCTCCTAGCTGCCTGCAGAAGATAGTCTCCTGCTGCTACATTTAGATAAAGATATATATCTCTCAGATAGTTCTAGAGCACCAGGTCTGCCTGTATTCTGCTAAGGACTGAACTTCTGAATCTGTAAACCAGACATAATTAAATGGTTTTCTTTATAAGAGTTGCTGTGGTAATGATGTCTCTTCACAGCAATGAAAATCTAGCTAAGAGAGTATGTACAACCTTTTCAAAGACAAGTCAGGTATTGAAGTCACCCATCATCACTATATGAGGGTAAATATGTGATTATAGCTGAAACAGTATTTCTTTTATAAACCTAGGTGTAACTGTGTTTGGTTTTTACATGTTCAGAATTTCAATATTGTCTTGGTGGTTTTTCACTTTCATGAGTAAGTGGATATTGACCTTCTCCATGTTATCTGATAAGCTTTTTTGACATCTATTTATCACGTTTTAAAATTCTTACATCTGATTATATACTGATATCATTTGCTTGAAATACCCTTTCCATCCTTTTACTCTGAAGTCATGTCTACTCTCGATGTAAAAGTATGTTTCTAGGATGTAGTAGAAGAATTAATCCTGCTATTTAATCAAGTCTGTTAGTCTGTGTCCTTTAAGAGTTATAAATGTACAGTTTTCTTCATTTCTGTTTTTGTTGTTGTTGTTGTTGTTACAGTGTGTGTTTCCTGCCACTTTTCATTTGTTAGCCAGAAGTTATTCATTACTTGTGTTTTCTTGGTGTGCTTACCTTCTCCAGAATGTTTTATTTTAGCAAGTTCTATATACCTTAATTGGCAGCTAGATCCAGTTTAAGATTGGTTTTAATTGGAATGTTTTTCTTTCTCCAGATATTATGGTTAATAGTTTTGCTGTGTATAATAATCTGAAGTAGCATATGTGGTTTCTCATAATTTATAGAGCATCTGTTCCAAGCCTTTTCACTTTTAGAATCTCAATTGAGAAGTGGGTTACAGAAACAATATGTTGTGTATTGCATACATGCATCACAATTATCTTCAACCTTTTTTTCAACACCTTAAATACTTTCTTATTATGACTTATACTCTGTTGTTAAGGCTTACTTCAGAGGGCTTTTATGACTTCCTAAATTTTTCCGTTCCAGTCTTATAGAACTTTGGGTTTTCTTTAGTGATTCTATTTCTACTTTTATGCCTTTTTTCATTATTTTATTCCACTGTTAGTTTGTGATTAGATAAATGTCATTAAAAAATTGATTCACAGCCTTTTTTTAATCTTATCCATAATTGCTATTATTTCATCCTTGTCTTGCACTTCCGCTATATTTTATTTCTTAGGACCTGTATAGAAGCATAATAATGGAGTACAAGAAGCCTAAAAAATAGCCTACTTGTATCCCCACCTGGTACATTCAATGGAAATGCCCCTTGGAAAGTTTGTCTAAATATGTCTTGCTGATACAAAATATCAGAATGGGCTATAAAGGGAGTGCTGATAAAGTCTACAGGGATGGAGGAAATCAGGGTTCAAACAAGGTTCAGCAGTGTTCTTAAGGAATGTAGGCAGGGTGGAAATAGAGACATCTGAAAGCAAATGAGGCCATTTTAAGAAAGTGTTTTAGAGCAGATTTCCAAATCCAGAGAAAGATTTTCTTTCTCTTACAATTTTTCCGCTCCCCTCTTCCATAAAGTTCAATGATCCATAGTCACTGCAGCTGTGACTAAATTTTTCCATTGTGGTTGGGACTGATCAGGTTGTGTTTATATAATTGTGTGCATACATACATACACATGCAGATGCACATATATAAACACGTACACTTCTACATCAAATACTTGTATATTCAAGTGCATTCATATGCACACACACACATACACAAATATATGTACATATTTCACAACAGTAATCCCAAAAAATTCTATCATTTTGAGATAGGGACAAAGACAGTACCTCAGTGTAAAGACCTGGAAAAAGTTTCCAAGCAAATGGACCCAAAAAACAAGCTAGAGCAGCCATTATAATATCAAATAAATTAGATTTTCAACCAAGTATAATCAAAAAAGTTGGGGAATGACACTGCATATTCATCAGAGGAAAAATTCATGAAGATGAAGTCTCAATTCTCAAATCAATGACCAAAATTCAAGGGCACCAACATTCATAAATTAAACAGTACTAAAGCTCTAAACTCACAAGGAACATCACACAATAACAGTGAGAGACCTCAACACACTCTCACCAATGGACAGGTCATTGAAGCAGAAACTAAACAGAGACACAGTGAAACTAACAGAAATTATGAACCAAATGTATAAAACAGATATCAACAAACTATTTCACACCCCAAACAAAAGAATATAAGTTCTTCATGGAACCTTCTCCAAAACTCACCATATAATCAGACACAAAACAATCCTCAACAGATACCAGAATATTCAAATAAATGATTTCATTCTATCAGATCATTATGGACTAAGGCTGGACTTCAACAAAATCAAGAACAACATAAAGGCCAAGTGATCATGGAAACTGAACAACTCTCTGCTCAATGATAACATAGTCAGTGAAGAAATTAGAAAGAAATGAAAGACTTTATAGAATTCAATGAAATGAATGTACAGCATACCCAAGCCTATGGGACACAACTAAAGCAGTGTTAAGAAGAAAATTTAAGCACTAAGTGCATTTGTAAATAAATTGTAGGGATCCTTTACTAGCATCTTAACAGCACACCTGAACACTCTAAAACCAAAAGAAGCAAATACCCACAAGAGGAATAAATGACATGAAATAGTCAAAAAAAGGGCTGAAATCAACCAATTAGAACCAAAGAGAATAATCCAAAGAATCAACAAAATCAAATGCTGGTTCTTTTTAATATAAACAAGATAGATAAACACTTAGTCAATATAATTAAAGGATTAGAGATCATTTACAAATTAACAAAATCAGAAAAGCAAATGGAGACATAACAACAGAAACAAAGGAAATTAAAAAAATCATCAGAACTTAATACAAAAGCCTGTAGTCAACAAAACTGGAATATCTAGATTAAATACATAATATTCCAGATAGATACTACATAACAAATGTTAAATCAAGATCATGATAACTATCAAAAAAGTCTCATAACCACTAAGGAAAGAGAAGCAGACATTTTAAAAATTCCATCCAAAAACAGACCCGAGGCAGATGATTTTAGTGTAGAATTCTACCAGACCTTCAAAAAAGAGCTAATACCAATATTTTTCACACTATTTCAAAAAATAGAAACAGAAGGAATACTATCAAATTCATGCTATGAAGCCATAGTTACTCTGATACATAAAGCAGATAAAGATACATCAAAAAAGAGAACTTCAGACAAATTTCACTAATGAACATTAATGTAAAAAATGCTCAATAAACTTCTCACAAAATAAATCCAAGAACACATTAAAAACATCTTTCACCATGATCAAGTATGCTTATCTCATGCATGCAGAGATGGTTCAAAATATAAAAATCTATCAATATAATCCACTATATAAATAAAATCAAAGAAAAAAAATCACATGATCAGCTCATTAGATATTGAAAAATCCTTTGAAAAGTATACAAAAAGAACACAGAATAGCAAAACAATTGTGAGCAATAAAAGATCATCCAGGTGGGGGTGGGAATCACCATCTCTGATTTAAAGCTGTACTACAGAGCAATAGATATAAAAACTGGATGGAATTAGGACAGAGACAGTCAAATAAATCAATGAAATACAGTCAAAGATCAAGAAATATAGTCACATACCTATGGAAACTTAATATCTGACAAAGAACCAAAACCATACAGTAGAATAAAGAAAGCATCTTCAACAAATAGTGGTAGTCTAACTGGCTGAGTTCATGTACAAGAATGCAAATTGATCCATATTTGTCACCCTGCCCCCAAAATATCTCAAATCCAAGTGGATCAAGGGCCTCAGTTTAAAAGCTGATACACTGAGTCAAAGAGAGAGAGAGAGAGAGAGAGAGAGAGAGAGAGAGAGAGAGAGAGAGAGAGAGAGAGGGGGAGAGAGAGAGAGAGAGAGAGTGAGAAACTAAAAAATATTTTCAAAGGCATTGGCACATGAAAAATTTTCGTAATAGAACAATTATGTCTCAGGTGCAAAGATAAACAATTGGAGAATGGAGCCTCTTGAAACTGAAAAGGTTTTGAATAATGTCAATAGGACAAAATAACAACCTACAGATTGAAAAAATATTCTTCACTAACAAACAGTACATACTATAGATGGCTAATGTTCAAGATATATAAGGAAGTTTAAAAGTTAGACAGCAAAAATCCAAATAAAACATTTTAAAAATAGGCTAGAGATTCTTCAATTTCTAACTCCTCTTTTCTGCAAATTTCTGCTAAAGTCATTTCTGTTGTGTCCTGGGAGATTCTGGTTTCCATCATGTCACATCTGGGGTTCCATCTCATCTGTAGCCACCAAACCCAGACTCCATTGCTGATGCTAGAAGCACTTGCTGTCAAGACTCTTGTATGGCTGCTCCCTAAGAGGGTCTATCAGCACCTGAACAAATAGATGCATATATACACACCCAACCATCGGATTGAGTCTGGGGACCCCAAAAAAAGAGGTAGAGTAAGGACTGAAGGAGCTGAAATGGATTGCAACCCCTTAGGAAGAACAATATGAACTACCTCAACCACCCAGAGGTCCCAGAGACTAAACCACCAACCAAAGTGTATACATGGAGGGAACCATAGCACCAGATACATATGTAGGAGGGGATGGCCTTATCTAAGATTAGTGGTAAGGGATGTCCTTGGTCCTGTGGAGACTTGATGCCCCAGCATAGGAGGTTAGTGCAGTGAGGAGGGAATGGCTTAGTGGGTGGAGGAGCACCCTCACAGAGGCACAGGGAAATGGGGACAGGTAGGATGGGATGGGAGTTTGTGGAGAGGTAACCTGAAAGGGGGATATCATTTGAAATGTAAATGAATAAAATGATTAATAAAAAGAGAGCACAGAGCTAAACAGAGAATTTTCAACGAAGAAATCTTAAATGGCTGAGAAGGACTTACAGGTATGTAAGTCCTTAGTCATAAGGGAAATGCAAATCAAAAGGAACCTGAGAGTCCAGCTTATACAAATTATACAAATTAAAGTGACTAAGGTCAAAATCACAAGTAACAGCACATGTTGGCAAGGATGTGGATAAAGAGGAATTGCTGGTTGTGTTCCAATCTAGTACAAGCACTTTCAAAATCAATCTGGCTTTTCCTCAGAACATTGAAAATAGTTCAACCAAAAGAATCAGCTATAATGCCCCTGGGCATATACTCAAAAGAAGATGCACAATAATGCAAGGACAGCTGCTCTACTACATTCATAGCAGCACTATTTGTAATATTCAGAAATTCAAACAAGACACCTGTCCCTCAACAAAAGCATAGATACAGAAAATGTAGCTCATTTACATGATTGAATAACATTCCACTGTAGCAATAGTGATAAAAACTACATGGTATTTGTACAGAGACAGACAATGGAATAGAAATGAAGACCCAGAAATAAAACAACAAACATATGGACACTTGATCTTTGATAATGAATCCAAAAATATACAATGGAAAAAACAAAGCATCTTAAATAATTGGTGCTGGTCTAACTGGCAATTTCTATGAACAAAAATGAAAATAGGTCCATATGTCACCTTGCACAAAGCTCCAGGCCATGTGGATGAACATAAAACCAGATACACTGAATATAATAGAAGAGAAAGTGGGAAAGAGCCTTGAACACATTGGCACATGGGGAAATTTCCTAAACAGAACTCTAATGGCTCACACTCACATATCAGGAGCTGAAAAATGGGATCTCCCTACCTGTTCAATATAGTACTTGAAATACCAGCTACAGCAATTAAAAAAAGGATGTCAAAGGGACACAAATTGGAAAGGAAGAAGTCAAAATATCACTATTTACAGATGGTATGATACCATAATTAAGTGACTAAAAAATTCTACCAGAGAACACCTAAACCTGATAAACAACTTCAGCAAAGTGACTGGATATAAAACTGACTCAAAGAAATTAGTAGTCTTCCTCTACTCAGAGGATAAACATGCAGAGAAATTAGTGAAATAACACCCTTCACAATAGTCACAAATATCATAAAATACCTTGGTGTGACTCTAACTGAGCAAGTGAAAGATCTGTATGACAAGAAATTCAAGTCTCTGAAGAAAGAAATTGAAGATATAAGAAGATCGAAAGATCTTACATGCTAATGGATTGGCAGGAATAATATAGTAAAAACGGTCATCTTATCAAAAGTAATCTAGATTATCAATGCAATCCCCATGAAAATTTCAACTCAATTCTTCATAGAGTTAAAAAGAACAATTTCAAAATTCATCTGGAATAACAAAAAAACCAGGATATCAAAAACTATTCTCAACAATAATGAACTTCCGGTTGAATCACCATCTCTGACCTCAAACTATACTACAGAGCAATAAAGATTAAAAACTGCATGGTATTGGTACAGTTACAGGCAAGTTGATCAATGGAATAAAATTGAAGACCCAAAAATGAACCCACATGCCTATGGTCACTTGATCTTCAACAAATGAGCTAAAACCATCCAGTGAAGAGAAAGACAGCATTTTCAACAAATGGTGCTGGTTCAACTGAAGATTAACATGTAGAAGAATGCAAATTGATCCATTCTTATCTGCTTGTACAAAGCCCAAGTCCAAGTGGATCAAGAACCTCCACATAAAAACAGATACACTTAATCTAATAGAAGAGAAATTGGAAAGAGTCTTGAACACATGGGCACAAGGAAAATTTTCCTGAATAGAATGTGAATAGCTTATGGTCTAAGATCAAGAATTGACAAATAGGACATCATAAAATAGCAAATTTTTGTCAGTAGGACAAAACAGCAACCAACAGATTGAGATACAATCTAGACCAATCCTACATCCAACAGAGGGTTAATATCCAATATACACAAAGAACTAAAGAAGGTAGATTTCAGAGAACCAAATAACCCAGTTAAAAATGGGGTACAGAGCAAAACAAAGAATTCTCAACAGAGGAATACTGGATGTCTGAGAATCACGTAAAGAAATGTTCAATATCCACAGTCATCAGGGAAAGGAAATCAAAAGAACTCTGAGATTCTACCTCACATCTGTCAGAATGACTAAAATCAAACACTGAACTGACCACAGATTCTAGCGAGGATGTGGACCAAGCCATATCACTTCTGTACATATACCCATAATATGCTCCAACATATAGTAAGGACATATGCCCCACTATGTTCATAGACGCCTTACTTAAAATAGCCAGAAGGTGGAAATAACCCAGATGTCCTTCAACAGATGAATGGATAATTCAGAAAATGTAGTACATTTACACAATGGAATACTACTCAGCTATTACAAACAATGACTTCATGAAATTCTTAGACAAATGGATGGAACTAGAAAACATCATCCTGAATAAAGTAATCCAATCACAAAAGATCACATATTTTGTGCATTCCCTGATAAGTGTATTTTAGTCCAGAAGCTGGGAATACCCAAGATAAAATTCATAAACTACATGAAGCTCAAGAAGAAGTAAAACCAAAAGTGTGTATACTTTAGATCTTCTTAAAAGGGAGATAAAAATACCCATGGGAGAAAATACAGAGACAAAGTTCGGATCAGAATCTGAAGAAAAGGCCATCCATAAGTGTCCCACCTTGGGATACACCCCATATACAGTTACCAAACCCAGACACTACAATAGATGCCAATAAGTGCTTACTGACAGGAGCCTGATATAGTTGTCTCCTGAAAGTCTCTGCTAGTGCCTGACAAATACAGAAGTGGATGCTCACAGCCATCCATTAGATTAAACACAGGGTCCCCAATGAAGGAGCTTGAGAAAGGACCTAAGGAGCTGAAGGGTTACAGCCTCATAGGAGGAACAATAATATATACCAATCAGTAACCCCAGAACTCCCAGGGACTAAACCACCTACCAAATAGTACACATAGAGGGACTTAGGGTTCCAACTGCATAAGTACCAGAAGATGGCATTGTGGGACATTAAAGAGCAGAGAGATCCTTGGTCTTGTGAAGGATCCATGCCCCAGTGTAGGGAAATGCCAGGACAGGGAAGAGGGAGTGGGTGGGTTAGTGAGCAGGGGGAGGGCAGATGGAAAAAAGGGTTTTGGAGGGGAGAAGAAGAAATAGGAAAACATTTTAAATGCAATCAAAGAAATTAACTACTAAAAATAAAATAAAATAAATTTCTCAATTAAAATTAGAAAAGGGACATTATCAACAATCTCTTCTTCTATGAAAACATGTTGGTGTGCTTAAATATAGTGTCAGTGCACACTGTCAAGGCTCATCTTCCTTTTAAAACACAGCTTGTTCAGAATAACCCAAACCTATACCTTTGAAAAACTTCCCAATCTCCTTTTATCAGTACATGCCAAACTATTAATTACAATTACCTTCCTCTTTGTTCTATTTCTCTGATGCTTTTGGTGTGAAATAGAATATAAGCCCAGGCACAGTAGAACAAAAATTCATGATTTATAATAAAATGTTTAATTTGGACCACAAGCATAGGATATCTTGATCACCCACAGACAGAGTAACACCCAGACATTCAGCTACTGAGGCAGACACAAATAGGCAAGCCAAGGGGCTGATGATCTCTGGCCTTTACCCTCTTACTGCTCTGGGGGACAAACCTGATGGATTCTGGCAATTGACTCCCGTTGATAGCAATAAATGATTAGGAAAAGAAACTTAATTCTTTCGACTTTTTACCATTAACTTAACACTCCATGAGCCAAAGAAAAATAAAAAAGATGAAGAGAAAGTAGTACACACACACACACACACACACACACACACACACACACACACAGACATATTGACTGAATCTAACCACCCATTTCATCAATTTCACAATTGCCCATGCATGATTGCCTACATTCCCATATGCTTACATACATGATATAGACAGACATACATATATAAATATACATACATACATACATACATACATACATACACACATGATCACATGATATATCACAGTGAGTACCTGTATCCCCATCTTTGGTCCTGACTTAGGATGAATGTTTTTCTTTATCACAAATCTGCCCCAAGAAAGTTTCTCTTCTTAGTGCAATTTATGAAGGCTCAGTGTATTGCTCATTATATACCTTTTACTTTGCATTTTATGAAGAATGGACACACCCTATTCTTCATTCTCACTTATTATATCTTTTTGGTAAAACAACTAAAACCATCTCCTTAAACTTTCTTTTTAAAATTATTAGAACCAAATCAAGAATTCTATAATGTCATTAATTCATCTAAACACTATTATTACATGAAAGTATATTTTCATACTGATCTGCAAGAAATTTTCCCATTAGTACTTGTCCCTTCCCCTTACTTGATATCCTCTGACCTACACTCAGCCATGGAAATTTGTTCTCCTTGAAGCAGAAGAAGATTTGGTGGTAGTAGGATATGGCATAGAGCATAGACCTTCCAAAGTCAAATGAGAATTTGTAGGAGTGTAAAGATCCAGTTTTCAAATTGGTGGATTATGTGATATTTGGAAAAGTAGCATCATCTCAATAATTCAGTCTGTCCCAGCATCTTCTGCTATCCCATGATAGAATAGAGATGCACTATTTTTTCTACAAAATTGAAGAGTTAAACTTGAATCTTAAGAACAGTGTGGTATTTTGAATAAATCCAAGTTCAGTGTGAACTTTCCTTGATACTGTTCCATTTAGAAGAAAGTAATTTACCACAGCACAGACTCATAAATGCAACAAAAAACATAAACTATATTCATTGTCGACTATTATCTTATTTGCTCTATTCCCTGTTGTAATTGGTATGAAATTAAAGTGCAATAAAAACAACCTAAGAAGAACTTATTCTCTGGTTCATTCTAAAATGACCTGAGTTCTCCAACATTCTATCCCCCACCCCAATATGCCATATTCTTGTGTCTTACACCCCTTCCTTACCACCACAATCCTAGAATAATAACTTTCCCTCTGCTATTGTTCTTTGTCCCTATCCAGCAAGAAGATATCAAAATATACTGTACTTTCCAGGCCTGGCTACATGTTTAATCCACCTGCTGCTTTCTGTCAAAAGTTTGCTATTCCCTCTGACATTTCTTCATACCAATTCTCCCTCAGTTTCTCAGCTCTGCTAATTAACCTCACCACATCAACTGTTCTGCAGTGTTGCTGGCCCTGACTTCCTTCTGCATAACCAACATCTATCACAAAAAGTTTCAATACCTTACCCAATTCTGTGAGTTTTCCTGACATAGCATTTAATATAGATCTCATTTCTGCTCAATCTCCTGAGGTCAGAAAGTATATCTAAATGGTAGCTTCAGCATGCAATAGTGCATTTTATGCCCAATGAAAACAACTAAACAATGTTCTATGCACCAGTCTCCATTAGATATACGACACCATTTCAGATGGTCCCTTCAAACAATGTTTAAAATAGTATGCCTTCTGTGAGGAATAGAAAACCCAATCTTTAAGGCAGTCACATTGAACCAATCTGAGTTTGCTCAGAGATACAAAGAATGTTTGGTCTTATTTGTATCTTAATCATAAAAAACCATAAGTAAATATATCCATCTCATCTTGGTCACTGATGAGAGGAAATTATATACTCACTTTCAAATTACATGTAAGCTGTAATACCATGTTAGAATAATCTCCTATAATTAGAGGACAACCTTCTTTTTCCTCAAAAAGAATATATAAATTTAGTCTTTAAGATATTAAATAACAGAGGTGATCCAAAAATCCAAAACATCAAAAATTCAAATGTGCTATAGAAATCTATTCTTCATTGTTTTGGAGAAGTTTTATTGGAATTTTAATTTAAAAATTTCATACATGTGTCTGTGTTAGGTTCTCTGCAAGTACATTCTGAGGTTTTATGGCATATTGTTTGGATGATGAAGCTAAAGTTGCACTAGAGACCACAGAGTATTGGAAATTCAATAGTCATGCATTAAGTACATTAAGCCAAGAGAGAAACTATGTATTAGGAAGATGGAAACCCTGGTGGGGCAGATTTAGTTATGTCATTTGGATTCCTAAAGGTACCACTATGAGCACCAATTAATAAATATGAGGAGCATATACTTGACATTTGCCATGATTGTTTTGACCTTGTTAGGTCTGGTCTTTCTTACTATAGCCCTGTTCCCTTCTTCCATTTTATATTGTGAATGGTTGCTATCTATAATTATATATTAAATATATATAAATTGGTTTTTATGTTACAGGGATTCAAATATAAGAGAATGACTTAACCTGAAATTAAATTTTCAACAGTGTTAGGACTATTAAAGAATAAAAGAATGAATGAAGCGCTGGATATGGAGTTACCTAAGTCGTTAAGAACAATTCCTGCTCTGCCAGAAAACCCAAGTTTAATTCTTACTACAATAAGACAACGGTCTACTTACTTTGAATCTAGTTTCAATGTATCTGGTGACCTCTTCTGTGGTTACATGCAAATTCATAGCACACACATACATGTACAGACACATGATTACTTGAACACAAACATACTTACACAAGAGAGAATAAAGTCTAGGAGAATTTTTGAAGTTGAACAGAATAAGTTTTGTATTATGAGATGGTTATGATCTAGTGGAAATATACAGAAGGTATAGTAATTTAGCAATGATATTTTGAGGGGTCCCATTGACAAGGAGTAGACTTGTGACAAATATTATTTGTTACTTGATTTGTTTGAATCATTCTTTAGGCATCAGCTAATAACTTTTTCTTTCCTTTTTTCTTCTTTCTATTTACTTCTCTCATATTGCTAGCAATATGACTGCACCTGTGATACGTCAGGCTGTGAGAGTCATGTGAAGCACATACAGAGTAAATCAGGAAAGGATTTTATTTATTTATTTATTTTTTAATTTTATTTTATTTTCTAAGTTTTTTTTATTTACATTCAAAATCATTTTCCCTTTCCCGTTTCCTCCCTCCCTGAAAGTCTCATAAGCCCCCTTCCCTCCCTCTTTTCCCCATTCAACCCTCTCTCGCTTCTCTGTCCTGGTATTCTCCTACATCCAGTCTTTCCAGAACAAGGGTCTCTCCTTCCATCTTCTTGGAAATGTATTGATATGCGAATTGTGTCTAGGGTATACCGAGATTCTGGGTTAATATCTCCTTATCAGAGACTGCATACCATGTGTGTTCTTTTGTGATTGGGTTACCTCACTAAGGATGATATTTTCAAGTTCTGACCATTTGCCTAGGAATTTCGTGAATTCATTGTTTTTAATTGCAGAGTAGTATTTCATTGTGTAAATATACCACATCTTCTGAATATTGAAGATGTTACTGGCCCTTTAAGTTGCAAATCTTCACTCTCATCTATACCTATAATCCTTAGGTTTGGTCTTCTCATTGTGTCCTGTATTTCCTGGATGTTTTGGGTTACACGATTTTTGGATTTTGCATTTTCTTTGGCTGTTGAGTCGATGCTTTCTATGGTATCTTCAGCACTTGAGATTCTTTTTTCCATCTCTTGTATTCTATTGTTGATGTTTGCATCTATGACTCCTGATTTCTTCCCAAGGTTTTTTATCGCCAAAATTGTCTCCCTTTGTGATTTCTTAGTTGTTTCTACTTCCATTTTTAGATCCTGGATGGATTTGCTGAGATCCTTCACTTTTTTGTTTGTATTTTCCTGTATTTCTTTAAGGTATTTTTGCATTTCCTCTTTCAGGATTTCTGCCTGTTGACCCAAGTTCTCCTGTATTTCTCTAAGCGATTTTTGTGTTTCCTCTTCATGAGCTTCCATTTGTTGATCCAAAGTCTCCTGTATTTCTTTAAGCAATTCTCAGGTTTCCTTTGTATGGGCATCTATCCTTTGATTCATTTCTTTAAGCAATTTTTGTGTTGCCTCCCTCTGGGCATCCATCTTTTGACCCACATTCTTCTGCAATTCTTTATTCGATTTTTGTGATGCCTTTGAAAGTGCTTCTACCCTTTGATTCATTTCTTAAGCGATTCATGTGTTGCCTCCTTGTGGTCCTCCACCAGTTGACTCATGTTCTCCTGCATTTCTCTAAGCGATTTTTGTGTTTCCTTTGTAAGGGCTTCTAACCATTGATTCATGTTCTCCTGTAATTCTTTATGAGATTTATTTGTGTCCTTCTTGAAATCCTCTAATAGCATCATGAGAAGTGATTTTAAATCCAGATCTTGTCTTTCGGGTGTGGTGGGGTATCCAGGACTTGCTGCTGTTGGAGTGTTGGGTTCGGATGATGCCATATTACTTTAATTTCTGTTAGTAACGTTCCTAAGTTTGCATTTTGCCATCTGGTTACCTCTGGTGTTAGTTGGTCCTGCTGTCACTGGCTGTTGGTTGGACCTCCTGTGAGCCTGCAAAGCTATTTCTGACCCTCCTGGTGTACTGGGTTTCCCCTGGCACTGATTTCTGGTGCCTGCCCTGCTCCTGAGTGACTTTGGAGCCCTTATGTGCCTTGCCCCAAGTGCTGTTTTATTGGGAATCCCTGCACATCCAAAGGCTGAGCATAGTGGATTCCCGGAGCAGAGGTCGCCAAAGGGAGGCTGGTAGGCTCCCGCCCTGTGCAGGGGTGTGTGATCTCTCCGGGGGGGGGGAGAGGTTCCCTCTGCAGGGCAGAAGTCCCTCAGCAGAGCTGGCACATCGGTTACTGCAGACCAGACCAGCTCTTGGGTGCAGGGTGCACACAAGCTGCCTGAGACCCAAGCGATATTATGCCTGACTGTCCCAGAGCCTGGAGGTCCCAACTGCCCTGATGCCAGAGCAAAGATGGCGGAGTGCACTCTGTACTCTCTTGGCACAGATCACTCTTCAGGGGAGATGGCCCACAGCAGAGCTGGTGCCCAGACGACTGCAGTGCTGTCCTGCTCTTGGGCGCAGATGGAAGCCCAACAGGCTGTGCTCCAAGCGATGTTATATTGGGGGGAACCTGGGTACCTGTCTCCTCAGTGCAGTCAATCCCAGAACAGAGGTCGTGAAAAGGAAGCTGGTAGGCTCCCACCCTGTGTGGGGGTGTGTGGGGATTTTATTTAGAATCAAAGTGAAATATAGGACCGATACACTGAAATAGAGCAGCAGTCCTTGCATGAAATTTATTAAGTAGGTCATTATAACAGCTTGTGTATTTCACCCACAAGGAAAAAATATTGGTTACTGAGGGGCAGTGTAATTATATGATTTTCTTCTTCTTCTTCTTCTTCTTCTTCTTCTTCTTCTTCTTCTTCTTCTTCTTCTTCTTCTTCTTCTCTCTCTCTCTCTCTCTCTCTCTCTCTCTGTCTCTCTCTCTGTCTCTCTCTGTCTCTCTCTGTCTCTCTGTCTCTGTCTCTCTCTCTCTGTCTCTCTGTGTCTCTCTCTCTCTCTCTCTCTCGGTTGATAGCCTTTTTCAATAGTCATGTCCTTTGCCTATGATATATCTGATTATAATTACATACATCATAAATCATGAATAGACATAAGAAATAAAGCAACATTTTCTGTAAAATGTTATTTTAAGACCAATGTTCATATGAGAGAAAGAGAATAACCCACTCACAAAATAATTTTAATGCAAAATTTATCCTGTCTAAAAGTAATACAGGCATGGGGAAGGGAGCAGAGACTGAGGGGATAGACAATCGATAACCAGCCCAACTTCACACACCAATCCATAACTCTATTAATGATACTTTGTTATGCTTGCAGACAAAGAGCATATTGTTCTCTGAGAGGTTCCAACCAGAACCTGACTCTGACTGATACAGACACCCACAGCCAAACAGTGTATAGAGCTTGGAAAACTCTTATGGAAGTATAGCCAGAAGGATTGTGGATCCCAAAGGGACTGTAATTCCAGAGGAAGACCAATAGCATCAAATCCTTAGTCTCTCAGATTCTGAATGACCAACCAAAGAGCATAGAGGGCTTGATCTAGACCTCTTCACTTATTTGTAGCAGATGTGCAGCTTGACCTACAAGTTGTTTCTGGACAACTGGAATGGCAAATATCCCAAAACCTGTTGTCCACACATGAGATATAGTCTACTAGCTGGGCTGCCAGATCAGAGAGAGAAGAATCTAGCCATTCAGACACTTGAAGTACCAGGGATGGACAAATGCCCAAGGAGAACACCACCCATTCAAAGGAGAAAGCAGGGATAGGGAAAGGATTTTGGGAGAGGGTTACTGGGAAAGAGGTAGTGAGTAAGTGGAAAAAAATGAATTAAATTATATTAAAAAGATCACTGTTTACAACACAAAGCACTGTATGCTGGGTTTAGCAACTTCTCCCACTTGATTATATTTTTCTGAGTATATTTGACCATGTAGAGGATACCATGACTACACAAGATAGTATAATGTAAATGTTTATTTTATTTGTTAATTTTTTTGGAGAGTAGTATGCATGTAACCTGGGGTATTTATGGTTCCAGGCTGATAAGTGTTTGGCCTGAAAAAGAATTTTTCTGTCAGTCAAGTCCAGTAGGATCAAAGGTTGCTAAGTTATCACAATCCATAAGTTCCCAGTTCTGACACATTCTTTCCTATAGTGTTATATCTGCAAAATCCTATTTAGAATGGTAGTTTGACTAAGAATGTTCTCCAGAGTTTCACATAATTGCATGCTTGGTCTCAGTCATTGGAACTCTTTGTGAAAAATTAGGAGATGTGGCAATGCTGAAGGAGGTTTGTCACTGAGGGTATGCATTGAGGTTTCAAAATCTCAAACCACTCACAGTTATCTCTCTACTTCTATGTGTCTCCTATTTGTAGAAGAAAGTTTAAGTTATTAACTAATGCATGATTTCTACTCCTGCCTGCCTGCTACCATGCGTCCCACAATGTTATTTCTGAACTAATCTTTTGGAACTAAGAGCTCCACAATTAAATTATTTCATTGATAAATTGTTCTGGCCATGATGTATTATCAGATCGATAAAAAAGTAAGCCATTAAATAAATGATAACAAAGGTATGATTCATAGTCACAGAGAAGTAAGGCATAGAGGAAGAAATGTATGGTGTAACATAGATCTCCCACAGGGGAAAAATAGATGTTATGTGTGACCTTACAATATCTCTATAGCCAGAGGCTCCCCCATGTTCTAACAGCCTGTGGCTATTAGCAAAAATGATACCTACATTATCTGTATGGCCTAGAAATTACCAGACACTTCTCACACCTCTTGAGATAGCACAGGTTACCTAGCTCTAATACTCATCTTATTATAGGAAATGACATGTAACCTGGGTTATGTTTCTACTTAACCAAACTTTTTTTGTATACCAGGAATTGTATTTCATCAGGAAACATTGTTATTATGTACTTCTTTTTAATGAGTCATGAAAACCAAACCTTGTTTTGATACTAGACCAGGGAAAAGGAAAGTGACTAAAGACAGAAAAGTTTGTCTGACTTCTATATAAAAACATTACATTGACATTTAAGCCCTGGCAAAGAGAAACACTTTCAATAGCTGAACAACTGGAGACATTAAGAGGAAGAGTTGGGACAGCCTGTGCTCTCACTTCTGCTTCCCTGGTGGTTTATGTCATGGCTTTAATCACTGTGGGAGGAGTATTATCATGTTGTTGATAGTAATATCTTGCAAAATCTTCAAGCTGCAGGCTGTTGATCTTGAGAGAATACTGTGTGCCAGATTCACTGCCCCCAAACCTTGATGGGCCCCATCTGCCAAGATGGTTGCACCATAGATCAGGAGCTGATGAGATTTCCCTGGTTTTTGCTGATATCAAAATTACTGTAAATGTTCCCACTTGCTAGAATGTGATGGTGACACTTTCTCCCACAGATGCAGACAGGGAGACTGGAGACTGAGTAATCTGTATGTCACATCTGGCATCTAAGTTTGGAAAATTGAAAACAAACCTCCCCGCATGATTAATTCTATAGCAAGAGGATCTTCTCTGAGATCAAACAGCCCTTAATATAGGAATCTGAATAAATTTCCAGTGCTTGTCTTCCATACTTGTAAGCCACAGCAGCAGCAACCTCAGGAGCTGAGTGGGCACACCCATGTCTGTATGTGATCAGTGTGAATCTGACCCCAGCACAGAGATTGACCTGCCTATGAAGAAGTCCTCATGTCAGTGGGCTGTGCTTTGGGTACATGCAAATCAGCAAAGGATAGGTACAGTGTCAGGACTCATCAGGTCAGTAGCTCATTATAGGCATGTGGTTCTCTGTCTCCAATTGAGATGTAGTCCAGGTTTATTTGTAGGGAATGTGCTTCTCTTTGAACAGAGAGCAGCAACTGCCTTTGAGTTGCACCTTATTTTGTCTTCTATTGTGTTCCACATGGAATTTCCTTGCTGTTTTCATCCATGTAAATGTGTTTCAGATAAGGTACTCTTATAGACAGTACATAATTAGTTCCATTGCCTTTTCGTAATTAGGTTTAGATGTTTGTCACTGAGGGTATACTTTGAGGTTCCAAAAGTTCAAATCACTCACAGTGATATCTCTACCTCTCTGTGTCTCTTACTGTAAAGAAAGATTTAAGTTTTTAACTACTATATCAGGTCTTTGCCTGTCTGCCTGCATGCCTGCTACCATGCTTCCCAACATGTCAGTCCTGGACTAATCCTCAGGAACTGAGAGCTCACCAATTAAAACCTTTCTTTAATAAATTACCTTGGCCATGATGTTTCACCAAAGCAATAGGAAAGTAAACCAATAAATGAATGATAAGCAAGATATGATCCATAGACACAGAGAGTTTAGGTACAGAGGAAGTAACTGGGGATGGTATGGAAGTAAGTAATGGAGTCCCTGGAAGTAAAAATAGATGTTATGTGTTGACTGAATACTGAGTCAGGGGATAGGAATGGGATGATCAGTTCAGAAATGGGAAGAGCAGAGGAATTGCAAGAGAGAATAAAGTAAGAGATAGCTAAATTGAAGAACATTTGAGGACCATTTAGATGGTGGGGTCTAAACCCCTAGTAAAGTATAAACTTCCTATAGTATACAAAGTCAATCCTAAATGAAGTCTACAAAGAACAAGGGTCCACTATTGGCCATCTCTTTTCAGCAAATGTGCCTATACTAGGTTTTAACCAATTGAGTGGTTGGTCAAAGGGGTTCCATGAAATTCCCAAACAACTCCATCTGTAGCATGGACAAACTTACAGCAAGAGTCAATTGCTGAAGGCAACATTCAAATAACTCATTGAACCTGGAGAATTCAACTGGTGCCTACAAAAAACCTTTATAAACATGCTCTACTGTCTATGATATGTATGTAACCTACAGGCTACTAAAATAAAAGTAAACACTAACACAATGACAAAATCTTTAATAACAATCTGTCCTACCTAAAAAGCATGCAATGGAAATGGCAGGTTAAATCTTGTGGTAGTAATATATCAATATCTGATTTGACTTGAATTACACTCTGTGAGATGAAACCCATATTGGACTCTGCTTGTGTGATCAAAAACCTAAAGACATAGAGTAGAACCAAATATCACTGATCTTAAAAAAATGTACCAATAAAATGACTACTAGAGATATTCTTCTATATTCAGAGATTGGTGTCTTGTTCAGCTATCATCAGAGAGGTTTAGTTCTGGAGCAGGTGGGAACAAAAACAAACACCTACAACAACATATCACAGAAAGGAAGAGAGACATCAGAACACATAGTTCTTAAAGGGATGTCTTCACAAATCACTCTGCTAAGAGTTCAGGGACTCCAACACAAGAGAAGGCAGAAGAAATAGTGGAGACAGAGGAGATGAAGGATAGCAGGAGAACAAGGCCTTCTAAAACAACTAAGCAAAATTCATATGAACTCACAAAGAGCAAAGCAGCATGCACATGGCCTATATGGTTCTGTATCTATATCCTCTGCATCTATAGCTTCCAGGTTAGTATTTTTATGGAACAATAACTCTTCAGAGATTTGCTGTATGTGGCATTCAAAATGATTAGTAAGAAGGTTCCCATGCCATTTGGGTTATACTTCCTGTTCTAATTTAACTCTAATTTTATCTGTTTGTCAACAGCATTAGCAAAGTAAGAAATTTTATGTTGTCCCTTACTATTAACACTTCATTTTTTATTTGTATATTGTACAAAATAACAAAAATCTTAACAATATCAATGGAGATAGGTTTGATGGTGATTGAAAAGGAAAAAAAAGGAGTAAATAGAAATAAAATAAAATAAGAATTCATTTAACACCCTGATCACTGCCTACCTCCCAGTCATCCCTCCCATAATCCCTCCCGGATGCCAGCAACCCATCAACTCTGAGAAAGTGGAGCTCCTACTGGGTATCCCACCACCCTAATACGTAAAGTTTCTGCAGGGCTAGGCATATCTTCACCCACTGAGGCCAGAGAAGGCAACACAGCTACCAAGAGCATATTGCACAGACAGGCAGCAGCTTTTGTGATAGCCCCACTCCAGTCATTCTGAACCCATATGAAGACCAAGTTGCAGTTCTGCTACATATGTGGACACAGGTTCGGTCCAGGCCTTGTATGCCCTTTGATTGGTGGTTCCAGTTTTTAGAACCAGAAAAGTCCAGCTTAATTGACCCTGTTGGACTTCCTGTGGAGTTCCTATCCCTTTTGTGGGTCTCAAGCCTTCCCCCAGCTCTTTCATAAGAGTCCCCAAGCTGAAGAATGGATAAAGAAAATGTGGTACATTTACGCAACTGTGGGTCCATATCTGCTCTTCATTTGGTCTCTTAGGGAGATTTAATTCAGGGAGTTTGAATGTGCTTTCTCCACATGGCTGCTCCAGTGAGTGTTGAGCTGAAAGTAAGCACTAAGACACTGCTCTGGGAGTTGGAATATGCAGTCTGAGATGTGGGAAAGCCAGAGCTTGCCCAGGCCTGTGCCTAAAATAAAATCTGTGCCATGAGGGTTGTCAGACACTTAGACATCCAGGCATCACTGGAAGTCATGCTATGGTATGGCAGAGCAGAACTCTGTCCCCGTGCACTTAGGCAGACCAAACAAGGACAATAGATAATATCTTACTAAAAATTCAAAAAGAAAAACACACCTAATATCCTTAACTCAAAAAACATTCAGGCTTATTTGTTTAAATGTTTGTACTCCATAACAGGAACATCTAAAACAATGTTCAAGCCTTTTAACCCAAAATTTTCCTGCATCTTTTTCTAAATATTTATTTTTCTCCCTAGAATTAGTGCCTTCTAATCTAAATTGTCCTAAAAAATTTCAATTTGTTTAAATTATCTTTTTAGTTTCAAAACTCATATTTAATCTACTGCCACAAGTCAAACCAACTATGCTAATAACCATTATTAAATCCTTATTTAACAACCAGTTCCATTTTACAGACAAACTGTTACTGCTTATCCCAGATGCTTAATTATCATGAAATTATCATCCTCAACCATCCAAACTAGAGTTAAAAGATGCCTTCCAAGATGTGATCCCAAGCAAACTATTGCAGGCTTAATACAAACCATCTACCCTATACAGACTTCCCCTTCTGGGCTTCTACTCCTCTGTTGTGATTACCTTACAGCTTTATCTCTACAAAAGAAAAAAGACAGTGTCACTGCCACATATCCAGAAGAAACTAATCATCATCTCCTTGCACCTGCCAGGGAAAATCAAGCTGCCTTGGTCTAGAAACCTCATCTGACTAAATACTTCATTTTTTTAAATTTTCTATATTTTTTGTTTACATTCCAAATGATTTCCCCTTTCCCATTTCCTCCATCTCCGAAAGTCACATAAGCCCCCTTCCCTCCCTCTGTTCACCATTCAACCCCCTCTCGCTTCTCTGTCCTGGTATTCCCCTACATCCAGTCTTTCCAGGACCAGGGGTCTCTCCTTCCATCTTCTTGGAAATCTATTGATATGTGAATTGTGTCTTGGGTATTCTGAGATTCTGGGTTAATATCCCCTTATTAGTGACTGCACACCATGTGTATTCTTTTGTGATTGGGTTACCTCACTAAGGATGATATTTTCAAGTTATGACCATTTGCCTAGGAATTTCGTAAATTCATTGTTTTTAATTGCAGAGTAGTATTCCATTGTGTAATTGCACCACATCATCTGAATCCATTCCTCCGTTGAGGGACATCCGGGTTCTTTCCAGCTTCTTGCTATTACAAATAAGGTTGCTGTGAACATAGTGGAGCATGTGTCCTTATTGCATGCAGGGGAAGCCTCTGGATATATGCCCAGAAGTGGTATAGCAGGATCTTCTGGGAGTGTCATGCCCGGTTTTCTGAGGAACCACCAGACTGATTTCCAGAGTGGTTGTACCAGCTTGAAATCCCACTAGCAGTGGAGGAGTGTTCCTCTTTCTCCACATCCTCACCAACAACTGCTGTCTCCTGTGTTTTTGATTTTAGCCATTCTGACTGTTATGAGGTGGAATCTCAGGGTTCTTTGATTTGCATTTCCCTAATGACTAAGGATGTTGAACATTTTTTTAGGTGCTTCTCAGCCATAAGATATTCTTCAGGTGAGAACTCTTTGTTTAGCTCTGTACCCCAATTTTTTTTTAAAATTTTATTTTCTAAGTTTTTTTTATTTACATTCCAAATCATTTCCCCTTTCCTGTTTCCTCCCTCCCCGAAAGTCCCATAAGCGCCCTTTCCTCCCTCTTTTCCCCATTCAACCCCCTCTCGTTTCTCTGTCCTGGCGTTCCCCTACATCCAGTCTTTCCAGGAGCAGGGGTCTCTCCTTCCATCTTCTTAGAAATCTATTGATATGCGAATTGTGTCTAGGGCATTCCGAGATTCTGGGTTAATATCACCTTATCAGTGACTGCATACCATGTGTGTTCTTTTGTGATTGGGTTACCTCACTAAGGATGATATTTTCAAGTTCTGACCATTTGCCTAGGAATTTTGAGAATTCATTGTTTTTAATTGCAGAGTAGTATTCCATTGTGTAAACATACCACATCTTCTGAATCCATTCCTCCGTTGAGGGACATCTGGGTTATTTCCAGCTTCTGGCTATTATAAATAAGGCTGCTATGAACATAGTGGAGCATGTGTCCTTATTGCATGCAGGTAAAGCCTCTGGGTATATGCCCAGGCGTGGTATAGCCTGATCCTCTGGGAGTGTCATGCCCAGTTTTCTGAGGAACCGCCAGACTGCACCCCAATTTTTAATAAGGTTATTTGGCTCTCTGTAGTCTAACTTCTTGAGTTCTTTGTATATATTGGATATTAGCCCTCTGTCGAATGTATGTTTGGTAAAGATATTTTCCCAGTTTTTTGGTTGCCGCTTTGTCCTTTTGACAGTGTCCTGTGCCTAACAGAAACTTTGTAATTTTATGAGGTCCCATTTGTCAATTCTTGATTTTAGAGCATAAGCTATTGGTGTACTGTTCAGGAAATTTTCCCCTGTGCCCATTTGTTCAAGGTCTTCCCTAGTTTCCTTTCTATTAGTTTCAGTGTGTCTGGTTTTATGTGGAGGTCCTTGATCCACTTGGAATTGAGCTTAGTGCAAGGAGATAAGAATGGATCAATTTGCATTCTTCTTCATGTTGACCTCCAGTTGAACCAGCACCATTTTATGAAAAAGCTATCTTTTTTCCACTGGGTTGTTTTATGCTCATGGATTGGCAGAATTAATATAGTAAAAATTACCGTCTTGCCAAAAGCAATATACAGATTCAATGCAATCTCCATCAAAATCTCAACTCAATTCTTCATTCAGTTAGAAAGGGCAATTCAAAAATTCATCTAGAGTAATAGAAAACCCAGGATAGCTAAAACTACTCTCAAGAGTTAAAGAACTTCTGGGGGAATCAATATCCCGGACCTCAAACTGTACTACAGAGCAATAGTGTTATAAACTGCATGGTATTTGTACAGTGACAGGCATGTAGATCAATGGAACAGAACTGAAGACCCAGAAATGAATCCACATTCCTATGGTCACTTGATATTTGACAAAGGACTAAATACTTCTAAGACAAACATACTAAGATCCAAAGACAACAACTAAGACACATAGAAGAAAGACTTTAGACTTTCCATCTACAGTCAAAGCCAAATGGATATCAAACTTGGGAAATTTTACATGATAATAAGAAAAGCATATTAATTATTCAAATATAATTTTAAACTGATGTCAATATCCTCACAAACTATACAACCCACAGAACAATTAATTGGTTCAATAATTCATGTCTTCCTAGCTCCCACATGGTTACCCCTCTGGCTTATGTTGTGCTACCCCTGTGGCCCGTCTTGTGTTTTATTTTGATGCTTCCCACCCCACCCACAATTTTCACTACAAATGACATAGTCATTCCAGTGACATCTCTCCTTTATAAAAAGGAGGGATCATGGGACATATATCATATCAGAAATTTTAGAAAGGTAGAGCAGGTTGAGACATGGAGACTCAGTGACTTCCAGATCCATGCCAGACTCCAGACTTGGAACATGTGCCCTGCTCTTGATATAAAAGAAAAATATACTATGGTCACTTAGGCCCAAAACAGTTCTCCCTGCTAGTGAGGTACCTAGAGGCCTAGAAGACTTAGCCAATAAGCTTCCCTTCCCAGATATTCCTTTCTGCAAAAGGTCTTTGATCTCAGGCATACCTTCAAAAGTTGGATATGATATATTATGCATGCATTTTCCACCATGAACAACCAATAAACTGTTTTGAATCAGGACTGTCTCCTTCAACATGACCTGCTGTGGGGAGTCATGGAGAAGGCATTCACATACAGAGCCACAACTTTATTCACCCATAGATGGCCTCTCTGTACTCCCAGCCAAAACTGCCAGCAAGCCTGCCTCCAGCTTTCTAAGGACAGTCACCCTGATCCGACAAGCTGGAGCTCCCCTTATCCCCTGGCCCTAGGTTCTACTTCTAGGCTCTTCTGTGACTTCCAGTGGTACCTTGATGTCCAAGAGTCTGAGAGAACCATGGCCAGTGACTCGTTGGAAGCCCAGGAACCTCACCCTCAAAACCAGGTCCTGCTTTCCCACATCTCATAATAAGATTTCTCAACCTCAGATCAGTGTCTCAGTACTTCCCAACAAACCATCACCCACCCAGGTGGTGGCATGGGGTAAGCACAGTCAAACTCCAAGCTTTCTGCCTCCCCAAGAGACAGAGAAGTCTTGGACTGACACACAACGAAACACTATTGAAAACAAAGACATCATAAATTTTCCTGGCAAATGGATGGAGCATGAGAGTATCAACCTGAGCAAGGTAACCTGGACCCAAAGGTCATTCATTAATATTATGTA
This sequence comes from Tokudaia muenninki, assembly GCA_036184385.1. Lineage (NCBI taxonomy): Eukaryota > Metazoa > Chordata > Mammalia > Rodentia > Muridae > Tokudaia > Tokudaia muenninki. Next base: position 89,209,329 of record BTHS01000004.1, read on the forward strand.
CTCATAAGTGGATATTAGCTATAAAATACAGGATTTCCGTGCTATAATCCACAGATGCAAAGAAGCTAAATAAGAAGGAAAGTCCAAGCAAAGCTGTTTGAATCTCACTTAGAAGGGGGAATAAAATAGTTGTAGGAGGGAGATGAAGGGAGGAAACTAGGTGTGAGGATACAAGAAAGGGACTGGGGTATTCAGAACCAGGTTTGGGGAGTGACAGGAGAGATGGACAGATGGAAATCTGCAACTAGAATGGGTGGGGAGTTGGGGAAGGGAGCATCTCAAAGATGAGCCAGAGACCTGGGATAGGGGAGATACCCAAGAATCAATAAGGTGATCTTAGCTGGGACTCATAGAATAGGTGATATGGAAGCTGAAATGGCCACCTCATATAGCCATGTAGGAACTGTGGAACCTTAGGTACACTAACCCATTTCCAAATTTTTCAAGCCAAAATTTAACTGTCCTACAAGAAATTTAGGGACAGGAGATTGACCAGAGCCTGAGAGAATCAGCCCAACTAAAGAACCAAACATGGGCAATCACCAATCACTTACACTATTAAAGAAGAGTTTTTAAAAGGATGTTTCATCAGAAAGTATGGTAGTCATGTAATGATGACATATTTGCATGTCTCTCAAAATTTGTTAGAGGCTAATTAAACAAAAATTGCAATCAGTAAGAATTAAATTATGTGAAAGTTTTCAGCTCATATTTTATTTGGTAAAGTCTGAGAATATGTTCCATCAGATAGTCTTAAAAAATCAAATTTAAAAATATCTGTTAATATTGTTCATGTTTTTGTTTCATTTACTGCATTAGCTTCAATATGAGATTTCATGCTTATATTTGATCATATATTATAATATTTCATATTTATATATTTCAACCTTCACTACACACAGTTGAACTCAATTCAGAATTTGCCTAGAGAAGCCCTTCCTCTCTATGTCTGAAATCAAAGTTCATCTCTAATGTGGCTTGACTGACAAGGACTTCCTAGAATGATTGCTCAAAACAAGGTGCCCTTCTCAGCTCAAATAACTGGTAATGCTCTAGATCTCAAGAAGGGTATGGATAAAGAAGCAGATAGAGTGAGATAGTGAGCTTGTGGATTCTCCTACTACAAGCAAAGGTTTTGTCTACATGCAGCATATACATCCTGATCATCCAGTATGAGCATACAGAGTTTAAAATTGGGAGATTGATAATAATCATAACCAAGTAAGGGCCTCTGCTCTGGTTAATATTTCCTATAAAGATAGAGGATGTAATGTCCATTTCAATATGCAAGCTTCTGTAATCAGCACATGATTATTATCCTAGAACATCCTTCATGTCATGAATTATTTGTATTATTTTTGAAATTGAATATTTTTGAATCATGAGTCAAGATCATGAGCATGAAAAGTGAATCATCCTGAAATACAGGACAAAAAATGAAAAAAAATGACTTACAATATTACAAGGCAAACATACCTTGAACTTTTGTTTCTACTCTCTTAAAGGTAGATCAAGACAGATCCTTCTACACTGTAATGAAAACACTTATTTATACTGAATTTTGAGGATCCAGGACAGTCTCCAAAGCTATTACACTATATGATTCCAACCACGACCCTAGAATCCCAAGCAGGTACAGTGGCTGTGGATCAGGAGTTTCATAATAAAAATCAGAAGAATAGGAGACAAGGAAGTCGTCTTTATATTAAATGAAAACTAATGTTATTAAAAGAAATTACTTCAAAGAAAAGAATTTTAAAATCTTTTCAGAGGAATTTTGACATTTTGTATGTGGCCGTGGTTCATGATTCTTGAATGAATTAGCCTTGCTCAAAAAGTTTTTGCCTAGGAAAATCAAATTGTGGTACACTGCCCATTCAGCATAGTAAATAACTGGCAGAATCATCTATCTCTGTTTTGTCAATAGTGAGGAATAATCTCCTCCAGACCAACTACCTCTGAATCATGTTGGGACTCCTGAAACCAGAGTATTTGTGCCATACACTAAGGGTTTATGGGACTGGCCTGGTTGCTGTTGATACCAAGAGAACTGTGTTTGCTCATTAGGATTAGTCTTACAGGTGATGGTGATCTGGTCTCTAGTATTGGCAGTCAGACTAGACTCAGATTGAGTTAAGGCACAGTACACTTTCAACTCCACAATTTCATAAACACAAAAATTTCAATAAACACAAAAAGTTCAATGCATACATGAAGGAATATGCATGCACATGTAAATTTAAAAGACAATCATTTTCGTGAAATGCCTTAGAGAAAATTTTCTTAAGGAACAGACTTAACATGCTGACACTCTCTGGAATCATCAACATATTGCTGAGAAGAAAAGAGAAATATTTCCCTACTCTTATTCTTACCTGAAAGATACAATAGAAAGCATAAAATTAGAGATAGAGATCCCATTCTGTTGGCTGAATCCTGGTCATTCCAGCTGATCTGTCTCTTGTCTTGGAGGATCTATTACCAGCAACCCACAGATGGGAATTTTCTGAGTGATAATTAGACAAAGCAGATTCAGTTAAACATAAAATGTTGGTCTTTTTTTATATTTATACAATAGTCTGTTTTATTTGTGTTAGGTAGATTACTCTGTCATAATTACAAAGTAATTAAAACAGATTTGGGAATTTTTGTTGTGATGACGTTAAGGTTATATTGTTTACATTATCACAGTTTTAAAGAATAATACCTTATGTGTTTTGTAGAGCCAGTGTTATGCTTTGTAGAGCACACAGTATTGTGAAGTGGGAGGAGTTGATTCACTGAGCCCTTGTTGATGCATCCTTCCTCATCAGGTACCAGCCATGAAACAGGTCTAGTATAAAAGAGTTTACCTAGGGACATGAGAAGTGAGGCTAGGAAGAGAGAGAAGCAGAGAAATAAATGGATTGTGAGGTGGTCTGCAGGGAGAGAGGGAGAAAGTGGTCAGAAAGAGTTAAGGGGGTCAAAGAGAGGAAAGGAGCAGAGAGAGAAAAAAAGAAGTCAAACAGTCATTTTTATAGCAACCTAAGCTAGGTATCTGTTGAGAAGATCTTTGGAGGAAGGCTAACATCCTAACATTAATCAATTTTGGTTTAATTAAAAAAAATGGGAAACTAAAGAGAGGTTATGGTAAGAAGATACATTAGTAGAACACAGCACTGAATATGAATGTCATTTCTAAACTACATAGAAAAATAAAAGACTTTTATTCTATTAAATTCTATAAACAGAATGTCAAATACCATGTGATACTGGTGTCCAAATAAAACAAGGATATTTTGTATTTAAATAACATCTCCACTTTATTGCTGTGTCCAACCACTCATACCTAAAATCCAGAAAAACAGTCCAAATAACTGAGTTGTGAATACCATCTTTGAACTTTCCCTGAGTTTGTTTGGGTCATAACGCAGCTCTGAGAAAACCTTATAATACTCTAAGGAGCAGGAACTCTAAAAGGAAGTATAATTATGCAAATCATACTGACTTCATAAGGTCTTAATAAGACCTGATGAGAAGAATAGGCTCCTAGTTCCTTCTTAGAATATTTATCCCCAGGGAGAGGGCGCACCGGGAGAGAGCACACCAGTCTCCCCTTAGTGAACTCTGCTCCGGGGATTGACTATATTGAGCCTTCAGGTATGCAGGGATTCCCCAAATATAAAATGGCTTGTGTCACAGACTGCTAGGCTTCCATCTGCGCCCAAGAGCAGGGCATCTCTGTGGTCGTCTGGGCACCAGCTTTGCTGTGGGCCATCTGCCCTGCAGAGTGATCTTCACTGAGAGGGTGCACTGTACGCTCCACCATCTTTGATTTGCCACAGAGCAGTTGGGACCTCCAGGTGCAGGGATAACTGAGCATAACATCGCTTGGGACACAGCCAGCTTGTGTGGTCCCTGCACCCAACAGCTGGGCAGCTCTGTGGTCATCTATGCGCCTGCTGTGCTGTGAGACATCTGCCCTGCAGAGGGAACTGCACTGCAAGAAGGCACACCGGGAGAGAACCCACCAGCCTCCCCTTAGTGACCTCTGCTCCGGGGATTGACTACAATGAGTCTTCAGATACGCAGGGACTCCCCAAATATAACATCACTTGGGACACAGACTGCAAGGCTTCCAATTGCGCCCAAGAGCAGAACAGCTCTGTGGTCGTATGGACACCAGCTCTGCTGTGGGCCATCTGCCCTGCAGAGGTACCCGCACCGGGAGAGAGCGCACCAGCCTCCCCTTAGCCACCTCTAGTCCAGGGATTGACTACACTGAGTCTCCAGGTACACAGGGATTCCCCAAGTATAACATCATTTGGGCAAGGCAAATCAGGGCTCCAAAGTTACTCAAGAGCCGGGCAGCCCTCAGCAATCGGTGCCAGGGGAAAACCGGTCATCAAGGAGTCAGAAATAGCCTTGCAGGCTCACAGGAGGACCAAGCAACAGCCAGTGACAGCAGAACTAACACCAGAGATAACCGGATGGCAAAAGGCAAATGTTACTAACAGAAATCAAGGAAATATGGCACCATCCGAACCCAACTCTCCGAAGCAGCAAGTCCTGGATAACCCATCACACCCGAAAGGCAAGATCTAGATTTAAAACCGCTTCTCATGATGCAATTAGAGGATTTCAAGAAGGACATAAATAAATCACTTAAAGAAATACAGGAAAACATAAATCAACCGGTAGAAGGCCTTACAAAGGAAACACAAAAATCACTTAAAGAAATGCAGGACAACATGAATCAATAGGTAGACGCCCTTACAAATGAAACACAAAAATCTCTAAAAGAAATGCAGGAGAACATGGGTCCACAGATGGAAGCACATAAGGAGGAAACACAAAAATTGCTTAAGGAAATACAGGAGAACTTGGGTCAACAGGCAGAAATCCAGAAAGAGGAAACACAAAAATATCTTAAAGAAATACAGGAAAACACAAACAAACAAGTGAAGGATCTGAGCAAATCCATGCAGGATCTAATAAAGGAAGTAGAAACAACTAAGAAATCACAAAGGGAGACAACTTTGGAGATAGAAAACCTTGGGAAGAAATCAGGGTTCATAGATGTAAACATCAACAAAAGAAAACATTATACCCACTAAAACTTGTAATCACCATAGATGGAGAGACCAAGATATTCCATGATAAAACCAAATTTACAAAATATCTTTCCAAAAACCCAGCCTGCAAAGGATAATAGGTGGAACTCGCCAATACAAATAGAGAAACTACACCCTGGAAAAAACGATATAGTAACCCTCTTTCATCAAACCCAAAAGTAGATAAACACTCAAACATAAAGATAGCGTCAAGAATAGGAGGTGGCAGTAATCACTATTCCTTAATCTCTCTTAATATCAATGGTCTCAATTCCCCAATAAAAAGACATAGACTAACAGACTAGATACATAAACAAGACACAGCATTTTGCTGTATACAGGAAACACACCTCAGTGTCAAAGCCAAACACTACCTCAGAGTAAAAGGCTGGAAAACAATCTTACAAGCAAATGGTCCCAGGAAATGAGCTGGAGTAGCCATCCTAATATCAGAAAAAATTAACTTTCAACCTAAAGTCATCAAAAAAGACACAGAAGGACACTACATACTGGTCAAAGGAAAAATCCACCAAGAACTCTCAATTCTGAACATCTATGCTCCAAATGCAAGGGCAACCTCATTTGTAAAAGAAACTTTACTAAAGCTCAAAACACACATCACACCTCACACAATAATAGTGGGGGACTTCAACTCCCCACTCTCCGAAATGGATCGTTCAGGAAAGACGAAATTAAACAGGGACACAGTGAAATTAATTAAAGCCTTGGACCATATGAAACTAATATATATATAAAACATTTCATCCTAAAGCAAAAGAATATACCTTCTTCTCAGCACCTCATAGTACCTTCTCCAAAATCGACCATATAATTGGTCACAAATCAGACCTCAACAGATGTAAGAAGATCGAATTAATCCCATACCTCCTATTAGATCACTATGGAATAAGTGTGGTCTTCAATAGCAAAAAAAAAAAAACAAAAACAAAAACAGATAGCCCAGATACACATGGAAGCTGAATAATGTTCTACTCAACGATACCTTGATCAAAGAAGAAATAAAGCAAGAAATCAAAGACTTTTATAATGTAATGAAAATGAAGGCACAACAAACCCTAATTTATGGGACACAATGAAAGCAGTGCTAAGAGGAAAATTCATAGACCTGAGTACTCCCAAACTGAAACGGGAGATCACATACACTTGCAGCTTAATGGCACGCTAAAACCCTGGAACAAAAAGAAGCAAACACACCCAAGAAGATTAGAAGGCAGGAAATCATCAAACTCAGGGCTGATATCAATCAAGTAGAAACAAATAAAATCATACAAAGAATCAACAAAACTAGGAGTTGGTTCTTTGAGAAAATCAACAAGATAGATAAGGCCTTAGCCAGACTAGCCAGAGGGCACAGAGACAGTATCCAAATTAACAAAATCAGAAACGAAAAGGGAGAGATAACAACAGAAACTGAGGAAATTCAAAAAATCATCAGATCCTACTACAAAAGCCTATATTCAACACAGCTAGAAAATCTGGAGTAAGTGGACAAATACCTAGACAGATACCAAATACCAAAATTAAATAAGGATCAAATAGACCATCTAAACTGTCCTATAACCCCTGAAAAAATAGAAGTGGTCATTGGAAGTCTTCCAACATAAAAAGCACAGGTCCAGATGGTTTAGTGCAGAATTCGATCAGACCTTCAAAAAAGACCTAACACAAACACTCTTGAAACTATTACACAAAATACAAACAGACAAAATTCAGCATCCTTTCATGTTAAAAGTCTTGAAAAGATCAGGAATTCGAGGCCCATATCTAAACATAGTAAAAGCAATTTACAGCAAACAGGCAGCCAACATCAATCTAAATGGAGAGAAACTTGAAGCAATCCCACTAAAATCAGGGATTAGACAAGGCTGCCCTCTCTCTCCATATCTTTTCAATATAGTACATGAAGTTCTAGCTAGAGAAATTAGACAACAAAAGGAGGTCAAAGAGATACAAATTGGAAAGAAAGAAGTCAAACTATCTCTATTTGCAGATGATATTATAGTATACTTAAGTGACACAAAGACCTCCACAAGAGAACTCCTACAGCTGATAAACAACTTCAGCAAAGTGGCCAGATATAAATTAAACTGAAGCCAATCAGTAGCCTTCCAATACTCAAAGGATAAGCAGGCTAAAAAAGAAATAAGAGAAATGATACCCATAATGATAGCCACAAACAATATGAAGTATCTTGGTGTGACTAAGCAAGCAAGTGAAAGATCCGTATGACAAGAACTTCAAGTTTCTGAAGAAAGAAATTGAAGAAGACTTCAGAAGATGGAAAAATCTGCCATGCTCATGGATTGGCAGGATTAATATAGTAAAAATTACTATCTTGCCAGAAGCAATATGCAGATTCAATGCAATCCCCATCAAAATCCCACCTCAATTCTTCATAGAGTTAGAAAGAGCAATTCAAAAATTCATGTACAATAACAGAAAACCCAAGATAGCTAAAACTATTCTCAAGGTTAAAAAAACTTCTGGGGGAATTAGTATCCCAGACCTCAAGATCTCTGTACTACAGAGCATTAGTGTTAAAAACTGCATGGTATTGGTATAGTGAGAGGCATGTAGATCAGTGGAACAGAATTGAAGAACCAGAAATGAATCCACGCTGCTATGGTCACTTGATCTTTGACAAAGGAGCTAAAACCATCCAGTGGAAAAAAGATAGCCTTTTCAACAAATAGTGCTGGAACAACTAGAAGTCAGCATGCAGAAGAATGAAATCGATCCATTCTTATCTCCTTGTACTAAGCTCTATTCCAAGTGGATCGAGGATCTCCAAATAAAATCAGACACACTGAAACTAATAGAAAGGAAACTAGAGAAGAACCTTGAACATATGGGCACAGAGGAAAGTTTCCGGAACAGAACACCAATAGCTTACGCTCTAAGATCAAGAATTGACAAATGGGACCTCATAAAATTGCAAACTTTCTGTATGGCAAAGGACACTGTCAAAAGGACAAAGCAGCAACCAACAAACTGGGAAAATATCTTTACCAACCCTACATCTGACAAAGGGTTAAAAACTCCAAGAACTCAAGAAGTTAGACTCCAGAGAGCCAAATAACCCTATTTAAAATTGGGTACAGAGCTAAACAATGAGTTCTCATCTGAAGAATATCAAATATCTGTGAAGCACCTAACGAAATGTTTAACATTCTTAGTCATTAGGGAAATGCAAATCAAAAGAACCCTGAGATGCCACCTCACACCAGTCAGAATGGCTAAAATCAAAAACACAGGAGACAGCAGTTGTTGGTGAGGATGTGGAAAAGAGGAACACTCCTCCACTGCTTGTGGAATTGCAAGCTGGTACAAACACTCTGTAAAGCAGTCTGGCAGTTCCTCAGAAAACTGGGCATGACACTCCCAGAGGAGCCTGTTATACCACTCCTGGGCATATACCCAGAGGCTTCCCCTGCTTGCTATAAGGACACATGCTCTTCTATGTTCATAGCAGCCTTTTTTATAATAGCCAGAAGCTGGAGAGAACCCAGATGTCCCTCAATGGAGGAATGGATTCAGAAGATGTGGTATATTTACACAATGGAATACTATTCTGTAATTAAAAAAAATGAATTCATGAAATTCTTAGGCAAATGGTCAGAACTGGAAAATATTATCCTTAGTGAGGTAACCCAATTCCAAAATAACACACATGGTATGCAGTCACTGATAAGGGGATATTAACCCAGAAACTTGGAATACCTAAAACACAATTCATATATCAACAGATTCAAAGAAGATGGAAGGAGAGACCCCTGGTCCTGGACAGACTGGATGTAAGGGAATGCCAGGACAGAGAAGTGAGAGGGGGTTGAATGGGGAACAGGGGGAGGGAAGAGGGCTTTTGGGACTTTTGGGGAGGGAGGAACCAGGAGAGGGGAAATCATTGGGAATATAAATAAAAAAAATATAGAAAATAAAAAAATAAAAAAAATCGAAAATATACACATTAGTACAGCCATGACAAAAATCAATAAAAGTAATTTTTACTGCTCACTATTTACAAAATGAATGGACTTTTATTCATCTTTTGTGGATTAAAAAAAGAATATTTATCCCCTTCCTGTTTATCTGAAGAGATGTTGAGATATAAAGGAGACTTGTCTCCTATTTACTTGGATAAATAGTGACCATAGTCTAAGGAAGCCCATAGGATATGCTAGTTTGAAATAAAGACAATCTGAAATCCATGGCCTTAATCCCTGTTTATGTTTTTTTTCCTTGAAGTTTCTTACAATAAGTATACTGAAGTGTCTTTTACTGACTGAACATTCAATGAAGCTTAACAACATGTGAAACTAAAGAGATAATATACTAATGAGATTTCATGAACAAGGAGTAGAAATTCTGAATTTTCTATAAAGATATATTTCTCTAGAGTAGAAAATGAAATCTTTAAAAAAGCTTACAATCTTCAACAGTAGAGAAGAATTTAAGAGATTGACATATCAACAAATTTTTTGTACTTTCCAAATAAAAGCCAAATAGTGAATGTTGCATGTCTTTCCAACAAGAGTGATGAACTGTGTCACAGAAGTATTTCTAGAATGTTCAAACAAATTACTTCCATAGTACGTGCTTTTCATGCTACTGAAAAGACAAAAATTCTGAAATAGTCTAGATCAGGAGAGAAATTTCCATCAGTTCCATTTAAAGAAACAACAGTTTCTATCACTCGGTTCATATAACCAAGCTAGAACTTACGGATTCTTTAAAATCTATGTTGAAGCTTTTGAAAAGCTTCAAAGACTGCAGCATAGACTATCAAGATTCTAGAGCAATGAGAATAGGAGTAAAGAAGAGGCCCAGGTCAGTGTGAGTTGGAATGCTATAACTGTGAAAGCTGCATGCAACTTTCTAACACAGCTACCAATATTACTACTACATTATCCAGCTAGGCCATTCCTGTGGAGACACCTAAAGTATTCTATAGCATATTACAGACATAAAAACTCATCCATATATATGGTAGCTCTATTTACAATAGCTATGAATTGGAATCAATTTCAATGTATACCACAAGATAAATAGATAATTGAAATGTAGTCATTGATTCAATGGATATATCTAGGTTTGAAAAATCATGAAATTGGGAAAAATTTAGGAAAATATATGGACACAGAAAAAAGTATTCTTTCTAAATTATTCAATTTATTCATGTAAATTGGCCACATTTTTTCCTAAACTGTGAATTGTAACTTAAAATTTCAATTTGCTGATTGACTTGGACTATACATTGATGTAAGAAGATAGAATGTGACTTCCACATTGGGAGTTTTTTGGAGGGATTATGATAAAACACATGTGACAGAGAAATAAATAGCCAAATACCTTTGGAATAAATATTTGTGCATGACTGAAATGAGAGTTTTTAGAAAGAGGATGGTTAACTATATTAAGATTATTCTACTAATACCAAAAGGAAAATCAATCAAACTAATAAATCATACTGATTAGCAAATTTAGGATGAGTCTTTGGAGAAAATGGTGTGTCCGGTGACTGGCTTCATGCAGACATTCAATACAAGAAGCAGATATGTGTGCAATTACCATACATTAATTATTAGTAACAGAAGATTATAAATTTAAACAGCATGCATAAGGTGTATGTATATTAGCAGTCATTAAAATCCAAACACTCATGTATAAATTAATGTATCATGAATAATATTTCCCCCTGTCTTTCTTCCTTCCTTTCTTTCATTTCATCTGTCTGTCTGTCTTTCATTTTTTTCTATATTTTGTTCTTTATTTGTACTTTTTTTTCTTTTCTATCTCTTGTACTTCTTTCCTTTATACTTTTACTGAAAATTGATATTTTTTCTCACATAATATATTCTGATTATGGCTTCCCATCCTATTCCTCCCTGTTCATCCTTATGAACTCTTCAATCAGATTCCATCCACTGTCTCTCTATAATTAGAAATTAAACACAATTCTATGCAATAAATTTAATAATAATGATGTCAAATCATATAATAATAATAATGTACAATAACATGAATATAATAACATAAAACAAAGACCAACATGTCATAATTGGTCAGTCAAAACTAACACAGAGAAAAGAGAAACAGAGAAGGCACAAATAAGAGATATTCTTCCTCAGATACTCAGCAACATGAACACTAAATTGCAACCTTGTATGCATGTATGCAAATATGTATGCAAAGTTCCTGTAGAGCAAAAGCAGGAAAAGATTAATATGTATAAATAAAGTTAAATTGAAATATAAAAATAATAGAGATATTTATTTAAAAGCAAGAGCCCTGTCATGACGTTATGAGAGAATGACTCTCCAGACACTCCAAAAAAGACAAGTAGTCTTCATTTCCTACTGTCCATCTGATGCTATGAATCCAACCTCCCCTTAAGAGTAGTTTGTTCCCCATGAAACTAAAATTTCATTTCAACGTGGTTATCATTTGAGACAGTCTCTAGTTAAGAATGGGTATGGTTACATGTCCTTTAGTTCTAGGAAACCAAGGGAACAGACCTGGGCCAGTCCCTGTACATGGTGCATCAATCCCTGGGAGGTCATTTGCATGTCAATCATCTTAGTTTAATTTTTTTTTCTTTGGTGTCCTCCATCATCTCCAGGTTTAAACTCTTTCTGCTGCCTTTTCCACAGGATACTCTAACCTTACTGGGAAGGATGTGATATAGACACTATATTTAGAACTAAGTGTTCCAAGGTCTCTCATCTGTAAAATGTGTGGTTGTAGGTTTTATTTGAACTTATATGCTGTAGAAAAAAAAAACTACTTTCATGGTATGGATCCCTAGGTGGGACAATCTCTGGATGGACTTTCCTTCAGTCTCTACTCCAGTTTTTGTACTTGCATTTCTTTTAGACAGGAAAAATTATAAGTTATTATTTTTTAGATGGGTGGGTGTCCCCATTCCTCAACTAGAAGCCACTTCTATCTACTGGAGGTAGACTCTACAGGATCTTTCTCCACTTTGGTGGGTATTTCAGCTGTCATCCCTGTTGGGTTCTGGGAACCTCTTGGTTCCCTGTAATCTAGAACTTTTCAGTGGTTACCCCCAGGTCTCCATCCCCACTATTACACATTTCTGTCCAATTTTATGATGCACAGTACTACTTACCTGTCTCTCCCCATACCTGATCCTGTTGCCAATTTTATTCCTCCCCCTCCTATCTCGTTCCCAGGTAGTTCCATCCCTCTACCACCCATGACTATGTGATTCCTCTTCTAAGTAGGACTGAAATATCCACACCTTAATCATCCTTCTTCTTAAGATTCACATGGTCTTCCACTTGTATCAAGGGTATTTTGAGATTTTGGTCTAATGTCCACTAATTGGTGAGTACATACCACATGTGTTCTTTTGTATCTTGGTTAATTCAATCAGGGTGATATTTTCTAGATATATCAATTTTCCTGCATTTTTTTTAATAGCTGAGCAGTACTCTGTTTTATAAATGTACCACATTTTCTGAATCCATTCTTGCATTGAGAGATCTCTTAGTTGTTTCTAGTTTCTTGCTATTATAAATAAGTCTGCTATGAACATAGTGAAGCATGTCTCTTTGTTATATGTTGGAGCATCTTTTGGGTATATACCCAGTGGTATATCTGGGTCTTCAGGTAGATCTATTCCTAATTTTCTGAGGAACTGCCAGATTGATCTCCAGAGTGTTTGTACCATCTTGCAAACACACTAGCAATGGAAGAGTGTTTCTCTTTCACCACATCCTCCCTAGTACCTGCTGTCACTTTACTTTTTCATCTTAGCCAATCTGATTGGTGTTAGTAGAAATCTAAAGGTTATTTTGAGTTGCCTTTTCTTGATGACTAAAGATGTTGAACATTTCTTTAGGTAGTTCTTGTTCATTCAAGATTCTTCAGTTGAGAATTCTTCATTTAGTTTTGTAACCCATTTTTAATAGGGGTATTTGGTTCTCTGGAGACTAACTTCTTGAGTTTTTGTATATATTAGACATTAGCCGACTATCAGATGTAGGGTTGATAGTTTTTCTGTTTGTCTGCTTCAGAAAAGCAGGATATAATTTTGCTTTAGGTTTTCAGGCTATCTCGATCTGGTTTTGAATCACAAAACCAACATCGGGTACCAATTACGTCGTATGAAGTATGCCTGCAGGAAAACCAAATATAGTTTGGTTACACCCAATGAACTTTGTTCCATCATTGTATTAGCATATCTCATAGACAGAAAACATCATAGATCAAAGGTGATGAGTCTTGGATAGTGTTTGTTTACCTTTCTCTTTTGATCACTGAAGAGTTCCATTATACATCAAATATACTACCATACACATGTAAAGGTGCCAGCTCAATACCTTCATGTCAAGGAGTTATATAGGTGTTGTGCTCAGAAATGGTCTTTAAATGTTTTGGATAGCAAGCTACTTTCTTGGCAACAGTGTGGGTTGTGTGGAAGTCCCCTTGGGAAACCTTTTGGTCAACAAGTCACTTAGATATAACCCAATCCCAGTACAAGAAGTTTCATTTGGTGACAAGTGATGACCAGCTGGGGATCTGTGTCCCTCATATTTTTGGTGATCTTACTTAGATTGCCTTCATATATGTATATGTTTTTGGAATATTATATTGTAATAGGTTTCCATACTACCTCTCAACAGCCCTTAGTTATGATGTATCTTCCATCTCTTTCTGTATTCCCACCCTTATCCCCATCTTCCTGACCCTCCTCCTTTGAAGTTCTTGATCCAGTATCCCACACTGAATCAATCCTTCAAATCTATTCTATTTTCTTTTCCTAAGGAGATATGTCCATCTACCTGGCCATTGGATCCAAACTCTCACTTTACACCTAACCTTTGTAATTCTATGCATCACATAATTGGTTAGGAATGATGTAGCATCTTATATCTATAGATAAGCTAATACATATTATATGTGTCTTTCTCATTCTTGGATACATCACTCAGGGTGAATTTTTCAATTCCATGCACTCACCTAAGATTTCTGTATTTTTAATGGCTAAAAAATACTCTATTGTGTAAAGGGAACACATTTTTCTTTATCCGTTGTTCTGTTGAGGGCCATATAGGTAGTTTGCAATATCCAGCCATTATGAATAGAGAAGCAATGAACACATAGCTAAGCAGATACTGCTGTGATAGAATGAAATGACATTAGCGTGCATGCCCAAGAGGGGTATAGCTGAAATTTGAGGTAGAATCCTTCCAACATTCCTGTGGAAATTCCACATTGATTCCTTATAGTTTGCAGTATATTGTTAGTATGTGTTTCCCTTGCTCCACATCCTATCCAGCATAAAAAAACATTTATTTTATTGAAGTTACCTATTACGACAATTGTAAGATGGAATCTAAAGGAAGTTTTAATTTGAAATTTCATATGAGAAAGGATATAAACACACTTATTGAGCATTTCTGAAACATTTCAATTTTTTTATTTTGAGAATTCTCTGTTTAGATTTATACCCAATATCTTCTTTTTTCCCTCATTTTTTAATTGTCATTTTTTTCTTTATTTTTTTCTTTATTTACATTTCAAATTATATCCCCTTTCCTGGTTTCCCCATTCCTGGAAATGCCCTATCTCATTCGTTTTCCCCCTGCTTCTATGAGGGTGTTCTTCCAACCAACCCACCCCACCTCCCCTGTCTTCAATTCCCCTACTCTTGGGCATCAAACCTTCAGAAGACCAAGGACCTCTCCTCCCCTTGATGCCTGACATTGCAATCCTCTGCTACATATGCAGCTGGAGCCATGTTTACCTCCTTGGTTGATGGCTAGTCCCTGGCAGCTCTGGGGGATTTGGTTGGTTGATATTGTTGTTGTTCTTCCTTTGAGGTTGTAAACTCCTTCAGCACCTTCAGTCCTTTTTTAACTCCCCAATGGGGACCCCAAGCTCAGTCCAATCTTTGTTTATTTGTATTTGTAAGGTTCTAGCAGGGCCACTCAGGAGACAGCCATAATAGGCTCCTTTCACCTTATACCACAGTTTCTTTATCAGGTTACTAGTGCTCTTTGTTTTCTTTTGTTTTGTTTGATAATTAGTTTTTTTGTGTGTGTTATTTATAAATTTGGATGTTAGTTCACTATAATATGTGTGAAATCCTTTGCCCTTCTTTTGTCTGTTTACTTTCTTCAAATAATAATGTCTTTTGCTTCTCATAATCTTTATCAATTGCTAATGAGTTTCCATTCAGTAATTGTTCTTCGTTATGCCTATGCTAATAGATTTCCATTCAGAATGTCTTTTCCTGTGCCAATGAGTTCCCAGCTATTCTCTATTTTCTCTTCTATCAGATCCAGTGTATCTGGTTTATGTTGATGTCTTTTATCTATTTGGATTGAGGCAAGTGGAGGGTGATAGGTAATCATCTCTTTGCTTTCTACATACAGCATTTCAGTTTGACCAGCACAATTTCTTGAAAATATTGTGGTTTTTTTTTTTAGTGTGTTTCTGTCTTCTTTAACCAAAATTAGATATTCATTACTGTGTGAATTTTTGTTGGCATCTTTAACTCAACACCTGTCTAATGTGCTGTTAGCATGCTGGTCTTATTACTGTAATTGCATTACAACTTGAAATTGGGAATGGGGAACCTTCAAAAGTTCTTTTATTATTCATGCCTGTTTCATCAGTAATGGGATTTTTATATTTTTATATTAAGCTGAAGATTTTATTTTATAGATCTGTAAAGAATTGTGTTGAAATTTAAGTGAGGAATTTATTGAATTTGTAGATTGTTTTTGTAGAGTGGTCATATTTACTGTTTTAATCATTCTGATCCATGTGCATGGCAAATCTTTTTATCTGATATGTTCTTCAATTTCTTCAGCACCACTTGCTTATTCAGTTACAGCAAGATATATAATATTATTTGAAGCTATTCTGAAGGTTTTCTTCACTTCTATTTCTTTTCTTATATATTTTCATTAGCTATTTTATTTACTTATATTCAAAATTTTCCCCGTTCTCCCAGTTTCCCCTCTGAAAATCCCCATCCAATCTTCTTGCTACTATGTGAGAGTTCCCCAAACCCTCACTCATTCCTGCCTCACCTCCATAGCATTCACTTATGCTGAGGCATCTAGCCTCCACAGGACCAAAGCTCTTCCAATGATGCCAAATAAAATAATCCTCTGATACATATGCAGCTGGAGCCATGGCTCCCTCTATGTGTTCTCTTTCCTTGGTGGTTCATTTCCTGGAAGCACTGGGGGGGGGGGGGTTCTGGCGGGTTGATATTGTTGTTTTTCCAATGGGTCACAAAGCCTTTCAGCTCCTCAGTCATTCCCCTAAGTCCTCTGTTGGGGTCCCCAAGCTCTGTCTGATGGTTGACTGCAAGCATCAGCATATGTATTAGATAGTTTCTGCCAGAGCCTCTCAGTGGACAGCCATACCAGTCTTCTGCCCGCAAGCATTTCTTTGCATCAGCAATAGAGTCTGGGTTTGGTGTCTACATATGGGATGTATAACTAGATGCTCCAATATTTGTCCCTCATTTCCTTTAGAAAGGAGCAATTCTGAGTTAATATTTAGTAGATGGGTGGATGACTCCATCCCTCATTCGGGGGCCATGTCTAATCTCTACATATGGTCTCTACAGGTTATCCTTTTTGTTGGGGGTTGCAGCTAGTGTTATCCCTTTTGGGTCCTGGGGTCCTCTTGCTTTCCTGACATCTGGGGCTTTCTAGTAACTACCCCCAGTTCCCCATTCCCACTGCTACACACCTCTTTTTAAATTCCTGATCCTCTGTACTTCTCCCCCATCTCCTCCCACACCTGATCCTACCCTGTTTTCCCTCCCCCTCCTCCCTCCCTCACAGGTCCTCCCTCCCTCCCTCTACTTAGTGTAATTATTTTGTCCCACTTCTAAATAGGATTAAATTACCTACATTTTGATCTTCCTTCTGCCTGATTTTCATGGTCTGTGAGGTATACTGTGATTTTCCAAACTTTTTCCGAATATTCACTTATCAGTGAGCACATAACCTGTGTGTTTTTTGTGACTAGGTTGCCTCACTGAGGATATTTTCTTGTTCCATCCACTTGCCTGTGAATTTTATAAAGTGAATATTTTTAATAGCTTAGCAGTAATCCACTCAGCATATGGACTACATTTTCTGTATTCCTCACTCAACTGAGTGACATCTGTGTTGTTTCTAGCTTCAGGCTAGCATAAAGAGTCTGCTATGAACATAGTGGAACAAGTGTCCTTGTTCTATGTTAGAGCATCTATTGTGTGTATGCTTTTTCTTTTTCTTTCTTCTTTTCTTATTTATGTTTTAATAGATGTTTTCTATATTTACATTTCAAATGTTATCCCCTTTCCTAATTTTCTCCCCGTGAACCCCCTATTCCATACCCCCTCCTCCTTCTTACTAACCCATACATTCCTGCTTCCCACTCCTGGCATAAATCTAAACTAGGGCAAGGAGACTACACAGGTCTCATTAATATCCAACCAAGACATCCTCTGCTACACATGCAGCTGGAGCCATGGATCCCTCCAAGCATACTCTTTGTGTTTTTTGTAACTAGGATGTGTCTTATATGATGTGCCTCTCATTTTGTACAAGTGTTTGACTCAAAATCAATTTCAACTAATGTCTAATAGATAGGATGTATTCATGCTAGGGCTGTGTGGTAGAACTCTAACTTCTAGCCAATATATTCTTTATGGTGTCTTCCAATTTTCAGTTTTATGTCAAAAGCGAGAAGGATAGCAAGATTAAATGGTATGTAATCCTCAAAATACCAGTATCTGAAATGAAGGAAGGCATGCAGAATATTACAGATAAAGGGAGACTGAGTTGACCTGGGCTAATGCTTCTGTTTAGTCTGTCTCACTCTGAGTGTGTAGATATGAAGATGTTTGAGAAGGAGGTGTGGGAGAAAATATACCAGGTACGAAAGATACAGTAGGAACAATCAACCCAAAGTTGATGAGGTACACTTTCTTCCCACAGATCTGTTCTCAGAAATAATGACTGTGGGACTCGAATATATTTACATAGACATAAGCCATAAGTTTTGCTATTCTCCAACTAGTACATAATATAATATTCCATTTATTCTAATCTATAATCTGCCAGGTGGTTGCTTAGCTCTGGTCACCAGTCTTGTGTCTGTTCTTTCTCAAGTCCCAGGGTGATACCCCACCCCCAAGTGCTGTGCCTGGCTTTATCCCAGAAACATTTCTGCCCACTGAATGTCACACCTTCAATTCTATTCTTTCCTATAGGTGATAATTTTCTTGACATGTGATGTACACCTCTCAATAATATTATACAAAAATGTTATTTTCTAAAATCATACTGTACAAACATAACACAGTACACAAGAGACTCTTTCACACAATGTGAAATCATGTGAAACCTATAGCAAAAATGTGTAATGCTGAAGATCTATTCTGAGTTTGCAATGGAGTCCCATAGGATGAAGCAATTAGTAGGAAATACACAGTAAAATATGGAAGTTTGAGTTCATCCTTGCACAAAGGACTCCAGTAAGAAATACACTTTTATATTATTTGGTTTTGAGTATATGATTTTCCCAATTTTTGAAAGAATAAGCATCAGATTTCAAAGGTATGCCTTATTTTGTTAGTGCAGATGATTATAGATATTAAATTGTTCTCCTTAGACTTCCCTTGTCAGATACAAAGCCCACAAAGTTTGTAAATTCTAGAATAACAAAAATATGTTGAAAGTAGACTCCTCAAGGTTCTGTTTATGAGAACAGTTGAAAGTAGGTACTATTAGCAACAACCAGGGTTCTTCATAAAGTCACACAGTAAACCAAAAAAAAAAAGATAAATGGCATTAATATTCATAAAATTTTAAAGCTGTAGTTTTATTTTAATATAGGAATACCTCAATACCTCACAGTCACCAAACCCCAAAACTACTATGGTTGACAAGAAATATGTACTGAAAGGAGCCATTTATGGTTGTCTTTTGGAGGGGACCAGCCAGAGCCTTACAGATACAGAGGTGAATACTAGCAGCCAAACATTGATCTGAGTGTGGGGTTCACTATAGAGGATTTGAAGGGCAAGCTGGAGGAGCTGGAGGGGGGGCGTTGCAGCCCCATGGGACTATCGGCCAACCAGATGCCCCAGGGCTCCCAGGGACTAAGCCATCACCCAAGGGGTACATGTTGTTCCAGCCACAAGATTGGCAGAAGAATGTCTTGTTGGGCAACAGTGGGAGGAATGGTCTTTTGTCCTGTGAAGGCTCAATAGAGGCCCCAGTGTGGGGAAATCGAGTGGGGTCATGGGGTAGATAGATTGGGTGGATGGAATTAGTTCTTGGAGGCAGGAGGTAGGAGATGGCTAGGGGTGGTTTTCAGGGAGGTGGGAAACCAGGAAGGGGTATAACCTTTGAAATGTATTTTAAGAATTATATTCAATAAAAAAGAAAAAAAAAAAGGAATACCTCACTGATGAAGGAAGATTCCTCACTGAGATTTCTGATGATTTTCACTTTTTTGTAAAATTCTGTTGGAGACTTCTGCTAATAATGCTGGATCAATAATCTATTAGTTTCTTACACGGTTTCAATAGAATTGCTGAATGGGAGAAGTTTATGAAAGACAATAGGATAATATAGAACTGACAATTAAATGTAGGCATATTACTAATGTCAAAAGCAAATGGCAACTCCAGTTCCC